>CM021105.1:639427642-639706227 GCA_007115665.2 Sequoiadendron giganteum | reverse complement strand
TTTTTCTTGTCCTCAAATGTCTTCATCAAGTTACCCATCCTTCTAGTAGTAGGGCATTTACCATCATTCTTCCAAAAAAATTACCTTTTCCTTTAGTTACCTTATCCTTCTCCATCAACTTAGAAAAATATAGCTTGTCTTCTCTTAGCTCACTGATATTGCAGAACATGAATTCCAATGAATCAATGCTATTCTTAATAGAAATATGGCAAGCATGCAATAGTTTCTTGATTTCTGCATTGGTATCTAAATCCTTGGCCTCTAAATCAGCTAGGCGTTGTTCACATAAGGACTTGAAATCAGAGAACAAACACTCAATATCAACAATTCTATCAATTAGAATATCTGAGGAAGAGCCTTTTGGAATATTTTGCACATTCTCTTTCAATCCCTTGATTTTGATGTTAACCTGATTGAATTCTTGTAGAGTCCACTTTTCCAATTTGAAAGTACCAATGGCCCCCACCCTCGCCATGTAAAGGAGTTCAAACATTGAGGTGGAGTCATTACTAAGGTAGCAGAAATCCTCCGACAAGGGGTTAACCTTAAGAGGTTTTGGATTCCCAGGCTTTTGATTCACACCCTCCTCTTGCATAGGTTTATCACCAACATGTTCCACACTTGGTGTGTTGCAAACTAGGGAATCATCAATTTCAACCATCTTCTCCTCAAGAGCCTTCTCCTTGCAATGCTCTGTGGTGTCTTTTAAAACATCTTTTGTGGCCTAGTTGCTCAGCTTGGCAATACACTTAGAGGCCCTTCTGGGCTTCTCACTGGTTTCCATGATCATATTTTTCTCTTGCAAACCCTCCTCCATAACTCCTTCCTCAACATCAACATGTTTAGTATCCACAACATCATCCTCGGACCTAGAATCCCTAGAGCCCACCTCCATGTTGTTGCCAATAGACTAGGACTCTGACTCCTGAAGAATAAGCCTCTTGGCTACCCTATTTCCTTTAGGGTTTCCCTTCTTTCTCTTCTTAGAAGGGGTAGCCATAGGGGAGGGAAACCCATCCTCACCCTCCTCATTCCACTCCTCCTTCTCAACCATGCTAGTATCCAAACGAGATGAGCTAGAGTCATCACTTAAAGTATTTTCCCTTCCCTTAATTGATGTGGTAAGAATGAGGACTTTCACATGCTCCATAATTAGCAAGATGAGGCCCTCATGCAGGACCAATTCCCTCCTATTTTTTCAAATGCACATACATAGAGACCTCTATCCAAGACAAGAGAAAGAAAGGAAATGAAATAAAAACCCATGACTAAAATGATTTAAAAGAGTAAATGGTGGCCTAGGATTGTAGTAAACCTACCTTCAAGGGTCACATACCACATGATAATCTCCACAATATCCACATACGTTTTCTTGAGAGACGTCTGCTCGTAGCCCCAAGACTACATCTTGATGAGTTTTTTCTATTCATCATCCTTAACTAATTTAGCCATTGCCTCCTCGTTGCTCTTCTTATCTTTGAAGAATTTTCAGCCAACCATCGACATCCCAATCACATCAGCTATAAGCTCCTCATTGATGTCAAAAACCATTCCCTTGATCTAGAGCTTATGATTGTGCTAATATGAAATAAATTTTGTCAAATTTTTGGGTTCATGTCCATGAAGCCTTTCCAAGAAAGGTGTAAAGTTACCATGCTTGAGGATTCTCCAAATTATCTTCTTCCTTAGACTAGCACAGGAATGGGGATTAATTATACTTTTGTCACCCCCCATATTCACAAAAACCAATAGTAAAAAACCTTCGAAAGAAGCATTCAACTGAGTGCCAAAAATCCAAGCAATACCCAAAAAACGTGTGAGTATAATGCTAGTACTAATTGTAAAATAAAACCAACACATAATCTCAGCCAAATCCATCATTTCACATTAAAATCCTAGCAGCCTCGAGAAGGACAGAGTACTCCCCCCATTCCCTATACTCATTAATTATGACAGCCACATTAGTAAAACAATCCACCAATGAATCTCGCTCTTGATATATGTGAGAAACATGAGTTTCTCACAAGATCTCAACATCATAATAGCATCCTTAATCAACTAATCGACACTCCAACTTTAAACATTTTAGTTAGTTTCTAAATGATGCTCTTTTAGCTAGAATCTAATAGAAGACATATATTTGTTATCCTTCAACTCTAAAATATGTAAAAAAAAGACCAAAATATGCAATAGAGAAAACAGAAAAAAATAAGCTAAGTGCAACCTTTGAATGCATATTTGTTCTTCCGAGACACGATCCAAAATTGTTCTTAACTATAAATCTTTAATCTTATTAAGAAGATAGCCAGACATGAAAAATAAATAAGTGGATCGTAAATATTTATTGAAATCATTCCATCATTTATTTAATTACAATAAGTCTAAAGATCCATAGGTAACAATATCAGCCAATCTGCAAAGTCAATTTTGCGCATTCTCACAAGTAAGATGAGGAGGCACAGGAGAAGAAAAATTATGTTTATAGCATCCTTGTGAGCTTTGTCCTCATGATTGTAACAATCAAGTGTTTTTTAAGGGGCATAATGAAATATTTGCAGAGCGTTAGAAGAAGAGAGGATAATTTCATGTGTTAAAATTTAAATTTTGAATTCAAAAAATATATTGGAGAATTCAAAATCTAAATTTTAATGTGTGAAATTTTCATCTTCTAATATTCTGCAGAACACTTGGTTGCTAAAATCATGTCGATAGAGTTATTTTAAGTTAGTTTATGAATCAAGGTAAAGACTATCTAGTTCTGAGAATGCACTCCATCATTACAAACTACAAAATGATCAAGAGTTATGCAAATAAAAATTTAAATATGCTTGGTAATAATTATTAAAATTAAAATTATTATTTGTAGCCTTTTAAACTTAATGATCCTATTAAAAATGAGAGGCACTCAAGCTCAATTGTGTTGATATAATAGAAACATATAATGGTTTGGATAATGACCTTATGAAATCAACCAAAAACATTTCTCTCAAGGGAAAAGGCGAGTAATCAAGAATGAATTTAGAGAGCTAGCTATCTAACATAGAAGCAATAAATAAAGTATGACCCTTTTTTTATTATTTGGAAAATGTCAAAACTATAAATAAAAATAAGAATATTATTTTTAAGTTAAATATATCAATGAATGCAATAATAGTCACATTACACAATCTGGATAGGAAATTGGGTTGTGTGCAGACTGGTCTGAGCTCCCACACCTGCCTTGACTGAGCAGTGCATTTCCTGGGTGCCTGCAACCTGTAACAGGTCGGGGCCTATGGTTTTTCTTGTTGCGTGGAGGTTTGGGGGTTGTTTGGTGTGGTGGGAAGGAGGTTGTGTAGTGTGAGGGGAGTGGGTGGTGGAAGCGGTTTGGGTTTGGAGAAGCTGGGGCAGGTGCTCAAGGTAGGGGTATGGCTGAGGATTCTAAAAGCCTGGTGCTTGCTAGGCCAAAACCATCTCAACCTTTTTTGGCAGCCATGCATGCACAAATTATGGATTTGTCCTTTGTGGGTGAGAATTCTAAGCTCAAGAAAGTGAACGGGTGCTTGTCGCGGAGCCAAGATCGCCTTATTTTTGTTATTTCTCCCGAATCGGTTCAGGAGGACATAACTTGTTGGAGCCAACATTTTCTGATCTGTAAGTTCTTGGGTATTCATGTCCCTCTCTCGACGCTAGAGTCTTGGATCCGTCGGACCTGGTATGTTGAAGGTTATTTTGATCTTTTGGTGATTGCGAATGGCTATTTTATGGTTTATTTTTCTTGCATCTCGGATCACAATCGTGTTTTCGAGGGAGGGTTGTATTTTTACAATCACTTTGGTTTGTTCATTAAGCCTTGGCATGGATGTTTTAATGTGATAGAGGATCTTCCTACACAAGTTACTATTTGGGTTCACCTTCCATGGCTATCGTTGGAGTTTTAGAGGGAGGATATTTTTCACCGGATTGCTGCTTTGTTGGGGAAGCCAGCTCCGATCGCTCTAAATACTTTGGATAACAAGTTATTCTCTTATTCTCACATTTGTGTTGAAATTGATTTAAATAACCCTTTGCCAAATTCATTGGAAATTTTTATTGGCTCTACCTCGTGGATTCAACCATTGGATTATGAGTCCATTCCTTTTTATTGTCGCTTTGTCATGAGCATGGACACCTTCAACGCCAGTGTCCTTGGGCACCCAAAGTGGCAGGGGATTATTCTTTGCCTTCTTTTGGGCCTTTTGTATAGAAGGGGGATAAAGGCAAGGCATCTGTGGTTGAGGGTGGGCCTAATAACGATGGCTTTATTCCTATTATAAAAAGAAATAAAAGGAGGGGTCAGAAGCAAGCCTATAAGGATAGACAAAGTGATCAGGGTTTCAATTTGTTTGAGGTCCTGGATAATCAGGCTTTGGAGGATGGGATTCCTATTGAGATTTCTTTTGGGGCCACTCGTATGGATGTTGGGGTGGATACAGGGTTGGAGCAGGCTATTGTTGTTCAAAAATCTCTGTGGCATTGGAGTAGGGAATTTTTGAGCCTCTTGGGGCCTTTGGAGATGGGTAGGATGATATTATTTTAGCAAATTTAGCTAAGGCAGTGTTCTCTTTAGGTAAAGGTCATAGGGAATCTCCTGCTTTGGGGGATCTGCAATGCCCTCTCAAGAAGGGGCATTTTAAAAATTCTTTGAAAGCTGGTCGTAACATGGATGCAGACAAGCTTAAATCTACTCGGGATCTGTTGGTGGAATCTGGTTTTGTTAAGACCCTTGAGGCCCACTTCTCTCAACATTCCTCATGATTATTCTCTCATGGAATGCAAGGGGGTTGAATAACACCTCCCATCAAAAGGTTATTCAAGATTTTATTGTTGTTCATTCTCTAGATATCTAATGTGTTCAATAAACTAAGTTTCGGGTGGACCTCATGCTTCAACATGCCCCTCATATTTGGTTTTCTAGCCAGTGTTAGTGTATTGGGTCTATGGGAATCTCTCAGGCTCTGGCTCTTTTTTGGGATCCTCACAAGGTTGTTCTTCACTAGTGGATTTCAAGCTAGTCTACTATTTTTGTGGTGGCTTTGGTTTTGGAATCTGGGGAGACTATTCTAGTTAGTAATGTTTATGCTCTGATTGACATTCGTGGTAAAATCTAGCTTTGGCATCATATCAAGTATGTTAGGTCTTGTGCACCCTTTTTGCCTTGGATCTTAGCTACTGATTTCAATGTGGTTTTGAGCTTGGAGGAGAAAAGGGGAAGGCTACCTAGGCTTGGTCCTACTTTGGATCTATTTCAGACTAATGTGGACTCTCTTGCTCTGGTGAATGTTAAAACGTCTAACATAATTTTCACTTGGAATAATAGATGAAGTGGGCCTGGAGCGATTTCCCAGTGGCTTGATCATTTCCTTGTCTCTTGCTCTTGGGTTAGAGGTAGCTTGGTCATTTTCTCTGAGATTCTTGACTGGTGTGGCTCTAATCATTGGCTAATTAAGTTTTCGACTTCAACTTTCCCGAATCCAAAGAATCCACCTTTCAAATTCTATCTTATGTGGCTGCATGATCCATCTTTGGGTGATCTTATTGCTCAGTGGTGGTGGGATGTCCCCCCTGTGTATGGTACGGCTATGTATTCTCTGGTTAAGAAGCTTCAATATGCTAAGTACCATCTCAAGCAATGGAATAGGTCATGTTTTGATAATTTTCAGGCCAAGAAAAGAGAAGTGCAGGATCGCCTTGTTGTTATTACCTGCCAGATTCGAGATTTGGGATTCTCAGAGGCTCTTGGGCAGGCTAAAGTCCAAGCTCTGAAATTGGTGGAGTGGGAGCTTCGTGAGGATATTTTTTGGAAACAAAAGGCTAGGATTGATTGGCTTCAAGAGGGTGACAAGAATATTGCATTTTTCCATCATTCGGTGCAAGCTCATCAAAAATAGTGTTTTATTTATTCTCTTGTTAACTCTGAGGGTCTTTCGATCTCTTCACAACAGGATTTGTCTAGAGAGGCTCGTCAGTTCTACTCTAATTCGTTCACTGAGGATTCACTCCCTATTGAGGCTTATGAGAATAGGGTCCTGGCTTACATTCCCTCTTTAATTTCTAATGAGTTGAATGCTTCTCTTATTTGCCCAATGAATTTTTCAGAAGTAGAAGAGGTTGTGTTTGGGATGAATAAGGGGAAATCTCCTGGTCCTGATGGTCTCCTAGTTGATTTTTTCCAAGAATTTTGGGATATTTTGAAGTTGGATTTATTGGAGGTGGTTAGGGAGTCTCTTCATAGTAAGCAGATGCTTCATGCCATGAATGCTACCTTTCTAGTTCTCATTCTTAAAAAGGAAGGTGCTGACAGGCTTGATCTCTTTAGACCTATTGTGCTATGTAATGTGGTGTACAAGATTATTATGAAGTTGATTGCTGAGAGGCTCAAACCTTGTTTTCCTATGATCATTTATGAGGACCAAGGTGGTTTTATGGTTGGTCATCAAATTCTGGATGGGGCGATGGTTGTGTCTGAAGTCATTCATTGCATGGCTACCTCTCAGGATAGGTCTATGTTTATAAAGTTAGATATGGAAAAAGCTTATGGCAGAGTTAAATGGAGTTTTCTTCAGAAGATTTTGTTGGCCTTTGGTTTTTCCCCTAAATGGGTGAGCTAGATTTTGAGTTGTGTGACCTCTTCCTCCTTTTCAGTTATTGGCTTATTATTATGGCGAAGGGGTTGGGTTGGCTTCTTAATTCTTGGGTTTCACAAGGTTTGATTCATGGGTGGCACTGGGGGATGGGCTTGCCAATTATTTCTCATCTGCAATTTGTGGATGACACCTCTCTTATGGGACTGGATCATATTAGGGAGGTTGAATCCTTCAGGAAAGCTTTGGACATCTACCTAGCATCTTCAGGCCAGAAATTCAATGAGCAGAAGTCTTTTATATTCTTCTTTAATACTCCTCAAGCTATCCAGCAACGGATTGTTGCTATTGTGCGGTTTCAAATTGGGTCTCTTCTGTTAGAGTAAAGTAATTAATTAACTTTACTCTCCTCTTAAGATTTCGCCTTGCACACATATTAGTCATTTAATAATTAATATTAATTATTAAATGCACTCACCTTTAGGGTTAGGTTTTCCTTTTAGGTTTTGATCTCCTTTTATAAGGATCAATCTCTTGTATTTCATTTATGCTCTATTCATTTTTCTGGAATACATCTTGCACATTGTGAGAGCCAAACCCTTGTCTTGATCTCTCTCTTTCTCTGTGACAAGTCTTTTGCATGCAGGTATTGATCGGGTTCTATGGATTTGCATTTCTCAAATCCTACATGGTATCAGAGCCAGATCTGCTGCAGCTTGTTTAGTTTTTGAAAGGATTAGAGATCTAGGTTTGGTTGCATCAGATCTGTGTTTGTTTTCTAGTTTTTATTTGGAATAGGGGGTTTATTTTTTTGGTGCACTTTGAGCTCAAACGGACCTCACCGTTGAGCTCGCAGCATCCAAAAACCCCTATTTTGATATAAAATTCATCAAATTTGGCTTCACGGTGTTAGATCTACGAGGGTTTGATGTTTTTTTGAGGGTTCCTGATCCAGAGCGTACCTGCAATTTTGGAGCAATTTCAGCCCAAACGGACCTCACCATCGCATTCAGAGCGCCCAAAAACCCCTAAATTGACTGTCAAATCGTCAAAATCGGACACAGTGACTCCGGGAGGCAAATTTTTTTCATTTCTGGGTCGTACGGCCTGATACGGCACGCAATCCGAAAAAAAAATTAAAAATCACAGAGTTATGGGCGCCGCCGTCAGTTAACCGCTAGCGGTTAAAAACTAGCGGTTAATGCTAGCGGTTAGCCTGACCACCAGGCTTAACCTTCAAACCTTTTTGGAGCAGTTTTGGTATTTTGGTCATAACTTTTGCATACGAACTCGGTTTTTCAAAAACAAAATATTGTCGGAAAGCTGGTTCCGAGCCCGTTCTGATGGTGTAGGAATTTCTTCAAAAATATTCCGTTTACATACAGTTTTTTGCAGTCAAAGTTAGATGATATTTTTGCACTCCGAGGGGCATAACTTACTCAATTTTGCTCCGTTTTTCGAAAGCGAATAGGCCTCGGAAAGGTGGTTCTGTGATCTTTCCAGATCTGCAGTTTATTTCACCATAAAATTTTTCAGGTACTCAGAAATTTGTCTCATACCAATTACTGCTTTTTATTGTTTTCTGGCTTTCAGTTTGTACTGGGGATTGAATTTTTGCATTGTGAGGGGGTGTTTTTTCTTGCTTTCTGTCATCTACATCAGAAAACCAGAATCTATAAACACCAAAACAAAACAAACAAACCCCTTCTGCATCTTCTGTCTAGTTCTGAAAGACCACTAAATAATAATAAAAAAAAACACATTCAGAGCAGTTGAGGCACAGTTCACAGCATGGCCGACAGATCTATTGAGCTTCTCACACCGCATAATTATCACACTTGGAAGGGTCGCATGATGACACTTCTTCAGTCTCGAGGGTTATGGTCCTGTTTGGATGCGGTTCAGCCTCCATTGACTCGCGCCTTTGAGGTTATGCAGCACAGGAACAATATGGATCAGGCTATGGGATTGATTGCTTTACACATTTCAGACAGTCTCCTGTTTCATCTTGAAGGGTGTCTCACACCTAGGGCCTATTGGACCAAGTTTGAGGGACTTTTTGGCACTATCAACGAGTTTAGAGCATTGCAGATTGAGGCAGAGTTGACTTCACTTGTACCTGATTCTTTTCCCTCCATTGAGGACTTTCTGACAAAATTCAAACAACAAAGATCTCTTCTACAGGGTTGTGGTAAGGTTAAGACTGATACAGAGTGTATTTACCTGATTTTGTCAAAACTTCGTGGGAACTTTCAGATATTCTCATCTACCTTCCATTCCACTATGGATGCCTTGGGTGCACGTTTTACCATGCCTTCTTTTGAGGTGTTTTGTGATCGTTTGACTCGAGAGCAGGCTAAGATATCACAGTTGGATGCTCTCAGAGGATCACCGCACCAAGCATTGGTAGCACAGTCATATCAGGGGAAGCAGAAGCAGAAGCAGAAACAAAAACCACAGACCACAGAGCATTGGAAGGATTCTAGTTCATAGAAGACTTCTGATTCACCTTCTCCTAAGGGGGAATCATCGAAGAAAGATAGACCTAAGTGTGCTTATTGCACTAAGCTAGGACATGATGAGTCCAAGTGTTATGAGAAGAAGATAGATGGATATGCAAAATAGGTTTCAGATTTGACAACTCTTCTTGAGAAGAACCATATTCATCACTCTTCTTCATCTACTTTAGGCGGGTCTTCTTCTTCACCATCATTCCAGATAGATGGACAGGCCCCACATAAGGGTCATGCATTATGTGCAACCACCAGTTCACATTCATCTAGATGGCTATTGGATTCAGGTGCTTCACACCATATGGCATCTTCTCAGGACATGTTCTCATCTTTCGAGGCTACGTCCTCACCACACATATTGATGGGTAATAACACTTATATGAGTGTATGTGGGAAAGGTTCTATCGATATTGATGACGGTACATTCAATGATGTACTATGTGTTCCATCTTTGTCCACTAACCTTCTCTCCATCTATCAGATTGCTCATAGTGGGATAGGGAAGACAGTTGAGTTCACACCTGATTCAGTGCACATCAGAGACATTCAGACTGGCAACATTGTTGCAACAGGGACAGTTGATCATTCTTCCCAATTGTATGCATTCACACACTTTGGTCCACCATCTCCCTCTCTTTCTACAAGAGAGCATGTAGTATCTGAGGAGAAGTTCGGTCACTTGAACTTATGTGTTCTTCCATCTGTTCATGAGACTAGTGTTGAGACTTCTACACCTCTTCCTCCTGTTGAGATCACATTTGTTTAGCAGGATACCTCTTCAGTTGTGACTGACATTGTTGCTCCACTCATCGAGCCATCAAGTGCAATTGTTGAGGCCATATCTGAGGATATTCCTTTCCTCACAGATGACAGATTCAGCACACCTGTTATCCCTTCTTCATTGGAGATTCCATTTCAGGATCATCTTGAGTTGTTTGATTCACCATTTTGTTTTTCATACACTCATGTTGATGTTTCGTTCTTCAGTGCGCATCATCTAGGACTTCCATTTTCACCTCACTTCCAGGGATTTCCTCTTCTTCGACCGTTGGATCTATTTCTTCCTCCGGGGCAACACATCGGTTTGATCATTGGCACAGGGGTTCTCTCATTCTGGGGGGGCTTTGGAGTCTCCACTCTCTCTCATGGGGGGGTATCTGATTGTATATCTGCATATGTTCTTGAGAGAGTCTCTTGAGACATTTCATTTGTACTTTCTTTTTGCATCTCTTTTTGGAGAGGAGTTTTTTCCCACTGGGTTTTCTCCTTTTCTCCGTTTCATAGAGATTTCCTTGTACTTGGGTACCTGATCAGGCCTAGTTGCCGGGACCCAATTTTACTTTCATGCACTGTAGTTCTTTTGCTTTCTTGCACTAGTCTGTAGCTGCACTCTTGCTTATCTTAAGGGGGGGTGTTAGAGTAAAGTAATTAATTAACTTTACTCTCCTCTTAAGATTTCGCCTTGCACACATATTAGTCATTTAATAATTAATATTAATTATTAAATGCACTCACCTTTAGGGTTAGGTTTTCCTTTTAGGTTTTGATCTCCTTTTATAAGGATCGATCTCTTGTATTTCATTTATGCTCTATTCATTTTTCTGGAATACATCTTGCACATTGTGAGAGCCAAACCCTTGTCTTGATCTCTCTCTTTCTCTGTGACAAGTCTTTTGCATGCAGGTATTGATCGGGTTCTATGGATTTGCATTTCTCAAATCCTACATCTTCCCTTTGTCTACTTGGGTATTCCTCTTGTTGTTGGTCGTTAGCCTAGGTCCTCCTGGCAGTTGTTGCTTGATAAGATTAGGCAGTATGTTACTCATTGGACAAATCATTGATTTTCTACTATTGCTAGAGTGACTCTTCTCAAGTCTGTTATCCAGGCCCTTCCCACCTGCAGGTGCTTTTTTTAAGCAACTCCTATGTATCTCTTAAGGAATTTGATGCTCTTTCACGTAAATTTATTTGGAGTGGTAATTTTTTGTCTTCCAATTTTAGCCTTGTTAAGTGGGAATTTGTGTGTAGACCAAAGCAAGAGGGCGCTCTTGGTTTATGCTCTGCTATTTTGAATGGGAAAGCTCTTGTTGTCAAGTTATATTGGTGATGGTATACCAATCAACATCAGTTATGGACTCGTATTCTCAACCATAAATATCTTCAAGGTGTTGCTTCTTTTGAGGTCCCTCACTATCCTTTGGAAGGGAGTGGTTCTATGATTTGGCATAGTTTGAAAGTGGGAGCGCAGTTGATTAAGGGTGCACTCTTTTGGATCTGTCATTCGGTGTCACAAGCTCTTTTTTGGTCAGATTCTTGGGATGGTCACCCTCCTACTCTCTCTTATTTTCCTCACCTCCAGTCCCTTTGTGATGTTTCTGTTGTGGTTGCCTGGGATACTGTGGAGCATTATAAGGTGGTGCAACATGGTGGATTGGCTATTAACTTTTGCTGGAAGCATCCTTCTAAGTGGCCACTTAGAGGATCTAAGGGGGATAGGCGTGAGCTTTCCCAACTTTTGGATTCTCGTACTTGTAATTCTTTGAGGGGACCTGATGTCTTGGCTTGGGATAGTTCGGATTTGTTTGGGAAGTACTCTGTGGCGACCGGTTATAAGCAGTTCAGTAGGAAGTTGTTTGGGGACATTGAGGTCCCTTCATAGAAGCAAGTTTGGCACAAGTTATCATGGCCCAAGTGCAACTTCTTTATGTGGTTAGTGGCACAAAACTGGTTTCTTACTTGGGATAATTTATGTAAGCCTAGTTTCCACAACCCATCTATGTGTGTTTTGTGTGATGGTTGTGAAGAGAGTGTCTCCCATCTCTTCTTCCAATGTTCCTATGTTAGCGAGATTTGGCATTTTTGGTGGGGGGTGTGGAATATGACATGCTAGCATGCTTCCTCTTTGGTGGAGTTTGGGGAACGGAGGGTAGGGCCCCTATTTCTGCTACCTTTCTTCAGGCTGCTTGGGCTCCTGGGACTTCTTTTATTATCTAGAACCTGTGGTTGGAGAGGAATAGGCGGATTTTTTAGGATTTGTTGTTGAGGGCCCCTCACCTATGGTGGAAAATTCTACAGTCTTTAGGGGAAACTATTGCGGCTAAGTGTGATATGACTATGTTAGTGGACCCTCATGATGTTAGTTGTTGTAATCATCTTCATCTTCCTCCTCCACAACGACAACTCATGCACAACAGATGTAGACATCCTACCCCGAAGGTAAATAGGAGGGAAGATGGACCCCTCCTCCTAAGGGAGTCCTAAAATTCAACTCAGATGGCTCTTCTCATGGAAATCTGGGTCATGCTGGTATTGGGGGTGTTGGCAGGGATAGCTCTAGAGATGTTCAGTTTATCTTCTTTGTGTATAAGGGTCTTCATACTAATAATCTTATGGAGGCTCGGGCCATTTTATTGGCTATGGAGCGAGGCAGTCAATTGGGATGGCGAAGGATCATATGTGAGTCTGACTCATAGGTTGTGGTGAACTTACTAAAAAGACGGTATTTGGATGATGTGAGCTAGCAACTGGCTTTGATTGTTGAAAAAATTCTCACTCTCTGTGCTTCTCTAGAATATACTTCTTTCACTCGTATTCCTCGAGAATGGAATGGGATTGTTGATTACTTAGCTAAATGGGCTTCTAATCTTATTCATGATTGGAATTTGGTAAATCAGGGCCAACTACCCTCGGATTTGTCTCATCAATTGGATCACTTGGTTGAACTTGATAGGACCATTTAATGCCTGTGATTTGTAACGTTTCCTTGTTTTCATAAAAATATTACCCCTCCTTGATGTTACATTAAACAATCTAAATTAGTGATAGAAAATAAAACAACCCTTTAATTTAGGAGTTACCTTCTCAACACTAAATGTAACTTAACACTCAATATCTACATCAGCACCTTTTACTTCAAATTGTAGACTTGGAACACTAAATTCAAACTAAAGCATTCCATATGGGAACATATACATGATGCTCTTATTGGAGCACAAACCTAGATAAATAGAAGAGGATAAAATAATATTTTGAGGGGTGGGGGCCCTAGCTCAGTTGGCTAAATCTTTCCTATTGCAGGAGGTTGGTCATGAGTTCTAGTCTCCCCCACCCCCGTGGTACCAAATGGTGTGGCATGCCAATGCCGCCGGTCACGTTAAAATTTTTACCAAGCGTACTGTAGTTTATAGGGGGTTGTGCAGTCTAAAATAAACATTAAAAAATTTGAGAATTTGGAGGTGGTTTCTAAGATAAAATAAAATAAGATTAGAAGAAGTCATCTTGATGGCTTTAATCCAGTGCAAAGAAAGTGAGCAGGAAAACATCATTTTATATATTTGATTTCGGAAAGCTCAACTCCCAATTCGATAGGACAGCTGACATGTAATAGGAGCAGTTGTGTATTGAAATAAGAAAGATGAACTGAACACTAAAGTATTTTCTGTTACAACTGTTTAGCAGTGTAAATCTCGCAATGGAGGTGGTTGGTGGCCATGCATAATACTAGATGAATAACCTGTTATAAGTAATGAAGGAATATTAAATTGATAAATTGTGTTTGAAAAATAAGTGCTTCCTAAGGGTAAATAATGGGAATTAAGCAATAATAAGTAAATATCTTTGATTAATTAGTTTGGACAGTAATAATTTTATTTATGTTTTCAAAAATAATAAATAAGTAGTGAAGGATTTAGTTTCAAATGTAATGGAGAAGTGCTTTGTTGAGGAATATTTTGTGTCATCTAAAATTTTAGTCAACAATGGTATCTTTGATTTGTAAGCTTTGACAAATAATTGAATATATTGTTATTTATTGTAGGTAAAATTTAAACTTGTAAAATTGATTGTTATGTCTAAAAAATAAATATGGTCAATAGATTAGATCTATATACATGGAAATGATCTACATATTATTTAATGTATTGGATTTGTTCTCTGTTATGCCCTGCATAACCACCCCATTTCTTTTTGGGTTAAAATGGTGTTGAACTTCTCTTTTAGTATTTGTCCTTGATGTCAAAATTATGTTTCAGATTGGCATCTCGGTGATTGATTATCAGTCGCACTATTTATATTTAGATGGTTGGCACTCTTGTTTATTTTTTTTCTTGGCATACTTGGTTTTGGCTTCAGAATTGTGATGATGGTTTTGATGGTACTGATCTCTTGACTCCATGTGCAGATTACAAGGCATCTTGTTTACATGATTATGATTCTATGTTCAGGTGGTCAAATTCTAGTTTGACGGGTTTGAAATTTTGAGCTATATTGTGCTAAGGTGATCTACAGGCGTATATGGTATTGGCATGTTCATATTTCTATGGTTACATGGCGTTGATAAACTTTTGAACAACATCATAGTTGTGTTTTCTTTTCAGCCTCATATAGGTAATGCTTATAGACAACCTGGTTTTTGGAATCATAATTGGAGTTGGCATTTAATATTAAGAAAACCCTATTGGCTTTCCTTAAACATTTGATATTCTTTGCATGGGAATATGATAAGTTGATATCAATTGGCATCTTCTTTAGGAAAAGGTATTAACATCGCAATATCATGGAAATTTTTGTAATGTTGATTTGATGCATTATTTTGGCTTACATATATTAGCAAATGACTTTAAAGGGAGTCATATTTGTATCGGGCCTTGTATAGTTATCATGGAAAGGTCAATAAATTGAACCTCTCTTAGCATGGAATCGGGCTTTATAACATTGCAAAAGGCATTGAATAAAAGTCATATTTGAATCGGGTCTTATATTTGATATTTCATTAGGCCCTAAGGCTGACAAAAGGTATGAGGAAATAATTGTCAAGTCAATTGGAAAGTGACTGACATCGACCCTTAGTAATAAATCCTTGCTTGTTAAGGTAATCGACATGTTGGAAAGACAAGGAAATTACATGGTAATGTTTTTAATTATGATGTCGATCTTTTGCATGGATGAATTTGATTAAGTCAAAATGCATGAAGCCACGGACTTGAAATGGTATTATGATTTGGAAAAGTCATTGATTTCTTTGCAAAGGAAAGCTAGGGAATTCTTGTTGTGTTTCACAAGATTGTGGGTTTGAAACCCTAGCATCTCTACTGCCGCCATGGGTGTTGAGTCACAACCGTTACTCTGCTTTTTCTCTCTTGTTGCATTCAATCTGACAACTTACATTACGCTGCCTTCTGTGAGAGGTATGAAAAAGTTGGTAAGGATGGCATGAGCTTGGAAAAAGGTTCAAAGGTTTTCTCTAGCTAAGTTATTTTTCAAACTCATCTAGTTTTTCAGTTGTAGGATTACAAACTCGAACAGGTATTATCATTTCATTTTTGAAGAAAGATTTTAGTTTAAAAACCATAAGGCAGTTACTACTCTTTGTTTTTTGAAATTAAAAATGCTTGATTGGTTTTCATGCAAAGATGACAAGATTTCGGATACCTAAGGTTAATTTGATACCCTGATAGAATATCATTTCTATTTTTTCGTTCTACTGTGAAGGGTTGTGTTTTTTCGGTTAGTGGGTAATCATGTATTCTAAAAATTATATCATTATTCTTCATGGATTATGTGGTATTTTCTCTTGGTCACTGGATGCACAATCATGAGGGATCAGTTGCATTTTTTGCAGTGGTATTCAAGGATATTTTTATGGTGCATGCATTATATTGTTTCTTTTTTCAGAAAGTATTGCCTGTGCAAGCTCCTTGAGTGGACAAGGTTCAGAGTCTTCTTTCTCAAAATACATTTTCCTTGACCATTCTGTCAGAAGCAATCTTCTATTTTGAATACTTCTCTGAATCACTATAATACTTGAAAAAATATTAGATAGAAGTTGGGTACATTAAAAAAATTACCTCATTTGTTTGAAGAGAGATATAAGTTTTCTGGTTGTAATTTTTTTTTTTTAAAACAAGATATATTTGTAACAGAAAACAAAAGAAAAGATAATTGTTTTTGAACCATGAAAAATGACTAAGAAAAATATTGAAAAAATCATAGCTATTGTATTGTCTACACAGGAAGACATGTTTTGATTTTGAGATTGAAAATCTGAAATATAAGTTCGATAACAAGTTGTCTCAAGATGAGATAATGGCTAGAATTATGTAAGTTTATTCTTGAACTTTGAGGATTGTAGGTATTGTCTGTTAAGAGGCACTTGTGAGAAAAGAGAGAAACAAAGAGACCCTCTATATCATTGTATTTTCAGTCAACAGAGAAGGAGTTGGTGCTCCTTGAAATTAGTGTTTCAAAATGAGGGGCTGGTGCTCCTTGAGTTGGTGCTCAGAAATCAGCCTATAAGACATTGTTAAAAGTGGTTTTTAAAAATATAAGCCTAGAAAGGCATCAGTTTAGGAGTGTTTTTTCTACCCCAGGAGGGTTTTCCACTCGGCATATCTTGTGTCACTTTGCTTATCTGTGGCTCCACTAATTTATTGTGTGAATGCTTTGTTATGCTATGTTTCACTATCATACTTCTCATTTCAATTATATGTGATTGCATTCAATATATGGATGAGTTAATCATTGATAAATGAGAACATTAATCTATTTTATTTCAGTTTTTGCAAATTTGTCAAATCAGTTCATGACACTGATTCACCACACCTCTGAGTTTCTTTTCCACTCCAACAACTGGGTCCCCTTTTCCACTCCAACAACTGGGTCCCCTTTTATCTTTTTGGTGTTTGTTTTCTTTCCCTTCCTTTGTTTTGGGTTTTTCCTTTCTTCTTTTGTTTTGGTCCTGGGAGTTGTTTCCCCTTTTTGACCTTGTTTCCTTTTTTCTCTGCTTTCTGTTCAGAATTAGAGATCCAAAATGAACTTGCCCCTTTTCGCAAAAGGTCCATATCCATTTTCTTTTTTTGATTTCGCATGTCTTTATGTTCGAAATCAAAAATCGAAAGTGATCTTGGACCTTTTCTTAAAAAGCCCATGTCTGTTTTCTTTTTTCGATTTCGCATGTCTTTGTGTTTGGAATCGGAAATCCAAATTGAACTCAAACTTTTCCTTTCAAAGGTTCATGCTCAATTTATTTTTCTGATTCTGCTTGTTGTCCTTTTTCTTTCCTACCTTTGGTCCATTCAAAAATGTGATTTCTGATTGGTCTTTTCCAACGAGGGTCTTGTTTCCCATGCCTATTTTGATTCCAATTCTTTGCTCACCTTGCATTTATTGCAGACTCCTTCACAAGCAAGACCGATATTTAATCATTTTTTTTTGCATAGATATGGTCATAATTACATTTTGTTTTCATGAGGAGCAAGTGGAGGAGTAACAAAAGGTTTGAGCCTGGAGTGGTTGAGGGTTCACTTGTTTAGGTTTCCTATTTAGAGTTTGAGGTAGGATTTTGTGTTTTCTTCCTTTTTGTTTCATTTTCTCTTCCGTTTTTCTTTCCTTCTATTCATTTTCATCTTTCTTTTGGCATTAATTTGTCATATTTTCATTTCACTTGCATTTTTTTTGTTTTTGTTTTGTTCCTTTTGCCATTTTTTTGGTGGGTTTCTTTTTGTTTCATTTTTGGCGTTTCTCAGTTTGCATGTTTCGTTCATGGGTTTTTGATTTCCCATCGTGCCCTAAGTGTTAGGGTTTGTACAGGTTTCTCGGCCTAACTGCTAACTTTTGAATATCAAGTTTTGTGGATTTTCAATTTCCGTGCCAACCTTTAAAAAATGGCTCAAATCCAAAATGCTTTTCCGATTCCGAAATCTAAACTTTCCTTAGTGTATTTTACCTTCCAAATCAATTGGAAAACCATTTCCCAAACTAACTTTGCCTCTAAAAGGTCGAATCTAGTACCCTTTTCTGATTTTGAATTCCGACCTCTTTCCTTTATATTTTTTTTTCTTTGGTCTGATCAAAACTTCCAATTCCTAACAGACCCATGTTCAAAAGGTCCAAGTTTGAAATACTTCTCCATTTTTGTTTTGTGACACATATTAACATAAATGGGTCCATCATATTTTCAGAATTCTGAAGGCTATTATAACATATTGGTCCAATCGGAACTTCTAGTTCCAAACAGACCCCTAACCAAAAGTCCAGATCCAAAATGCTTTTCTGATTGCGACTTTCAATCACACTCAAGAACAAAGAGTCTAGATTCAATGTTCAATTCTGAATCTAATTTCCACCTATAGCACACATGGTCGCATCAAAATTTTGAGTTCTGATTGGACCCCTTTTACCAAGGTTCAAATTCGTTGTTCGATTCTGATTCCAATTTTCAACCATGACATAAAGGTTTTATTATGTTTTAATAAGGGTCCTTTGGGGGTTTGTAGTTTTGATGGAACATGGGCGTAAGATGGTAAAAAGGGGCAGATCTTCTGATGTATTTCTAATGAAGTCTCCCTTTATTTACTTCTCAGGTGTCATAAATTTTTTATTCAGATTAACAGCCTGGTGCTAAGGAGGTGGGAGAATATCAAAGGGGAAATTAACAAAGATAGACCAGACCCAGTACACAATGAAGTATAAGTATCAGGGAGTCTTAGTGATTTCTATATTCACCTCCAAATTGATGAGGATCATAGACACAATGTTGGGGCATATTGACTTGGAAACATTCAAGAAGGATACCTTTACAGATGATGCCACTCCAAGGGCTAAGAAGATAGTAGCTTTGGGCCTCGCCCATGTTGCTTCTTTCTCCATTATCATTCAATGTTTGAAATTTATTCTTGTACCAGTTGAGGTATATAATCCTATACAACACAAGTGGATTGACTAATGGGAAAATGAGATCATTGACTTATCTCCTACCATGATCAAGATGGTCTTTGAGTTACCACCATATCCTCTCTTAAAGATCATAACAAAGATTGAGGCAGTCCAATAGTATGAGAAGAATGTGAGCACACACTAGATGCATATGAAAAAGAATTGGCTCAAGACTAGTAAGAAATCTATTACTAAGTTTCCCACAAAGCTTAGAAGATCTGATTTTTATTTTGAAGTGGGGGATATTATTGTTAAGAAGAGTATTGGGCAAGGAGAGTTCTCATATGTATGAGAAATGGATGTTTCATTTTATTGAGGTCATCTTAAGGGGTGAATTCTACTTGGATTGGGGGCAGATAGTGTCATATGTCATACACAACTAGCTCACTAAGGTGAAAGACGCTAAAAAAAAATTGTATGTCCTCGTAGGTAATATATTATGCAGCCAAAATGGGAAATTTCCTAGGATTGAATAATGTGGGGGTTAGAGGAGAGCGACAAGGTCAAACCAAGATACTAGGAGTATTATGACTAGTTGGAGCTTAAACCATCAGAAAAAAACTTCAAAAGGGTCAATGATGCCTTCCTCTATTCGGTATTTACCCAAATTTCAGGAGATGTAGGGTTCCAGCTAAGTATGGAGTCGATGGCATTAGTAAAAGAGTGGGGAAACTGGTTTATTCAGTAACCCAAGTCAACATACATCTATTTTTTTGGGTATGATGGAGCTCCATTTTTAATTCCAAGGTACTATAGTGATAAATTGATTTTAGTAGTTCTCCCAACAAATGAGGGAAGTTACCCTCAAGTTCTATAGAAAGCATAAGTCCAAAGAGGTGAAGTATCCCATCACCCTTCTTTACTATCAATGTCCCTTGATTGGAGCTTCCAAGTCTACAAATGAGGAAATAGAGGTAATAAACCTCAAGATATATGTTGCGAGAAAGGATTTTGATCCCAAAATAGAAATTTAACAGCTTATATACATCCCTTTTCCCACATCATGAGCCTAACATAGAATATTTTTGGGAAAACCTGCAAGATGAGTTTGAGGTAAGGAAAATGAGGTATGAAAGGCTAACTATTCCTTAGATGCAGTGTTTTAATATTAAAGAGGACATCCCCAAAGGAATGTCATATAATGGCTTAATGGTTGACCCACAATATGATTGAGAAAAAGTAGGTACTCAGACATTGGCACCCATCAATTGGATGGAAAGGGAAGAAAGTAACATTGATGATATATCTATTGAGTGATCCCACAATATTGGTTTACAATTTTTAGCCAAACTGGACATTGAACTAATTTTTTTAACTAGATCTTCACTTTTAGACACCTATAGTTGCTAAAAACGAAGAATTTGAAGATGGTACAAAATAGTGATTTGTGACATTTTGTCTATAGATTCTAAATATATATATTTTAATTTTTTTGGAATCAAATTGCATTTATTTTTCCATCTCCTTCAAAAACTAGTTTTTAAAAGTAAACACAATTTTTAAAGAGTGATGTTCACCATAAACAACATAACTTTTTTTCTATGAAGGATAAAATTCTATTTTTTTCAAATTTAGATTTTTAGCTAGGATATCTAGCATGTTCATTTGGTTTCATAGTGTTTTATTGAATATTTTTTCTTAATTAAGTTTTTAAGTCAGACCAATTACAATTTAGACATAGGCAGATTGTATACAACATATAACTTTTTTTATATGAATCAAAATTCAATTTATTTATTTTTGTTGGATCAAAGACATCAATACCTAGCAAAGACATATTTTTTAATTTTTTTTGATAATTTAATATTTTTCACATGTGTAGGACAAAGAGCTTGTTTTTTAGTGAAAAACCTACATTCACAAGAAATAAAAAATAAATATGATAATCAAATCAAATATATTTAAAATTATACTTTTTGGGAAGACTATAATAAGGACTAAATACTTACAAAAAATAAAGTTTAAATGAATTCATTTGATCCCCTAAAAGGTAAATCAATTTTATTTTTTATCAACATTTTGATAGGTGTAAAGGAGACTCTATTATAGGTATGGTTTAAAACTAGTGGGGTTCTATCCAAGTGGGTTTTATCTCAGGTGGTTTGATCTAACCCTCTTCAAATGGAATCCTTTAAATGGAAATTTTCAAGGATTAAATCAATATATTTTCTAAAAATATGTGATTTCAACAAAAATAAAGATGTCCCAAAAAGTGTAAACCACTATTGTGTGATCACCCTGTTGTTGTTGTAGAGAGGAGTTTGAGGTGGATGAATGAACACCTCAATGATTTCTAGAGTAAAGCTAGTGGTCAGAGAAAAGAGGTAAAGGGGAAAACACTCTATCCCCCTCCACAAAAATAATATAAGAGGCTAAGGAAGCATATTGCATAGTAGACAAGTGAGGAGGAAGCTCTAATCATGGAAAAGGTGACAAAGGCATTTTAGAAGCCCGCAATCACTTATATGGCTACTTATGTGGGAGTTGTCTCAGGATTAGGTGTACAACCCATTACTATAGTATATTTGGGAGTGGAAACTATCAAAGAAGGTCCTTCCACTACATCAACTACTAAATCAACAACTGAAGGAGAAAAGGCTTTTGTAATTGAGGTCATGGAATCTCCCCTTCCTTCAAATTTTGAAGAGACTCCTCCATGTGAGGAAGAAAAGGAGTTAGATGAAGAAGAATTTGAGGAAGCAGACACTATATTGGGTGAAGGAAGTCTTGGAGAGGAAAATGTTGAACATGTGTTGACAGAGGATGAGTAGAAAGAGATTGTTGAGAGTGTTGAGAGGCAAGTAGCCAAAGACAAGGCTAATAAAGAAGAAGCTCAAAGAAATGAGATATAATAGAAGAAGATGGAAGAAGACAGGGTTGAAAATGAGAGGCTTGAGCAAGAGAAAGATGAGAAGGATAGGCTAGAACAAGAGAAATATCAACAATTTCAAATTGGGCTATAAAGGAGAAGAAGAGCCTCCTCATCAAGAGAAATAAATAGAAACAACAATGAGAGCTCCTACCTGGTTGAAACTAAACATAGAAAAGAGACAGCAAGTGGTGGCTCAACCTCTAAGTTGGGATGAAATGATGAGAGAAATCACAAAAACTACAATAGTGATGCACGTCATGGCTTATAATGTATGAGATGATGAACAAAAACTTGAGTACTTATTGAACTATATATTTCTTACTATCATGCTTACTATTTTCCCTATCCATAGCTTGTTCAAAAGCACTTGTTTTAGGATTTTATCCATAGCAGCAAGGTGGTGAGCCATTTGATAAAGTTGTTTGGTAGACATGTACTAAAAATATGGTAACATAGAGAAAGAAGTGAACTGTTTGAAAAAATGCCTCAAAGAAATGTGGTCTCATGGTGATTGAATATCATGAAAAACAAATGTGTCATGGCATTCCATCACCATGAGACCACATTTCTTTGAGGCATTTTTTTAAGCAGTTCATTGCCTTCTCTATGGTATTATGTTGGGATAGGGTGGATTGTATAGTGTGGTCTTGGTTATGAGATGAAGGGTGATCAAGACATGAAAAGGGAGGGGTGGGGATATGAAAAATTGGAATAAGAGGTGGACGCTTTCATGGATTGGTAAATTGAGGATGAGGATGAGGATGAGGATCTTGAAAAGGATTTGAAGGGGAATTTTGGCTAAAGGCTTGGTTTCTATTCTTAAGGTAGTGAGTTGTTTGAAAAAATGAATCAAGTAAATGTGGTCTCATGGTGATGGAATGACATTCCATCACCATGAGACCACATTTCTTCAAGGCATTTTGTCAAACTACTCACTGCCTTGTCTATGCTATTGCTTACTATTATGCTCTGAGAGATTTTTTCCAAACATCCATAGTTTGTTGGAAAGCACCTATTTTAGGCTTTTAGCCATAGTAGTAAGGAAATGAACTGTTTGATAAAATTATTTGGTAGACACATGTATGGAAAATGTGGTAGCATAGAAAAGGCAGTGAGTTGTTTAAAAAAATTAAAGAAATTGGATCTCATGGTGATGGAAATTACCATGAGACCACATTTATTTGAGGCATTTTTTGAAACAACTCATTGCCTTGTCTATGCTACTGCTTACTATTATTTTTTCATAGATTTTTTCCAAGCATCCATAGCATAGACAAGGTAGTGAACTGTTTGAAAAAAATGCCTCAATAAAAAGTGGTCTCATTGAATGCCATGACAAGAAAATGCAATTGGCACCTACTCCTAGTTATTACTTATGTTATGTGAAGTAATTGCATCACTACTTATGTTGAATTTCTAAAACAATATATTGTAATTGAAATTTTGTCATCTATCAACATCTAGTTATTAGTTATGCAATGTGAAGTAATTATTTGAGCTTGAAATATGTGCAATGCAATGTAATCAATGATATGAATACAAACTACACAAATCTATTAAGTATAATTCATTAGTTAAAATCTTTATTCTATTACCTGCGTAAGGTTTGTACTCCACTGGCACTAGGAGGTGTTCCTACAAAACCTCCAATATTAACCCATTCAACATCCAAAATCATATATATTAGAATACCATTCAACAGTAGATGCAGTGGAGTAAAAAATAGGTGTAGGGCTGATATATCTAGTATCAACATTTTGACCCTAAAATTTTATTGCAATCATTAAGCTAAATTAGTTAATCTTGCATTTCAAAAATGAAATTTAATAAAATGAATTCAATGAACATGCTAACATTTACCTGAGTATCGATGCCAAAAGCCTCATTCAAAATTTCATCTACCAACTTCATAGTTGTAGACATATCCTAGGCACCACCCTCCTGACTATCTATGGGGTCATATGTATAGGCCAACCCACAAACTTGAAAAGAATGGGGTGGAACCCTACCCATCAAACTCTCCCCTAGATGGCACTGTACTACAGGACTAGCACACTAGATGATACTCTGAGTCAAAGAGATAATAGACTATTGAGTGTCCACCTCAACACTCTCCTCCATGATAGAAGGGATAATGATGTGCTCATAAGCCGACCTAGTGAGTGCTCGTCTCCGTTTCCCTGAGGATCCTAACATACACGTGGTCTATTTTGTACCAAACCCCTACCTCTCCCTTGAAAGTCCCTCATATCAAAATAGTTAAGGATTTTGTTGAGGATGAACTCGCAGTAGAGTTTCCTCAAGAAATATTGGGGAACCTCGTTATTGTTGCATGGTGTATGGTCAAAAACCATCCAACACCTATTCCAGAAATTGTTCCTAATCCCTTGGTGGTTGCACCAATGGATAGGAGACGTCTTTCTAAATTAAGTTCAAGAGTTTTATTTGTGTGTGGGTTAGTGAATAATGCGAACAAATCATATTTTGTAGTTCTTTCATCTTTTACTTCTTTATATGATAATTTATCTACATAGAAATTCCTACACTCTTGTCTCTTATCTTCCCAACCACTTAATTGCTTGCTAATTGCATCTACATGTGCTAACATGGCTTAAAGTGAATTTGCAAGTGTGCTTCTTTCCAAGTTTGAACTTACAAGATCGTTCAACCTCGCGATTAACTCAATTTTTTTTTGTTGTTTTCTATTTCCCCCATTAAATTTTGCTAAGTACCAGGAGGATGTTGAGGAATTATTGGAGGAGTTCGTTGTTGTGTTTGTTGAGGATTTTGTTCATGTGTTTGTTCATGAGGAGGAGAATGATTTCTAGGAGGATTTTTTAGGTTGATTATCAACTCTTACAAATTAAAGAAATGAACATCAAAAACAACCTAAATTTACCTATTTAACAACAAATTCACACCAAAAAAACAATCCCTACTTACTCGACCTCCTCATTGACATGATAGCATCTTAGTGAATAAATTGCAAAGATTTGATGAATAAATTACAATATTTGATGCTTCCAAAATGCAAGACACAATGAGAGGGTTTGTTGGCTATGGGAAAGAAAAAGTGACAATGAAAATGAAATGAATTTGTTGTGCTTTTTTTGTTATAATAGGCTATAACATGCTCGTGTTATAACACGAGCATGTTATAGGCTTTATGTGACTAAGCCTTGGGCTTGGTCACACCAAGCCATAACGTGAGCATGTTATAACGTGCTTGCATTATAATGTGCTTGTGTTATAGCCTTTTAATTTTAAAAAAAATTAGCCACAATTGGCCCCCCAACTTTTTGCACCCACCCATTTCAATAAACTATAGTGGAATCAAAGAAAAGAGATGACTTAAATTTTTTTTGGTGATTTATTTTCATTCTAAAGGTATGGGATCC
The DNA here is from genome assembly GCA_007115665.2 of Sequoiadendron giganteum. Lineage (NCBI taxonomy): Eukaryota > Viridiplantae > Streptophyta > Pinopsida > Cupressales > Cupressaceae > Sequoiadendron > Sequoiadendron giganteum. The sequence continues at coordinate 639,681,131 of CM021105.1, read as the reverse complement.
ATAAGTATGAATCACAATTCAAAATTACATCAATAATTTTATCAAATAGTATGCATTCCTTTCTTGTGGTTCCATCTTTTGCATAAATATTTGAGGGAAATTTTAACAATTCTAAAAATTCTTATACATGCTTTAGAAGGACCAAATATCATATATGTAGGGTATACCTTTGGAACAATCAATTTTTTTTTTTAAATAATGAAATTCTAGATTCTTGGGGAATGAAAGATTTTTTTGAAATGAACTAATTTTATGCCCCTACAAAGAAATGTATCAATTTGTTAAAGAAAATACTATGGTATTTACTAAGATTAAGTGTTCATTGTATACATATAAAATTAGCAATGCATTTTAGATTTCAATAATAAGGTATGTATGTGATGTTAATAAATGATGTGAACTCAAATTATTCATATATATTTACAATCATTCTTATAAATAAATTATAGCATTACTTTACTGCTATTAAAGTAATATCCTAATGAGTAGAATTTAAACATCATAGGCTCATAACACTTGATTATTCCAACTCATTATCATCCAATCCTTTAAAAACAATAAAACCTTATCTTAATATACTATGTATGAACCTCTATATTCTTTAAGATATGAAGCAATGACTACTAATACTTCTAGTGGTCTTACTTATGACAATTCAAGGTAAAAGTGGAATTTCATCATGCTCGTTGTGGCAATGGAAAAATTATCCCTTTTCCTTTCTTAATTTGGGAATATTTAATGTTAAAATGAACTTAATATTGCCTTGATCTTGTGTTGCAATGTGTTTTTCACATTCACATTAGGTCTTGGGCCCTTTTCAAGCTAAATAAACCTAACTTTTCCTTAATTTAATGTTGTAAATTGTATTTTTTCACACCTTCACATTAAATTTAGGAGGATTGTAAACCAAATGGACCTAATCTAGTGTCGTAATATTTTTTTCACATTCACATTGAATTTAGGGACCTTTTAAGATAGATTGACTTGATTTTTCCTTAATTTAATGTAAAATGTGTTTATTTACACTTTCACATTGAATTTTGGCCCCCCTTATATTTATAACCTTTATACCATCATTAATAGGCCCCTAGGACCCTATATTATGCATCCCAAGGCGTATTTTAACCAAAATCTTGACATAGACCTCATATAAACTTAATTTCTTCACTCCCCAACATTCTCTCTCTTCAAATAGGCTATGTGGGAAAACCTACAAGGGGTTTGACTAAGGAAAACCCCTATTCCGTAACAATCAACACCTTTTCTCTCTCTTTGTTTGATTGCAGATCTAGGTGTTTTGAAGACTTGAAGATCCTTTGAAGATTAGGTTGCAAGGTTGAGAGAATTTTTCAAGCCATCACAAGGTTGTCATCTTCACAAAAAAGGACACCTATAGGTCTGAAATTAGTAGTTTCAGATCAGGAAACAAAAGGGAACAAAAAGAGCAGACATTGAAGACTAAATTCAAACCTTAAAGTTATAAAAAACCCTAACTAGACTCATTTTCCAGTCCTAGTGTATGAGTCCCAATTTAGGTCATTTTTTCAAATTTTTACAGATTCAGATACCCATTTGTCAAATTCATGTTTCTGCATAGAAACCCAGATCTGGGACTGATTCACCTAGCTTGGAGTATGAGTCCCAATTAGCATTAAAGTCAAAATTTCTAGCATTTCAAAGCCTCATCCAGTCATTCCCAAATTTCTCTATACACACATTTCATTTGGCAGCTTTTTGTTTTGTTTTACATGCGTTTCTAGGTCATTTACTTAAAGATTGCATCCTATTGGGGTTAAACATTTCATCTTTCCAAGCCCTAGCTTGGTGGTGAACCCTTCATTAATCTCTAACCATACCCTAGGATACCTTATTGTCAGATCTCTTCCTCCATGCCTCATTTGATTGAGATCTCTAGGGAATTCTTGAATGTGATGCATAGAAAACTTGTTGCCCTAAGTCCTAAAACCCTTGGGGTGAAAATTTTCTATCTTACACTCATCTATTCTAATAGAATTTAAATTCATAATTTATTTTATTATATCGGACCGTGTTCGATCAATTACTTGGATGACACAAAAATAAATAGAAAGATTGTACTTTGATACTAAGAAACCAAATATAATCTTTTATCATAATTCTATTAGATTATTTTGATGAAATATATTGTCCCTATCATACTCCTAGCCATTACACATGGAAATTTTATTATATACATCAGCTCTATTAGGTAGAATGCATGAAAATAATTATTACACCGAGAGGCATACTACAATGGCACCCACCAAAAAGCAATGTGTAAGGAAAAAATCTTCAGCTAAAAATTGGCATTCAAATGACATGCAAATTCATATCCACTCTTAAATCTTCTCTTCTTATCTTTTGAAAAAAAAATGCAGTCATTATTGTTAACATCCTAAACTGAATTTAAAAAACAATTTTCTTTTTATGAAAGCTATCAGTTTTGTTCAAGATTCTGATTTTTTAATTTTTAAAATGTTTTCAATAAAACTTAATATTATTTTTAATATATTTTAATTGATTTACACCTTGAAGAACTCGCTGGAGAGAATCAGTTGCGTCAAAGGAGGAGGCTGGATGAAGAGAGCCCTCACTCTGCTCATCTAACCCTCATCTCATTAGGTGAGGAGGAGAACATTTTTCCAACCACAGCGTAGCAGACTACACCATATAACTAGGGTGGAAGACATTTCTTGAAGGTCGTTTGTTACCATTTCAATACATATAAAGATTGGTAATTTTTTTTTGAAGTTGCAGAACAAAGTATGCAATGCCTAGAAGTTGTCTGTAAGTTATATGGCTGTCATGCTTAGGAACATAATAGCAGGCTTATATCATTTCATGCCCTGTAAAATTTTCATGTTGCTATTATTATTTTTGAATTTGTAAGATTAGAAATAATTATGGTAGAGTTTGAATGGATGTGGAGGAGGCAGTGAAGTATAGGTGTTAGGAAAACATCCATTTGAGGTGGTGGGTGGAGATAGTGTGATGAAAATGGCCTTGTTGTGAGGTAAAGAATAAGAATGAAGAGTAGAAGCAGAGAAGAGGATTGCATTGTGTGAAGTAGAAGAAATCCAATGGTAGCACTTGCTTTTGTAGTAAGAGGGGATGATCAAGAAACACGCAAGGTGATGGAGTGATGATGATCTAATCATTAGGTTTCATATTAAAGTTCAGATTCATAGCATGTTGAGCTCGCATGATTATCTCAATAGTGTCTTTGACATTTTTCTCTGCAGTTTTGAACATTTCTCTTATTTTTGGGTCTACCATACTTTGTCACCATTCTCTTAAAAATTTAGATCTATTTTATTTTTTCATGGGAATATTTTAATTTATCTACAAGTTAATTATTTGCATGCAATTTGATCCATATGCATTTTCTATGTTTACTGCTCTTACTATATTCACTCCATGGCCATGGAAATCATAAAATCTTTTTGAACCTAGCAATGTAACCTCTCAAACATGGCCATTTTGATGATAAATATTTGTTTTATGTCACCGCTACATATTCAAATATTTGTTATTGTTTTGTATTTTAGATTGCTTTGGTGTGTAGTTTCAATGTTTTTGTGATTATCAACTTTTTGAGACCTCCACATCTCTATGTTTTTTGGGCAGTTTGAATAGATTCTAGAGTTTTGGGTCTCCCTTATTACATCCAGTATCAAAGAAATAATCAATGGCTATTTAGGAGACTTCTCAAGAATTTCCTTCAGTTGTTGCCAAAAATAAATTTGGATAAACTAATGAGAATTTCGATTTTTTATTTTTATTTTAAATTTAATTGATGATAAAAAGAAAAGACTTCAATTTATGGATGAAATTGATGATAAAGAAAATTCTTTGATCTTAATGAATGAGATCCATGATGAAAAAATTGGACTTTTATTTATTTTTAAATAAAATAATGTTTGTGATATAATAAAGTTGAAAAAAATAATTTGTTTTGGTGTTCTTTAAATATTTGGATTCTCATCAATCAAAGTGTTTATAAAATCTTGTTTACCTGCTTTATTACATTCAAGATGTTTGTACATAAAATCAAAAAGCATGGTAAGATTCTCCTTAGTTTTATATTTAGCACTCTGGATCAGCTGCCTTGATTTCTTCTATACACATGCACAGTAGTCAAGATAAAACATTTTAAATGCATTTTTAAGTATAATTTTAGAAAATGAAATGATTTACATGCAAAAAGAGGAAAAAATAAAAGAGAAAGATTGTTTTTATATCAAAATTTAAAATGAATATGAAATTTTATTTAATTCATTTGTATAGATAATCACTACAAAAAATAATTAATTATTTAAAAACTAAATAATATATATTTTAGAAATTTTAGAAATTAGAATTTAATTTAATTTTAGAATGAAATTTAAGTTTTCAAGATATTGTGGCGATTTCTCTTGCAAACATATTAAAGAGATTTAAATCAAAAACTTCCCTATGTAAATTATTTTATGATTTTTTTAAATGTATTTTTTAAGTATAATTTTATTTTATAATTATACTAAAAGAAAAAAAGAATAGAAAAATTGATTTTATAGATAGATTTTAGTTCATAATTTATTCTAAAATTATAATTAGTAATTGTTGAATTATTTTTAAATGAATATTAAATTTTATTTATTTATTTTGTTTTAGATAATTAGTATATTTTAATAAATATTAACAATAGACATCTTGATAATGATATCTCTTAGTGTATTTTATATATTGATATTTAATATGTATGTTAGTTGTAGTAATATCCAAATATGACACAAAAATAGCTCAATAGGGATGACTAAATAATGTAACTCTCAATGGTATATCATCTTGATATGAGGTAGAATTAGAGAAGGTTATAAGATACATACATGTATTTAGAATTAATATGCAACATGAGCTATTCAGTATAAGATTTTTCTATGTATATTGAAGATGCTTATAAATATACATTGAAAGGAAAAGAAAATATTGGAATAAGGATATAAAACATATCAAGAGGGAGTGATAGCTTGAGAAATGTACTTACTAACTACCCAAGATCAACCTAATTCAACCAATTAGATACTCCACAATGAAAGCAACACCAAATGAAAATAACTATAATACATAGGTAATACAACAAATACAAAAATCATAACATACTCAAGGACTACAAATCAACCCCTTGTTTCATCCTCCACCTCAAGGGCTAATATTGTTTCTTATCAATTATATGAAAGCTTAATTCCCTAATCCTAGAATCTCTATGGCTAGTGTGAATGCTAGGCAAGCCATAATTAACAGGGTTTTGAATTATTCTAATAATTCTAATAAGTCGGAACCATCTTTGAATTATTATTTTGAGTAGGATGATAAAATTTTCCCCACTTGTTCAATTTTTAAAGGTTCTTCCCCATGAGAGATAAACTAACATTCCATTTGGAGAATGAGACTCTAGATCACAATGATTTCAAAACCCTCAAAATAGATAGGAGAAAGAGAGTGGATTAAAATCCCAATATGAGATCTTGGGATGGGGGTGATATGAAAAAAGGTGTTGTTAAATCTAAACTCTAGGACACACAACTGATAAGAGTGTGATGGAAGTGTTGCATAGACGGTTTCCTGATACAATCACTAGAGTTAATGAATCCACGGGAGGTGGTTAAGCCATGTCCTGAACTCAAGTTTTGTGTTGCATAGCACAAGGAGACCAAGGGCACACACTTTACAAAAATCCCCCCCAGCACAAGCGAGGGGTTCAAACCCGTGACCCAAGCTCTAATACCAATTGTTGCACAGACAATTGCCATTGCACCAAAAGATAGACCTATTAATGCCTAATAGAATCGCTAGAGTTAATGAATCCATGAGAGGTGGTTAAGCCATGTCACAAACATAGCTCAAGGAGACCAAGGGCACAAACCTTGCAATAGGAAGGTGTTTAGGTGAATGCTCAACTACAAGATTTTAGGACTCAATTGAAATGGAAAACTAAATGCATCCCTAAGTCATTAGTTGATGTTCCCTTCCCTAACATTGCAAACCCATCACTCGATAGCCCTAGTGATATGTCTACAATGGTTATGAATTTCTTGTCTAAGGAGGAACTTTTTGAAGTTGTAAAGACTATCAAGGAAGTGATTGAGACTCAAATTGTCCGTGTTAAGTGGTTATATATTGAAATCATTAGGTTAGAAAATAATTTAGCTATATTCAAGAATAATATTAGAAGACAAATAAAAGGATATTTGAGAAATAAGAGGTACTTCCTACACTACTTTATCTTTTAATCAAAAAATACACATAACATCACCATACATTACATGCACAAAAACATTTAAACACATAGTACATATAGCCAATGTTTGTTCACTCAAGGTTCCACTAGTGAATAACTCTATCAAGATTCCAATCACTAGTTGACTAACATAAAATAATATTGACTCATTATAGTTTGATACTAATTGATCATATCATACTTAAAATTCATACACCTTACAACAATTATGATCTTATTGTCAATCAACCACCATAAGATTTATAGAATAATATATTTCGATATTCATTTACAAAGTAAGGTGCTTGCAGAAACATCTGCATAGTATTTAAGTTTACTAAATTTTAATGTTGCTATACAAAATCTATCTATAAGGTTTAAGAAACAAGCATATATTTCAATGCACAAGCTCTACGTAATTACTAAACCTCTACAATTTGATTTGCAATGTAGAATGTATGCATTATTGTCTCATAAGGGGAATCCAAAATCTGAAAAATATAGCCTCAAGGTAATCAATACAATGCTCCAATGCTTGTATGACAGTAACGTAAATTACTACATCAAAATACATTGCAAGGAATGTTAAATTGACATCATTTACATGTTGTAACAATAGATCTCAATGGTTGTTTCGTATTAGATGTATTATGACACCAATTCGGTTTTATGAAGGAACTCTATCAATCTACTAACTAAAATTTTAATCTAAAATTTAGAGTTATTAAGAGAATTGGGTTTACACTTAAAACAACTTAGCTTCTAAATGTTGCTCTTTTAGCTCCACTGACTGGAATCTAAAAGAAAAAAGGAACACAATCAATCTACGAAACTAAGTGAAACCTTTCAATGCATATTTGCTCTTCCCAGACATGATCCAAAATTGTTCTTAACTGTAAATCTGAATCTTATTAAGAAGATAGCGGGACATGAAAAAGAAATAAGTGGATCGTAAACAATTATTGAAACCGTTCCACCATTTATTTAGTTACAATAAGTCTAAAGATCCATAAATAACAATATCAGCCATTCTGCAAAGTCAATTTTGCGGCGCCTTCCCATGGGTAAGATGAGAAGGGAGAGGGAGGTGACAGTGTTTACAGCATCCTTTATAGTAATGGGTTCTGCAGCAAACACAATCCTCACCCAATACCCCAGCCACTGCTCCACCTGCAACAAACCAATTTCACTAAGTACCCAACTTATTACAGAAAAAACCTCTAATGCTTGCTAAAACATAATACAAAACTACCTTCTATCTCTCTTGCTTCCATTGTCTTACAGAGACACACAGAAAATATCAACAGCAGATAAAAGCAAACAAGATTAGAAGAAGTCATCTTGATTCCCATTCTCAATGCAAAGAAAGTGAGCAGGAAAACATCATTTTATAGATTTCATTTCGGATTAGCTCAAATCCCAATTCGATAGAAATGCCGACGTGTAATACGAAGAAAAATCAACTGAACGCCGAAGCATGTTCTGTTACAGCTGTTTAGCAGTGTAAATCTCGTCGTTGAGGTGGTCAAGAGGTTTAAGGATTATGTCGATAGACTTTTTCACTAAGATAAATTTCGATTTTTCTTTTATAGAAATTGGGTATTATTTATTTTTTGTTTTTTGAAGATTTGATATGGTATTTTGAAGCATTTTACTATTAAATGATAGTTGATTTATCAACAACTGAAACTTGTTTTCTGATATTTCAATAGTGGTTTAATGGTGAGTAAATCTTTTTCTCAAGCATGAGACAAGTTCACCCATCAATTTTGAACTTGCAAATCCAAGGGAAAGTCTATCCACTAATAAATAAATTGTGTTGAAAAATAAGTGCTTCCTACACAAATATTTAAGGGTACATAAAGGGAATAAAGTAAATATCTTTGATTAATTAGTTTGGATAGTAATAATGTTTTTATGTTTTTGAAAATAATAAATAAGTAGTGAAGAATTTAGTTTCAAATGTAATTGGGAAGTATTTTGTTGGGGAATATTTTGTGTGATCTAAATTTTAGTCAACAATGACATCTATGATGTGTAAGCTCTGACAAATAGTTGAATATATTACTATTTATTGTAGGTCAAATTTAAACTTGTAAAATTGATTGTTATGCCTACAAAAATAAATACTGTCAATAGATTCCATATATATATATATAGATATATATGAAAGTGATCTACATACTCCTTAATGCATAGCATCTACTCTCTTCACTTTTTAGAATTTGTATTTACAAAAAAATTGGTGTTAAAAAATGTCTTTGATAGTTTGCTAGAAGAAAATGTTTTGCTTATCTCAAATCCCTAGATCTGAATTAATTGTTCGGAAAATTTATCGTAGATACAAGCAACTATGTAGTATGCCAGGTAGCTTATTACTAGATGCAAGATGATGCAATGCATTTCTAATGATGATGCAAAGAGAACAAGAGCTCTATTGTGTTGTCATTTAAAATTGAATCAAGATGTGTCTTTTTATATAACCCCTTAACACACAAATTAACACATTTTGTGCTCAAATCAATAAGGAATGACAAATAGGAAGGGACTGTGGTGAGAATAGGAGATTGCAAGCATTTGAATTTTGGAATTAGGGGTTCATTTTAGCATGTACATATTTGACCTAGGATAAGGAGTGTATAAAGTGAAAACGAGGATTGGTCCCAAGGGATGTGTGAGGATAGGATCAAGTTTACCAAAATTTCCAACTTTTACTCATAAACATGCCACTTGTACACTAGTAATTGCAAAATGTTGAGTCCAAGAAAGTTCAAAAATACAAGGTTTGCACTTTTAATTATAAAAAATTTCCCCTAATTTTACTTGAATGTGAACTACTAGCAATCTAGCCAAAGTAAACAAGGAATCAACATGAAAGTAAATATTTAACCAATCATAAGGATGATGATTCAACATATTCTCCTTAGAAAGAGCATTCCATATGGAGACTTGCAAGAAAACAAATTCTAACGAGTAACATCTAACATTCATTTAAAATAGGCACAAACAATAATTACTTAAAAATTATACTGATCAAAAGTAAAATAAAAGTGATCCATTTTACATAATGGTAGCCATATAAAGGTCTAAAAGGCATACTACGAGTCATATGTTGTTAGAAACAATAGGAGCCATGTAAAGGGATATAAAGAAACTTATTGGCCATAATAACCATGAGCTAATAATTAAATTTAAACTCATCAAAGGAATGTTAGCAATGATAAATGCCCTCTCCAATTGGTTGCATAAAAGGAATACAAGGAACTAGAGGATCATGATGGGTCAAAAAGTGGCAATATGTAAGTGATATGATGGCCCATGTGGCTAACGACTTCTTTTTTTTCCCAAAATTGATGAAACGAAAAGGGTTTTTAAAGGAGATTATCAACTTTCCACCAATATAAATTATGCTTTACTTTGAATTTAATAAATTATTATTATTCATTTTCTATTTGAATTACAACTAAAGTCTTGATTGATAGGTTGATTGAAAAACATCTATAGATTTCAAATGGTATCAATTTTTTTGAATCTGAAACATGCGTCACATTCTATGTTTTGCATACTATAGAATTAAAAAAAATGAATTTCATGAAGTTTTAACCAAGTTAAGGTGGTCAGACATATGAGTTTTTATATTTTTTAAAAGTTGTAATAAAAAATTCATAATTAATTATTTACTTGGAAAAAATTACAAAAAAAATGCACCACATCGAGACATGAGTCCTCTACTTATATCTAAAAAATTATAGAAAACATTATCATTTTATTGTGATTAGGGTGGTCCGACAGACACCTACTTCTTATTTTTTCCCTAAAATTTAAGTACTACTGCATTGAAATTTCAAATTTTCACCAAATAGATTTAAATAAATAAATAAACAGGTAATAGTTTAGAAACTACATTCAATTTTCTACAGATTATATTCTTACATATTTTGAAATAATATAGATAACTTATTCAGATTTTTTTGTCAAGTTGTCTAACTCTGATTTTCTAAATTTTCATCACCACTTAAGGGCCTATTTTTTCCATGATGATCCTGCACATATATATATGAGTAGGTCTTAGTCTCTGCTATTCTATATATTCTCTATTTTATTATCTATTACATACATATATCAATTCCTAGTCTCTTATAGAGACGTGACCCTTATAGGGCACCCCTTAACCTATCTCCCTTGTCAACATGATGCTTTGCACATGCTTTGTGGTGGGTTGTAGTAAGTTTTACTCTATGACCTATACCCTGCCAACATCATCCCCTCTTTCAAAATTATGTCTTGTCCTCAAGACATGCTACCCAATTACCTAGGAGAATGTGTTTGTAGATGACCTTTAGCTACACCAGTGTTGCGTCCCAATGTTGTTTTTCTTGTTGTAGCACTTTTATGTACCCTTGATGTTAATCAGAGTGGCTTCTTCTTCCTCAAGAGTCTTAGGGATCTATATTTTTTGTGCAATATTTCTAGCCTCTCCTAGTACTTTGCACAAGTGTGCTAGCTTGATATTGATGGTTTCCCTTAATTGCTTTACTTGCACCTTTATATTCTCTCTCTACTCTTGGAGTTGCTAGAATTGTGTGTGCATATTCTCTATGTTTACCCTCATTGCTCCATCCATGTCTTTTAATGGATCATAAGAGGATGCGGCTTGTACTATTTTGGCCTCTAATTGTATGATCTGATCCTTCAAGTTTTTAGTGAGGTTAGTCCATTGGAGACAAAATTTATAAAATACATTTGATTTTGCAATGCTCCCTTCTACAAGCTTGATCTATTTTTCCAATTATGAATGAGATACCACCCATGTTTTTGTAGGCTCTTCTATGTTCTTCAAAATTCCTTGTTGAGCTTCTTGTCTAATTTTATATTTTTGTGCCTTCAAGTCTGACTTTAGCCCATCTACCAATTTTTTAATTTATTGTAATAGGGCAAGGGAAGTGTCCCTTTTTAGATGTGGAATTAAGCTCTATAATGTTTATATTGCATCTTCTAGCTTCTTTGCATTATCCATATGTTTCTATAGTGTTTCTTCTCTAGCGCTAGTGTTGACGATGATTTATTTGCTCCCTTCTACAAGCTTGATCTATTTTTCCAATTATGAATGAGATATCACACATATTTTTGTAGGCTCTTCTATGTTCTTCAAAATTCCTTGTTGAGCTTCTTGTCTAATTTTATATTTTTGTGCCTTCAAGTCTGACTTTAGCACATCTACCAATTCTTTAAGTTATTGTGATAGGGGAAGGGAAGTGTCCCTTTGTAGATGTGGAATTGAGCTCTATAATGTTTATATTGCATCTTCTAGCTTCTTTTCACTATCCATATTTTTCTATATTGTTTCTTCTCTAGCACTAGTGTTGATGATGATTTCACTCACAACAATAGTTTGAATAAAATCTTCACAAACAAACCGCAAAGAGCCTATCCTTCTTCAAAGATATGGAACAAGACAATCTGAAAGGGGATTCTGCTTTAACATAAAAAGATTGACTCAGTTCAATCCCAAGTCTCTAGCAATCAAGTCATGATTGTACTAGGTTCACTCTAGGGTATGATGTGATTTTGTTGTTAATCTCAAAGGGAATATGATAATTTTTGGTTTCATCAAGAATCATAAGATTTTTACACAAGATTTCCAATTCATTCATAAAAATAACATCATGAAATTGAAAGATTTCAAATAATATTTCATGAACATGAACAATTTCCTTGCTATCACTTAAGTAGATTTAGCATTAAGCATTCAGCAATTTCATAGAAAACAAAAGATTTTCAATAAATTTTCATTCATTCATCTATTTTTTAGAACATTTTCAAGAATTTAAACATCTATTCTAAAATAAAGCATAAAACTACTGAAAATTAAAATTTATCTCAGTTATTCTTTGTGCATGCCCCAAATAATTAATCAAATCAAAGGAAACTTCTTTATACTTGACCAGATTGCTTCACTGCTACATATAAAACAGTGTGAGCTTTTAAACAGATGGGTTTTAGTTTGGACACCGAGTGGGTTCTATATGCACCCTTAAACAACGTAACACACAGTCTTGTTCGATTGAACTAAAAAAACCAACTACAAAGATTCATGAGATAGGTAGCTATCAAATTGGCTTTGATATTGATTAATGTCTAAATTTATACAAGTTTTTAGACTCGAATGATTCAGAAAATAGGAAAAAAAAAACAAAACTTAGAGAACTTTTGGCTCTTCTGACATCCACAAATTTTGAACTTAAAATGAAACTAAAGTAGTAAATGGCCTTTTATAGGAACAATGCCCCAAGAGCTCAAACTTAAAGTTTATCCAGAGAATTAGAAATAGCAATTCAAAAAGTAGCACATGGCATACGCCAATTGTCATCAAAATATTACAAATGAAGTCAAAGGTTTGACTTCTTCAAAATCAACACTTTTCACTTCTTACTCCAGTACAAAATACTCTACATAAATCAAGGCTATTGGCATCCTTCAGAATACCAAACAAGGAACATCCACTGGGATCAAGAACAACCTGCAAAACTTAAAACTGCAAAACATATATCTCTGCAACACCTCCAGTACCTGGTATCTTTTCATCATTCAAGGCTTGGGATCCAAGATATTTTTTGTCTTTCCTCAATAAATATTTTCAAAAATTTCTCAAATGTTTGATGCATATGTTCCTTTGAAATCCCTTGTATTTCCCTCCAAGTGAGTTTGAGCCTAGTGTATTCTTCTTATACCTAGAGTATAATAGCATTTCTCTACACTTTGTCTATTTCATATTTATCTATAGTGTTCCTGCACTGTATAATCTCATCAATGACCTCCCGAGTTAATAGCTAAAAAAGGTCTCTATTTATTCTTTCAATCCATTCTTTGAAGGTTTTAGCTTCTTTACCCTCTTGTCCTAATGTTTGGGGATCACAACCTTGACGTGCTAACATTTCAATAAATTATTGATATTTATCAAGCAATTTTCTACATTCCATGGTGACTTTTTCAAATCTTTCAATGCATTGAATAAGCATGTCACATTCCCACATCAATTGTTTCTTCCATTTTTTTGGCAATAGAGCTTCTTGCTCTGAAATTACATTTCCTTGTATTAAACCTTGGACATCTTTTTGCATGAGAATTTCAACATTTTGTTTTTCAAGATTAATTTGTTCCTGACAAACCCTACATTCATTTTCAAATCTTCTGGATTTCTCAAACCAACGGTATGCTTCATTATACTTTTCTATTGCACATGTGATGAATTCTTTCCCCTTCTTTACCCAATGCTCAATCCATTCCTCAAATACATTCATTTTATGGCAAACCGTTGCAATTGCATCCACCTATTCTTGTGGCATTAGTACTAGATGTTGGGGAAACTCAATCTGTGCTTGACCAAATAGGGTTAGTGATTTTATAAAATGTTCCAAGGTAGCAACCCATTCTTTCAATTCTCTTTTCTTATTTTTATACTTTTGTACTCTGGTAACAGTGGCATCCAAGTTCACCTTTATTTCTACCAACTCTTTCCTCCAAGATGAGTGTCCAAGATTAATACTTGTTATTTGATACTCCTTAGGTTTTATTTCATGTCTATTTTTATCAGTTGTTGGAGTAGCTATATGGATGGTTCTGTCACCATCTGCATTTCTTTGTATGACATGTTTTTCTTTAGCTCTATGCCTAGCCTTAGGAGTATCTAATTCTTGTATCAAACTATTAAGATCCAGAGGAAATATTTCTACTTCCATTAAAGAATCCAATTCCCTGATCAATCAATCAGGTGCATCCTCATTTAGCTCTACCTCTGTAGCATTCCTTTGTTCCCGGTTTTCACTGGATTCAGGAATCTCTTCTCTTATTTCTTCAGTTTGATCAATTACTTCCTTTGAAATGGGAATTTCTTCAACAATTTATGGCATAGATTCGCGATTACTAGGATTTGGTAATATCTTCTTTGTTTGGAGACTTACATTTTCTTGTCTATCCAGATGTTCAATATAAATTTCTTGGACATAAACTTCTTTATTATCTACTACACTAGGGTTTTCTTCATTTTCAACTTCTTCACCTGAAACTTGTGTAGCTTCTTCCTTTTCAATCTCAACTTCAACCCCGTCCTTTTTTAATTTTCCAAAGACCTGTTATTGTTCATTATTATTTGACACATTCCCAAGCAGAGGCTAGGAATCAAAAGTATCTTCAACAATTATTTCATCAATAGGATCCTTCTCTGCAATCTCCCTTGTTTCCATCTCAAGGATATCAGGGTTCCCCGCTTCTAAGGAAAGTGTTCCTTGTATGAATTCTTCTTCTTCAACATTTATAGGGGTGGACCCTATATCAAGAATTTCTTCTTTCACTAGTTGTACCATGGGTTTATCTTTAAGATTCTTTTCTTTTACCTTCTCCCAAATGGCACCCCATTTATCCATTTGTTCTTTAATTTTGGCTTCATCTATCTTAGAAATTTTATCAAAGACCACAAGAGTTCCTCCGAGTGCTTATTTCATATTAACCATGTTAACAAAGGGAGGAAAAGTATATAGTGTTTCAGCCCTTTGAGATGTTGACCTCGTCTATGTACCAAAATTTTATGTTACTCTTGTTTCTTTTTCAATAACCAGTGTAGTTCTTGGTTTTGTGTAGAGGAAGATGCACCCTTAGATCTTAGTTTTGATTTATCTTTATTTGATTCTACATCCTTCCGCTTATTAGATGGTTTCATTAAAACTTCTTGTTTTGAAGCTTCAGCGGTTCTCTCTTCAATTCTTATACTAGGAGTTGCCTTACTAGTTTTCCTTTTCTTCCTAGCAAGTTCCCCACTCTAAAATAGAGTTTCATTTCTTTGTTTTCTTCTCTTGTCCCCTAAGAACATGGGTTCAATTCTTCTTTCTCTTAAAGCTTTACAAAAATCATTTATCCAGTGTTGAGTGTGTAATAGAACTAGTGCAGAGAACTCATCAATTGATGTCATTTCTTCACCCTCATAATCTGGGTCTGGGATAGGTTCATCAGAAACCCTATCTTCATTATAAGCTTTATTCAACACTTCTCCATCATCCTCTTCCAACTTGTTTGGAATGTCGTGAAGCATAAGAACCTGCGTAGATTCTAAAGAATCTTTCATACTTTCATAATTAATCCAATAATATTTTAGGTGTTGGACATGAGCACGGTAACCAACAATGGTCTTGGCAATATTCCCTTCAGGATCATAATACATTCTCTAAAGTGGAAAAAAATCAAAATTATATGTTCTCAATTCTTCTTCACACAAGTTAGACATCCTAATTGCATTGCACTTATAATTCTCTAATACTATACGAAATGTGAAAGATGCCTTCTTTTGAGCCTTGTTATAAAGAGCCTGAGATAGTTTTAATTGTCTCACCAATTCTAATAAAACATTTTTTTATGTTGGATACTTGAGCAGCATAAAAGGATGTCCATCAAACCCTTCCATCCTAATGTAGGAGTAAGTGGGGAACTGAATATACTAGCCTCCCATTGGTTTAATAACATTTTGTGCCTCCAAGGACAATCTTTTAGCTTTATCACCTTCCATCATTTTGACCAGCTTCATGGAGAACACATCATTAAATCTCTTGTAATTCTCTTTGTATCCGTGGATAGTGATATGGGGTAAATGATCATGTATCAAACTATTTCCAAATTCCCTACCTAGAGTACCAAAAATTTTCAACCCTTGTTTGCTTTCCCTCGTGGCATAAGAATAAATCACATATGAAAACATATAAAAACATTTGTTTTTGGGAAATGCCTTTATCTATTCATATAATTTGTCACTAATAAATTTTCCCCAATGCATTTGCATGGGGTTTTCCATCAATTTGGATATTATTACAAACATACAGGGTTCAAATTTATTGAAATCTCATAAACCAACCATCTTGCTTAGCAAAGTTATAATATCTTGATTATCTTGGTTGAACATAGACCTTTGAATTACTTTGGTCTATGGTGTAATCAGCTCTTGGCACCATTGGGTACTCATATTTTCTCTATTGTGGGATTCAACACTCTGATATGTCTTGGACTTCACCTTCATATCAACATTGTACATCTGAGTGAAAGTAGGAAGCCCAGATGTGTACATGTAATTCCTTTTTGTGAGAGATCTACATAAGTTCTCCCTTCCTTCTCAACAACTCTTTTTTCAGGGTTATAATAATTCATACATTGCATAACCAATTCACAAGCCTCCATTGCTGGCGGAAACCTTCCTACTAAAAATAACCCACTTTCTATAACATTCCCAGTACATTGATAAGCATTTTCCTACCATACCTGAGTGCGAATTTCAACATCAAAAGACCACCCCATATGAGTGTATGTAACTACCACATTGATTGGTATGGCTTGTGAATTGTGATATTTGAATTCATCTTTTGCTCTCGCGTCAGAAGTACCCATTTTTCTGGTATGCTGTACATTTTCAAATGTGTGCCTTGTGTGCGAGTTAGGGTTAAATTTAACCAAATTTCTTACAATTTATAAAACTTTCAATTCACCTTTCAGCTAAATTGAAAATCAAAGAATAATCAACATTTCAATTTCTAAGGCAAAAACACATCTTTCAAGATCATCATGCATAAAAATAGTTAACAAAAAAATAGTTATCTGAAACATACCTGGTTCTGGTTGATAATGATAATATTTTCAGAATGCAACTCCAAAACCCTTGGTAGCTATGTTCTCGGTTTCTTGAAATTTACCTCTCCTTGTGTGCTAGTATTATTTTGTTATTCCAATGTCCTTTGCAAATTTGCAACATGATGCGAAGTAGAGTGTTATAAAATTAATTGTATGCTTAAGGTGATGCCAAGTACATTAGTATTTCACCACCTTCATTAATTACATTTTACAATGCATTAATTTCTCGAATAAAGGTGCAATCATTAAGGTTAAGGGTTCAAATTATGAACACCTAGATTTTTGTGCGGGCTCACTACTCGAGGAGAAAGACGGCGCGATGATCATATGTGGCACTCTGGTGTCACTCTGATCATTTGTGAGGTATAGGCCATTAGAGATATGTGATCAATTTATGATCACCAGGATTAAAATCTCTAGTATCAACTTTTAGGAGAAATATCGTAATTTGGGGAACTTACCTCCAAGCTTCAGAAATAAAAACAAACTGGAATGAAAGAAAACACCGGGAACCAGGCTCAAGAGAGATTAAAACATTTCAAAATACTCTCTGGTTTCTGAGTTCCAAATAAAATTACAAGACTCTGATACAAGGGAAATAATGATATCATGAGGATTGACACTTCTGATCGTTGACTTACCAGGTGGGGCTAATACCAACTAAAGATACAATTCACTATGATACAACGGCATAACCCCGAGATTCTAGTTTCTGATAATATATTAAACTTCATGACAAGACCGAAACACCGAATTCGGGAAAGAAACGAGAATAGAACAAGGACCAAGTAAAATTGAAAATGAGATGAGCAACCGACCAAGCCGCATTGTTAAAGTAATAAGTTATTTAACTTAATTAATTTAATCATATTGGTTAATTAATCAAGTCACTTATCACTTTCATTTACTCAAGCTAAACTTAGGCACATTAATAATTAATTATTAATTATTAAGTGTGCACACTAGGGTTTCTTTTTAGGGTTTGATCTCCTTTCTTAAGGATTTATCTCACTGTAATTATTCATTCTATTATGCATATTTTTTCTTAAGGCTTTTTAGAGCACCTCCTTTGTGCTACAGTATTTCCTCTTGGTGTGACAAGTTATTTGCTTGCAAGTGTTCACTAGGTTTTGTGGGTTGTTCTTTATCAACTTCAACATGGTATCAGAGCATCCGATCTACCGCTTCTTGTTCGTTGTTTGAGGGATCTTGTCCTAAAGTGACATTTTTTGTGCATTTTGAGTCAATTTGGACCTCACCAATGTGTCTGGAATGTTCAATTAAGTCAAGATTGACCTTTGTTTCATCAAATTTGGCTTCACGGCATCAAATCTGCGAGGGTTTGAAGTTTTTAAAGGGTTCTTGATCCAGAGCATACCTACAATTTTTGAGCGTTTTGAGCCCAAAAGGACCTCACCATCACATTCAGAGCACCCAGAAACCCCAAAATGGACTGTCAAATCACCGAAATCGGACACAGTGACTTCGGGAGGCAAAGTTTTTCATTTCGAGGTTGTATAGCCTGGTACAACATGCAATCCGAGGAAAAAAATTAAAATACAGTGGTAATGGCCACCACCGTTAGTTAACCACTAGCGGTTAATGCTAGTAGCTAACCTAACTGTCAAGCTTAACCCTCAAACCTTTTGGAGCAGTTTTCGTATTTTGGCCATAACTTTTGCATACAAACTCGGATTTTCAAAAATGAAATATCGGCGAAAAGCTGTTTCCGAGTCTGATCCAGTGGTGTAGAATATTTTTCCTGAATTTTCCAATTTGACCATTTTTTCAGTCAAATTCAAAAGATAGTTTTTGCACTCTAGGGGGCGTAACATTTGCATCCAGACTCTGTTTTGCACAAATGAATAGGCATTGGAAAGCTGGTTCAGTGCTCTATACAATGATCAGACTTATTTTCCTAGATTTTTCTCTAAGTATATTTTATTCATCTTTTTTTGTTTTCACAATTTGCTTAATTACTTGGATGTTTTGGCACTTGGGAACCTCCTGTTTGTGTCATTTGGCTCTACTTCATTTGATCTAGATGCAATAATTTTAGTTTTCTCAGATTTATTAATTTGAAGAGTTATCATGGGTTTTTCTACTCACCCTTTAGTTGTAATCCTAGAACAGGGTAATTATGAGTCATGGGTAAAGGGCATACTTACACATTGTAGGTGGCTTAATATTTTTCCTTATTTGTATTATCTCATACCTAAAGTAGCCACTCCAGGGGGAAAATTAGCATGGGATATCACTATAGATCACATAGTAGGACTTATATTATCTAGTGTTGATAATGACACTATGTGGGTTGTATCGGACATTGTTTGTCCCCACCCACTTTGGACACATCTTTGGGAGATCTATGGAGACCCCAATCTCTCTCCAGTCCCAGAGGATCCTAATTCAGATAGTCTCTTACCCATTGCTTAGAGAGAGATTATACCCTTTAATCATGATACTTTAGAGGAGCTTGAGTATTTAGACATTCTTGCATGTTCTGATGGATCAGAAGCTTGTCTCATAGTTCCTACTCTTCAAACTGAGATTACACATGTATCATTCATTGTTCTTGATGACATCAGTATCAACACATTGGCCCCTATGGATTCAGTTCAGCATCATGACCATCTTGGTCATTCATTATCTGCTACATCATGGGATTCTTATCTTGCAGACACATTCTTGTTTGTTGAGTCTCACACTATAGATCTTGAGGATTATTTTGAGTACGTACATCTCCTCTACCTTGACAGTCAGGTTATCATTGTACACCCACCATTATCCGTGCATTCAGAGATTGCATTTCAGGATTCTCCACATTAGTTTGGATTTGGCATCATGTGTTTCAATTCAAACAGAGACATTCATTAGCATCCTATCATGGCACACATCTTGAGATAGATTGGTCCATCACTCTTCATAGGGTTTCTTCGACATCGTCCTTTGGATCGATTTCTTTCCAAGGGGAGGAATGTCATTTGTCGCTACAGAATCTCTTTTTGGATTCTACATCAGGCATCTACCATTGTGATAGGAGTTTCTTCATTGTGGGGGGGCCTTCTTGTCTCTTTCTATCTCTCCTATGGAGAGCATTGTATATGTAATTATTTGATAGAAGTTGTTTATGGGGAGTATCATGTAATCCACCTCATATCCTTCTTTCATTAGTGAATCGCATTCCTTTTTCTTCTCTCTTTTAGAGGGGAGTTTTATTCCCATTAGGTTTTCTCCCTTTTCTCCACTTTACAAAGATTTCATTATACTTGGGTACCTGATTAGGCCTTGTTTCTGGGACCCATCTTTGCTTTCATGCATCTTTTCCTTAGTGTTTTAGCTACTCCCTAAGTTCATCTTAAGGGGGGGTGTTAAAGTAATAATTTATTTCACTTAATTAATTTAATCATATTGGTTAATTAATTAAATCACTTATCACTTTAATTTACTTAAGTTAAACTTAGGTACATTAATAATTAATTATCAATTATTAAGTGTGCACAATATGGTTTCCTTTTAGGGTTTGATCTCCTTTCTTAAGGATTGATCTCATTGTCATTATTCATTCTATTATGCATATTTTTGCTTAAGGATTTTTAGAGCACCTCCTTTGTGCTATAGTATTTCCTCTTATTGTGATAGGTTATTTGCTTGTAGGTGTTCATTGGGTTCTATGGATTTTTCTTTATCAACTTCAACACGTACAAAAACGCCAAAGCAAATGAAAGTGAAAGGGAACAAGGAAAAGAAGAGGGTCCATATTTTTCCAAAAATAAAAATGGGGCGTGTTGTGGGACCACAAAAGAACTAGCAACCAAAAAAACTAAACAAAATAATAGAAAATCAATTTTGGATCTAACATTAGTGTACCAAATTTTTTTAGTCTTCTAATTATAAATCATTGGATCCTTATTCTAACATTCAAATTTCACTTCAGCTAGCATACAAGATTAAGTATTACTGAGCTCACGTGTACGCAATTGATTATTTCCACCACAGTAAACTTAGAAATAGCAATTTTTTGCATTAACCTACATAATTTGACAATTCATTTTAATCCAACCAAGGATAGAGCCTTGCTACGAGTCAAGCGTCCATAGCCCTGACAAGGTTATCTCTATAATTCCCCCCAAACATAGCTCTACTACCAGCTAGACATCTATAGCCCCGGTAGAGATATTTGGATAGACTAAATAGTCAATTTCTCTTTTTTTATAGATAGATATTGCAATGATAGCCCATTTTTCTTTTAATATTTCAATAATAGCTCATTTTCAACTTACATACAATGAAGCCCGCTATTAGGTTGGGAATTACAGTGGTAGCAAAGGTAGTCTTTTAATTTTTCACTTAATGCAAACATCTGCTATCCGAAATTTGAGTAGAATGATTTAAATGTGTGTGTTTGTAGCTCAAAATCAACTGAATGATTCATGCTAACTAGAGTATAAAGAATGAAATAATTCTCAAACAATTTATAAATAAAGGACTATGTCCAGTCAGAGCACATATCAAATTCCTAAAATTGATGTTCTTTTAACCTGTTCACCTTCAAAGGTTCTTAATCATCAAAAATTCAAATGACGCAACACCCAGAAGAAAGAAAGGAAAAGAAACAAACAATTATTAACAAAACAACAACAAAACTAACCTAAACAAATCTATTTACCTATGACTGGAAATAATTCTTTAGGAACTTCCCATTAATAGGTAATGGGATATCTTCACCAGTCAAAGACTTCAATCTATAAGTGTTGTCACCCAGTATTTCAGAAACTTGATATGGGCCTGTCTACATCTTATCAAACTTACCATGCTCACCTTTTTGTTCACGAGATTTATTCCAATACAGGACCAAGTCAGATATTCTAAAAGTCTTTAATCTATCCCTTCTATCAAACCATCTTTTTACCATGTATTGATGCCTAACAAAATGATCTATAGCTCGAGTATGTTTTTCATCTAAATGCATTAATTGTAATAATCAAGCTTCAGTTTGGTCATCCAATCCAATATATTCTTGGGCGAGTTTCCAAGAAGGGATTTTCAAATTTAATGGTAGTATAGGATCTACTCCATAAACTAAGTGATAAGGAGAATTCCCTAACGCGACTTTCATCCTAGTGCGATCTACCCAAAGGGAGAATTTTAGAAAAGAATGTCATTCCCTAGGATTCTTTTCAATCAATTTTTTAATTATATCCAACAGATTTTTATTTGATGATTCAGCTAATCCATTAACCCGCAGATAATAGTTAGATGAGAATTTTAATGTTATACCATATTCAAATGCCCAATTAGAAAATTTTAATAAAGAAAAGGTAAGGCCATTATCACATACCAATGTGTATGGTACTCCAAACTTGGTGATAAGATTCTCTTCCAAAAATTTGATTACTACATATGTAGTGCATTTTTTGTTGGGACATGCCTCTATCCATCTAGTGTAGTAATCAGTAGCGGTCAATATAAATCTATGGCCTGCAGATGATGGAGGATTAATAGTTCCAATGAAATCTAGTCCTCATTGTGAAAAGGGATGCATTTCCATCACTGGTTGTAGTGGTTGAGCATTGAATCTTCCTTTGTCTGATGTAGTTTGGCATGTATAGCAATGTTTCACATGTTCATATGTGTCTTTGAAAATCATTGGCCAATAGTAACCGACTCTTAAAATGAGGTGTGCAATGGATAAAGGTGCTCCATGATTTTTTCCAAATTTATCATGTAGTTGCTACAATGCATTTTTCACTTATGTTATATTCAAGCATCTTAAATAGATTCCTTCATGGTTTCTTTTACATATAGCTCCCCCTTTGATCATATAACTTTGCAATTTTATCTTAAGGGCTCTTCTTTGATTTTTTTGCATATGATCGAGGAAAGTATGGCTGACCGGATAATTCCATATATTTGAATACCAATCATCTTGGTCCTTTACATCCAAAGTGTATTGTTGACTTAAAATTTTTGGATCTATTTCTACAATAAACCTGACCAAAGCTTGTCCTCCAACCAATTTCATGGGTATGATTTCTAGATTGAATTCTTGTAGGATGGTAACCCATTTGGCTCTTTTTTCTCTGACCTCACTCTACGTTAATAGCATCTTGACTCTAGAATTTGAAACAATAGTTCTGACTATACTCTTGAGGACATAATGTCTAAATCTTCGTACCACTTTGGCCAAAGGAAAGGCTTTTTTTAAAACATTTGTATATCTCAGCTCCGCTTCTTTGAATGGAGCATTCATAAAATAAATTGGCTTCTCTTCTTTATTTTTTCCCTTCTGTGTTAGTATTGTTGCACAAGTATGACCAGAAGCAAAAGAGTAAATATAAAAAGGTTTAATGTAATCCGAACTTACCAATACTAGAGCTTTTGTAATTGCATCCTTTATACTATCAAAGGTGATCTTAGCTTCATTTTTCCACTCTATCTTGGAGTCTTTCTTTAACATAACATTGAGTGGTTTCACTATTTTTGTGAATCCGATAATAAATTTTCAAACAAAATTAATCTTACCGAAATAGGATTTCAACTCTTTATTGCTTCTCGGGGGCTGTAACTTGAGAAATATGCTCACTCTATCTAGGTCTATCGAAATACCTCGTTCAGAAATAAAATGTCCAAGTAACTTACCTTCAGTTACCCTGAAAATACACTTTTTAGGATTTAATGACACTCCGTATGTTTCACACTTTTGTAATATTGCTCTGAGATCTCGAACAGATCTCTTCTATTTTTTGAAAATACTATGAGGTTGTCCATGTAGATAATAATGCATTTTCCTATCAACTTGCGAAAAGAATAATTCATGGCTCTTTGGTATGTAGCTCCATAATTTATCAATCTAAATGGCATCCTCTTGTAAGAAAAAGTTCCCCACTTCATGGTGAATGTTGTTTCCATCCAATCTTCCCTTGCTACCATTACTTGATTATATCCAAAGAATCCATCCAAAAAGGAAATCATCTATGAACCATTTACTATATGTATCACTTCTTCTAGTGAGGGTAGTGGATAGTTATATTTCTCAGATGCCTTGTTGAGATTTTGGAAATCTACACACAGTTGTATATCTCCATTCTTCTTTCTCATGGGAACCAATTTTTCCACCCAAGTAGAATGTATGATAGGAAATATTATCTTAGCTGATAAAATTTTATGGACTTCCTTTTGAATTAATGGTTCTAAGAGTGCATTTAATGGTCAATTTTTGTCAAAAAGGCTTTGCATCAGGCTTTAATGGTATCATATGAGTAATGATGGAAGTATCATAAGTATTCAAATCTTCATATGT
Source organism: Sequoiadendron giganteum (assembly GCA_007115665.2). Taxonomy (NCBI): domain Eukaryota; kingdom Viridiplantae; phylum Streptophyta; class Pinopsida; order Cupressales; family Cupressaceae; genus Sequoiadendron; species Sequoiadendron giganteum. The sequence goes on along the minus strand of CM021105.1, from coordinate 639,656,886 downwards.
CCAAGCTATAACCTTCCAATAAGCTTTAAGTGCCTGAGCAATATTTATTTTCTTCCTCAGTACAATCCTTTCCTATTCGCACATTCTTAGGATCTTCCTTAGTATGCAAATTGTATAATTTAGATTGCCCCCAACACTTCGAGGTAAACCATTCTATCTGATTATCTGATCAATGTCGAATAATCTTTCTAACTCAATTATTCATTTTAGAATATTATTATCTTTGGCTTGAGTTAATTCTTCATCTTGAAGTTCTCCATTAGGGTGATCTATATCCTCAATTATTTGTGCTTCAAAAATACCAGAATTAGTGATGAAATCCAATATATTTTGGTCATCTTCGAACACCTACAAATTAGTAACATTATCAGGAACCGAAGGTAATTGCACCATCTCAACTATGGATCTCTTCAAATCAGAGGCATCTAGAGGCTCTAGAGTACTGGAAGCAGTAGCCAAAGAATCATCTCTTTGATTAAATCTTCTTGGGATATGAGTAATTTTGAATGTGTCAAAAATTTCTATTAAATCCCATACTCTATGTCGATAATTGGACAATCACTTGTAGTGATAGATATACTACTTTCGAACTTGTCTCACTACCAATTATGAATCACCGAATACCTTAAGGATTCTAACTTTCTTTTTTATTGTGAGGATCAGGCCATGTATAAGGGCTCCATACTCTGCCATGTTGTTAGCACATTGAAATGGTAGCCAATATGCAACAAGAAAAGATTTACCTTGCGGGTAGATGGGTTCAACACCTACTCCAATCCCTTGTTTCGATTTGGATCCATCAAACTTAAGAATCTAGCTTGATCATCTGTAGCTTGTAATTTACCATTCTTCTATGTCATTGGATTAGTCCTTTCGGTTTGTGTAACATGGATTTTGTCTTTATGTGTTCTTGATTTAGACCTTTTGACCTTATTATGTTATGGAAAGTACTCATTCTCGATTCCACCAATTATCTCTAAACACATCATACAGTTGTTTTCTAAGTGTACATGTCATCATGTAACCTTCACCAACCCTGCAACAAAAAACTTTTTAGTGAAATTTTGATTTTATCGCTCTTCTAAGCTTATATAACAATATTCTTTTGAAATTTATCACAAGGACTATTTTCTTCAGAAGAAGAATCACAATCTAATTCAATTAAAACATATATTCTAGAAGTTAAATTGATTAGTTTTTCTAGCATCACATGTAAATAATTCTTCTATTTTGACTCTTGAACTTCATACTTTATAAACTCTTGGTTCTACATCAATATATAGAACTTCATTTTTTCTGATTATAATCAATGATCATATATTTCATGTGAGGTTCCCTTTCAATCCTAATTTGATTAGGGACTCCTTTCCATGGTAACTAAATATGTGAATAACCAGAAGCCATATATCCATTCAAGACCTTGGACCAATCCCTACTCAACAACATACCATAAGTATCAAGTATTTCAAGAACTTGAATGTTTGTATAATATTGAATTCTAGGATTTGACGCTAATTGCATGTGAATATTAGTCATCTCTCTAAATACATTTACTTTAATTTTATCAAGTTGAGTGACCTTCTTTAAATAAATTATCTGAGTTAACCCTGGAATTTTAAATGTGGACAAAGGCATCACATTAGTAGACACTCCAGAATCTACTAAGAAATTATGAAGATTTTTACCAAATATTCTCAAAGTGAGTAAAAACGGTGGAGACTCTAATTTTCATTTGTAAAAGGCTACTTGTGCATCTACTATAGGAACAATGTTCTTATCTTTTGTCTTAGCCTAATTATCTTTCACCTGAGTGTCATTAATCTTTGCTTCTTTTGAAAATTCTTCTACAGTATTTACGAAAGATTTCTTGATTATAGGTGTTTTGAGCAATTCTAAAAAAAAGAGGTTGATCTTTACCTTTTTTATTTATTCTACTAAATAGTTAGTCAAATTTTTTTGGTCTATGGAATCTACCTTTTCATCTTTAGAAACATTTGATGAATTATAATGAGAGGTTACTTTGGGTAACCCTGGGTTATTTATTGATTTATCATCGGGTGGAGTATTAAAGTTATTAGGCGGGATCAACATCATTAATGACCCGTTGAATTTATTTCCACCATTGGTGTTACTTCTCAGGTTATGATTATGTCCTTTTTGATACTATTGAAATGCATGAATTTCGTCAATTTCTTCTTGAGGTTCATTTTCATCTTGATAGGGAAATGTGTATGTTTCTAGAGTCATGGTTGAACTATCTTCCTCATATTCATGAGTGTAACTTGTGATGAAAGTAGGCGTTTTAAAACATTCATATGTTTCAAGAAATAAAGAAGAATCATATCCTACTGGAACCAACTCATTTCCCTTATTAGGGTGAGAGTCACACTGTTCATTATAATGCATAGCAGCTAGAAAAATGTTTGAAGCAATTTTGAATTATGAACAGTCTACTTCAATATGATCCTTTGTGTTATGAATTCTACACCAATTATTCATCAAAAGATCAACTAAATTCACTTTTGATGTGGATATTTCATTAGTAGGATCAGTTTTATCTAAAGGTGTTGATACTCCATTATTCGTTTGTGTATTCCAAGGTCTAGGTGGTCTAGGAGCATTACACATCCAATTTTGTGAGTTTTGATTGTTACTTTGGGCATAAAATTTTTGATTTATTAATTGTGTAACCTTTGTGGTTAATCTTTTGAGTTGAGCTATGATTTTTTTCATGTCTTCCTTCTCCTCTAAAATTTTGATATTTTGATTTTCTTGATTTTGCGAAAAAAAATTTTTGTTAGGACGCAACTCTGTGATAGACGGACTAGGGTGAGGGAATAAAGCTTGACTATTTCCTAGTTGAAAGAAAGTATTATGAGGAAATTTCCCATTCTCGACCATTGAAGGATAAACATTAGGAACTATAGGATGACTCAGAGGGACTCCATTTATGCTTGGGATAGGGTAATTGTTTAATCCATTTCCACCATTTGCAGATGATCCATTTCCTAGGTGTTTCATTTCTAAATTTAAATTTGCAGCTTTAGCATAGGCTTCAAGTAAATTATTAAGAGGATTTTCATTTCGCTTCACAAAAATGGAAGTTAAAGGATCCACTTTGTATAATAAACCATGATAGCAGACAAATTATCCACTACGTAAGGTTCTTGCAATCTAGAATAAGCCTTTTGAAACCTATCGTAAATTTAGTTATAGTTTCTCCTTTGAACCTCTTAATTTGAGAAAATTGATGATATAACAAAGTAGGGTATGTCGATGTTCTAAATCTGGATAAGAATTGGCTTTCCATATCCATCCAGGATCTAATAGAATTGCGAGGTAGGTTGATATACCATTGGTAAACTTCATCACTTAATGTGTATGGAAAAAACCTACATACGACATCTTCATGTTGAATCCTTGCTCTAAAACACGTATCCTTAAAGATACTAATCTATTCTTCTGCATATTTATAGAGATAATATTTGGGACACAACTTATCAAGATTTTTTTGGTAAATCGTTGTATACAAAAATTTGGATCGATGACTCTACGTTAAAGAATGCCATCACTATGGAGGGTGGCGGTACAATAATATTTGGATTTTGTGAAATTGCACCTACAATTCCAAAATTTTGAGGTCTAAATGATGTTCGACCACTAAGCTCAACTAGAGTCACATGAGGATCACCCGATCGAGATCTAGTTACTTTATGAAAATCTAGTTTAAAGACCTAACAAAGCCAAAAACGACAAAAATAGGCCCTCCTTCTAGTGCCACTTCTTGTTGATGAAAATCTCACTCATAGCAAAAGTTCGAATAAGATATTCATAGACAAACTACAAAGATCCTATCCTTCTTGAAAGATATGGAACAAGACAATATAAAATGGGATTATAGTTTAACAGAAAAAGATTGACTCAATTCAATCCCAAGTCTCTGGTAATCAAGTCATGATTGTACTAGGTTCACTCTACAGTATGATGTGATTTTTCTATTAATCTCAAAGGAAATATGATAATTTTTTGTTTCATCAAGAATCATAAATGTTTTACACAAGATTTCTAATTCATTCATAAAAATACCATGAAATCAGAAGGTTTAAAATAATATTTCATGAAAATGAATAATTTCCTTGCTATCACTTAAGTAGATTTAGCATTAAGCATCCAACAATTTCATAGAAAACAAAATATTTTCAATCAATTTCCATTCATTCATCTATATTTTTGGAACATTTTCAAGAATTTAAACATCTATTCTAAAATAAAGCATAAAAATACTAAAAATTAAAATTTATCCCGGTTATTCTCCATGCATGCCCCAAATAATTAATCAAATCAAAGAAAACCACTTTATACTTCACCAGATTGCTTCACAACTACATATAAAATGGTGCAAGCTTTTAAAGAGAGGGGCTTTAGTTTGAAAACTGAATAGGTTCTCTATGCACCCTTAAATGACACAACACACAGTCTTGTTTGGCTGAACTAACAAAACTAGCTACAAAGATTCATGAGATAGGAAGCTATCAAATTGTCTTTGATATTGATTAATGTCTATGTGCATACAAGTTTTTAGACTGAAATGATTCGGAAAATAGGAAAAAAGAACAAAACTTAGAGAAGTTTTGGCTCTTTCGACATCCATAAATTTTGAACTTAAAATGAAAATAAAGTAGTAAATGGCCTTTTATAGGAACAAGGCCCCACGAGTTCAAACTTAATGTTTATCCAGAGAATCAAAAATAGAAAATCAAAAAGTAGCATGTGGCATACACCAATTTTCATTAGAATATTCTAGATGAAGTTACAGGTTTGACTTCATTAACAACAACACTTTTCACTTTTCTTCCTAGCAGGTTCCCCACTCTCAAATGCAATTTCATTTCTTTGTTTTCTTCTCTTGTCCCCTGAGAACATGGGTTCAATTCCACTTTCTCTTAAAGCTTTACAAAAATCATTTATCCAATTTTGAGTGTGTAACAGAGCTGATGCAAAGAACTCATCAATCGATGTCATCTCTTCACCATCATAATCCAAATCTGGGATAGGTTCATCATACACCCTATCTTCATTATAAGCTTTTTTCAATAGGTCTCCATCATCCTCTTCCAACTGGTCTGGAATGTCATGAAGCATAAGAATCCGAGCATATTATAAAGACAATCTTACATACTTTCTTAATCTTACTTTGTGCTCATCCTCACAATTAAGCCAATAATATTCTAGGTGTTGGATATGAGCACGGTAACCAGCAATGGTATTGGAAATATTCCCTTCAGGATCATAATACATTCTCTGAAGTGGAAAAAAACTCGAAATTATATGTTCTCAATTCTTCTTCACACAAGCTAGACATCATAATTGCATTGCACTTATAATTCCTTAATACTATAGGAAATTAGAAAGAGGCCTTCTTGTGAGCCTTGTTATAAAGAGCTTGAGACGGTTTTAACTATCTCACCAATTCTAATAAAAAAAAAATCTATTGAATACCTAGGAAGCATAAAAGGATGTCCATCAAACCCTTCCATCCTAATGTAGGAGTAACTGGGGAATTTAATATACTAGCCTCCCATTGGTTTAATAACACTTTGTGCCTTAGAGGACAATCTTTTGGCTTTATCACCTTCCATCCTTTTGACCAACTTCATGGAGAACACTTCATTAACTCTCCTGTAATTCTCTTTGTATCTGTGGATAGTGATATGAGGTAAATGAGCATATATCAAACTATTTCCAACTTCCCTACCCAGAGTACCAACCTTTTTCAACCCTTGTTTGCTTGCCCTCATGCCACAGGAATAAATCACATATGAAGACATGTAAAAACATCTAGTTTTAAGAAATACCTTTATCTATTCATATAATCTATCACTAATAAATTTTCCCCAATGCATTTGCATGGGATTTTCCATTAATCTAGATATTATTACAAATATTCAGGGTTCGAATTTACTAGAATCTCATAAACCAGCCATCTTGCTTAGTAGAGTTATAATATCTTGAATATCTTGGTTGAACATAGACCTTTGAATTACTTTGGTCTATGGTGTAATCAGCTCTTGGCACCATTGGGTACTCATAATTTCTCTATTGCGGGCTTCAACACTCTAATATGTCCTGGCCTTCGCCTTCATATCAACATTGTGCATTTGAATGAAAGTAGGAAGCCCAAATGTGTATGTAATTCCTTTTTGCGAGAGATCTTCATAAGGTCTCCCTTCCTTCTCAACAACTCTTTTGTTAGGATTATAATAATTCATACATTGCATAACCAATTCAAGGGCCTCCCTTGCTGGTGGAAACCCTCTTGCTAAAAATAACCCACTTTCTATAGCATTCCCAATACACTGAGAACCATTTTCCTGTCATACCCAAGTGCGAATTTCAACATCAGAAGACCACCCCATATGAGTGTCTGTAACTACCACATTGATCGGTATGGCTTGTGAATTGCAATATTTGAATTCATCTTCTGCTCTTGCATTAGAAGTACTCATTTTCATTGGTGTGTTCTACATTTTCAAATGTGTTCCTTGTGTGCGAGTTAGGGTTAAATTTAACCAAATTTATTGCAATTTATAAAACTTTCAATTCACTTTTCGGATAAATTCAAAATCAAAGAATAATCAACATTTTAATTTCTAAAGGGAAAAATCATCTTTTGAGATCTTCATGTGTGAAAATAGTTAACATTAAATCAGTTATCTAAAACATACATGGTTCTAGATGATAATGACAATCTTTTCAGAATGGAACTCCAAAACCCTTGGTAGCTATGTTCTCAGTTTCTCAAAATTTACCTTTCCTTGTGCGCCAATATTATTTCGTTATTTCAATGTCCTTTACAAATTTGTAGCATGACACGAAGTAGAGTGTTATGAAATCAATTGTATTCTTAAGGTGATTCCAAGTACATGATTAGTTCACCACCTTCATTAATTTCCTATTATAATGCATTAATTTCTCAAATACAGGTGCAATCATTATGGATTACAGTTCAAATTATGAACGCCTAGATTTTTGAACGGCCTCACTACTAGAGGAGAAATATGGTGTGATGCTCATACATGGCACTCTGGTGTCACTCTGATCATTTGTGAGGCATAGGCCATTAAATTTATGTGATCAATTTATGATGATCGAGATTAAAATATCTAGTATCAACTTTTAGGAGTAATACTAGGATCTGAGGAACTTACCTCCAAGCTTCAGAAAGAAAAACAAACCAGAACGAAAGAAAAGACTGGGAACTGAGCTCAAGAGAGATTAAAACATTTCAAAATAGACTCTCTGGTTTTCGAGTTCTAAATAAAATTACTGAAATCTGATACAAGGAAAAATAATGATATCACTAGTTGCTAGATTAATTATGGCATAGGTGTTGGCTATAATTGTTTCTATTGTGGCAAGAAGTCCTTGATTGACTGGATTGGAGAAACTGATGTAGCTTTTTCTCCAATATTGTGTTCTTCTTCCTCATCCCCTCTTTTTGTCTGTGGGCTTATTGTTGGAGAAGATGTTTGTTGCTTAGATTTTTCCTCTTCTAAGGTAGAATCCAGGAGTGTATTTGTGATTTTTGTGGTTTCCCCTTGTAGTTAGCAATTTCTTCTTATTGTCCCCCCATTAGAGTATCTACTCTCTACTTAGTGTGGAGCTCTTGTGCTTGAGCTCTTGTAAGTTGCTCCTTCTTATCCATGTTAAGGCTATACCCTACCTCTGTAATATATTTTCCCCTTATTTCCTCTTCTTCCTTTAGGTATTTCTCCCTTCTTTATTGAATGACAGTGATGATAGGTTGTGGAAAGTCTTTGATCAATTCCTCTTAAATTTATCAAATTTTCTTATATACAATACTAGAATCTATATTATTATATCTTTATTATCAGTGTATGAATCATTTTACATGTATAAGAATTGAAAATGTATAATATGGTAGATGATGGTATTTGTAGTTGTCATCACATCAGTTGGCGGTTGTAGTTGCCTTGCTACCCCTGGTTGTTGAATTTGCATAGTTTGTTCCTTCTTTTTCTTCTACAAAGGATTTTGTACCTCTTGTACATTATATTCTTCATCCTCCTCTACTTCGGAAGTGATAATATTTTTTTTCACCATATACTTGGCCCTTGCTTTGTGGCCTTTCCTCTATACTCATCTAAATTAGTAGACCTCTCATATCTCTTGTACATCTAAAGTTGTCACTGTTTGAGAAGAGGATGCTAGACCCTTAGATTAGGTACTAGCAGCTCCATGTAACCTTTTGGACCTTCTTGTAGTAGGTGTTCATGTTACTAGAGCTGGTGTGGAAGAAGATGGTTGGGAAATATATTTTGGTGGGATTCCTCATTGCTTTTGTAGCTATTTTTTTGTTTCTCATACTTTTCTTAGGAATTTTTCTTATGGATTTGATCCATAATCTCCTTACACGTATGAAATCACTCCACATTTTGGTATTTTGATTTACTAAGTATGTTTTTGGCATAGGCATCCACCTCTTTCTATGATATCTCATAAGGGAGCTTAGGAATCCAAGTCGTGTGTGGCTCCACTACTTCCATGTAGGTATAGTCCTTGTCGACCAAGAAAGTGATGGTGTTGATATTGTTTCACAGATTCATAAAGAATCCACTCCCATGCTTTCCTTTTATTCTTCAAGCTATTGAAGAAGCCCCAATACGCTATGATATATATCTATTTATCTATAAATTGGTGGCTGTGGATCTTAATCTAAGTAGCTATCAGTAGATGGGTTTGCCATGCTTTCCCCTTGAATCCTAGAAGCTCATTCAGAAAGTAGAATACCAAGCATATGAGGAGCATGTCGTAGAAAAATTTGTAGTGTGAGGTCTTGATTTTCTATAATTTCTTCATGATTTTCTCACATCACCTCACAAAGGTCAAAATCTTTCCCTTCCACCACCATTTGATAACTGGTGTTAAATATTGTCACCATGGTGGAGTCCTCTCTATTTTCATAGTAGATTTTATATGCAATGTCCATGGTTGCATACCATACTCCAAGGTTTGTTATGGCTTAGATGCTCAGGTTGCAACCATCTAGTGTTACTCTTATGAGCTGGGTGACTACATTATTTTTTATCACTTTTTTATCAAGACCTCCCCAATCATGCTCAATCCCAATACCATCTAAATTGATTCCCTTGTGATGTGGTATGGTTTGTCCAAATAAATGAACTCATCGTGGGATCTTCTTAGGACTAACCTAATCCTTTCATGCTTGGCATAGAAGTATGGCTAATCTTTCCATCCATCTAAATACTATTAGAAACACAAGACAAATGAGAGGGGGTGAATCATTTGTTCATTCAAACATTCAAACCCTCATTAATTCATAAACCCTTATTATCTATTGAACCCTAATTAATCATCATCATAAATTAAACATATTGAACATCAACACAACAACAACCATACACCATAGAACACTAGATTTACATGGAAAACCCTAATCTGGTAGAAACCATGGTGAGGATTAACTCAGATAAATATGAATAACACCAAACACAAAAGGCTCGTTGCTAGAAGGGGTCACTTCCCAAAATAGAAGAATGGATCACTACCCAAAGGAATCACTAGTTGGAATATAAGATAATAGAAAAAGACTATTAAAAGGAGGTTCACTACCTCAAAGCAACAAGAATATCCACCATAATAACTCAACACTATATACAACCTTCAACTCACTACCTACAACAACTTCAAGAACTCATTAAAAAATGTAGATACCTTCTATACACTTCATCCAATAGCTTTAGGCATTTAAGTTATCACTCAAATCACAAAACTTGATTACATTCACATCTACTACATCTCCAACAATTGAACTTTCTTATATATCTTCCATGACCTCAAACAACCTTTTTTAGGTCAGCCTTAATGAAGCGTATGCACCTCAAACATGCAACCAAAAAATAGGTCGGCACCAAACACTTTTGTGGTGGAAATAAGTTAAGGTGGACCACACCATGGGTTAAATAGGACCAAAATGTATACTGACATGCTTCACCATGCTTCCATAATGCACAAAGCACATCCGCAAGTAACACTAACATCCAAAGTCAGCCAAACCTATATTAATGCTAAAAAACAATTAATTCACTCTTCACTAGGTTTGAAAATATCTTGCAAAACCATAAGAAACATCACACAACATCTTAGAATATTCCAACACCATCAAAATATTTAGCAAAACTGTCACAACCACCCACAACTAAGAATACTATCATCCTATGAAATCAACAACATTTCCACAGACATGCAACTCACTAACCAACCTTGTAGAACATTTGAACACACAAAACTCCAAGGGAAGGTAGGTACAAATAATATTAGCACATTCCCATATCTGTAAGACAAGAAATATCAATGTAGAGAAATGCGAAGCAATTCCATCTCCTAGACAACCTTCTTCATAGTCTAGTAGATTGTCAAACATAAATTCCATTGCCACATGATCCAGAACTTGAAAATTTGGATACAATACCTTTGAACACCTCTGATCAACTCATCAAACCACACCTGGGCACATCTTCAACCATTAAAGATAAAAAAAGGTGTTTAGAAATGGAAAATACTGGTAGAACAATAGGGTACCAGAATCTACTTCCACCCTAATAGTTTCTCCACCAATAACAAAGAACAACAAACAATGGGGCCTCATAACCGTTCGAGCAAATTCAGGGGTAACTGATATTAACCGACTATGTCCAAAAACTAAGCAGGTTGCATAAATTATGGACATGGTTCAACAATGGCAGCAAAAGGATAGGGAGAAGTTGCACTTCCACCAAAAATAATTTTAAATCACCTATGATCCCAAAACACAAAAAAAAACTTATGCACACAATCATCAGTCTGAAACAACAATGATTAAAATGAGCAGCAATGCAAGGAAATAGTCAGGGAACCTGTTCTTATTTGACTATGGAAGAAACAAACCGAAATGAAACATATCCAAATACTATTATTAATAAAACATACAAAAATAATAATTTTCTATCGAACTATCACATGGTGTTTAGGTAATTGGATCGCAACAGAGACAGATAGACTCCTGACCGCCCATATCCAGGCGTTTTAGATATGCTTTTCTAAATTTCTTTATACTTTCTATCCATACAAGTAATTTCTATTTATTGGTGAGACAATATTTGGAACGTCATTATATCTTCAGAAACTAGACAAATATTCACTAAAAATCATATCGATTTGATTTGTAAATTAAAATGACACAATTTGTACAAGTTCAAATGAATAATTATGAAACCATAAAAATGCTCATAAAATAATTTGCAGAGGGTAAGAAGATAGATAATAGAGATAAAAAGAAAACAACACCAATTTACATGGAAAACCCCGATTTGGTAAAAAACCACCCGAGAAAGATCCGCCCATTCTTTTTATTAATTATCCATAAAATTACATTCTCCCCCCCTCTCTATATTCAATACATGGGCTTTTAAAGCCATTGTTTTCTCGTAATTAACTTTTCTCTCAGGAATAACTTGCCAAAATTGCCATTAATTTATTTGTTATTAAAAACTAACTAGTCTATAAGTGTAAATTTTAATTTCATCACAGTGGAGGTAACAATTTCATCAATGAGCGGAAAAGAATTACCTGCAACACTTTATTTGAAACATTAGTACATTAATATAAATTTGATAGTAAAATAAAAATTAATAATATTTTTGTCAAATATATATACTAGGGCCAATTAATTTACAATGTTTACAGATATTATTACTTCTTGTAGAGCTTAATTTTACTAATCAACTCAGTCAAGTTTCTCGGTAATATAGTTTTAGTTCACTTTTCAGAGGGGTACTACAAAACCCCACTGTAAAACTTTATGCAGATACAACCGACTATACTTGCTAAATTTTGTAGAGTCATTACCTGAACAATCAAGCTTCCACTTTATTGTTGTCCCTTTCCTTTGGCAGAGTGTTATTATGTTTACAATTCAAACCATTTAATGGCTACAGGCCCATAGCCCATTAGATTAAAAATGCAGTTGGCATGCTATTAGAGCAAATTGTGGATAAAATCTGGGATTTACGATTCAAAATTTTACAAAGCCTTTTTGTCTAGATAAATTAGTTTCCATTGAATGATCTTTTGATTAAATCCTCTATTGCAGTCTAATAATGATTTTCTTTCTCTCACATTTTGGCTTTTGATATTGAAGTGTCCTTGCTGAGAGAAATGTGGCATATGAATCTTAAGCTTTTGATTTTTCTTCATCTGCCAAGATAAGTTGGTGTCCTACTCCCAGCTTTTGATGGCTTTGTTGCTCTTCCCGTTTTGTTGCTTGTATGTTAACTTTGGTAGCAACAAGCGACTATTTACAATAATCAACGTGTAGCTCTATCTTCTTCTCATCGAAGCCATGTGCTTGAGGGCTTGCCACAACTGACAGTTGGTTGAATGCATGGACTGCATTCATTAAATCAATTTAGATTTAGATTTTTAGATTTAATTAGATTTATTGTAATTTAGAATTTTTTTTAATTTAGTTAGATTTAGATTTAATTAGATTAAGATTAATTTTGTTTAATTTTAGATTAGTTTTATATTTTTAATTTATACTTTTAATTTAATTTAGATTTGTTTTTAGATTTTAAATTTAGATTTTTCTAATTTAGTTTAGAAAATGGATTTTTTATTTTGTTTATATTTTTTTTTTTTAATTTAGATTAATTAGATTTTTTTAGATTAAATTAATTTTGTTTATTAATTAGCTAGATTGATGTTAGTTTTCGTTTTATTTTAATTTTGGTTTTGTGACTAATCTTTGTTAATTGGGCTTTTTGTAGGTTCGTATGTCCAAGATTTGAAAAAAAAAATATGAACTCTCATTTGTCGAAGATTAGTGACTCAAACTACTAATTGGTGTGTTGTAGGTTCGATTGTCAGAGAATCTATCTTAAAACATTATGTCTACTATTATTTGTAGATTAGATCACATTTAGATTAGTTTGTCTAAAAAGAACTCAAGTGTTTGTCTCATCATAAGCAAGGGTTAAAATTAACAAGTGTTTGTCGTGTCTTTTGGTTTGCATCATTCCATTGGATGTGTATGCTCTCCTCTTGTGCCACTTGGCGATCTTGAGGATCAAAAGTATTCCTTTGGCACTTTTACAACCACCCACATGTTTGGCTTCAGAATTAAAATGAACCCCATGCGAGTGTAAAGCAAACGCGTTGTGTATTCTCTCTCCTTGTGCTTCATGCGATCTAGGAGATCAAAAAAAATGTACTTCCTTTCTTTTGTATACCTTTAGAGGGTCTGCCACCCCACTTCGAAAGGTGGGAATGACCCGAGCGGTAACAAGCTAAATCCAAGCTACTTCGAACCGCTATATAAAAAACATGTTTGTGACAAAAGTCATAATCAATAGGTGCAGATGTGTCATACTGACAATTCCACCACTAGTGCCTACATGATGCGTAAAAATGACGCATAAAAATCCTTTCTTAGGAAGGGACTGGGAGGCCTCTTGATTGAAATAGTCTTGAGTTAATCTTGCCACATGTATGGCCACCTTGAATGAAAGCCCTTACTAAGAACCAATTTTTTTAGTGGCCAAAATCCCTTTCACTTGCTAGCATAGGAACAGACACTCTGAAGCCACCCCACATTTTCATTATTCATGTGTAGAGACAGAAATTCCTCTTTGGGGAATGATACTTGGTGTGCCCAAGAAGTGTGCATCATGTAAGGGGGAGCCAATGCCACCAAGTATCTAGTTGTCCGCCTTGTTTAAGTGGCTAGAGAAATCCAAATGGGGATCTAGAAAGTGGTATCTCTTGAGAATCCTAGCTTGTGCAAAGTGTTTTCAATGTTCTTTTCATTTCACATCAAGATCAAACTCAAGACATTATTTTTTTATGTGTGTGTGTATTTAAAACAAACAAGCAAACAAACACCACACCCAAAAATGACAATATTTCAACCTCAAAATAAACTGGGCCTACATATCCAAAACAAACTTGACATTTAAATTTGTTTAAGGACTTTCTTAACTCATCTCTACCATTATCCATTCATCCATCACCTCATCCTTTTGCATTAGACAATACCCAAAGGTCAAACTTTAGATCATCTTTTAATCTTGCATTAACCTCTTGTACATCTCAGGTTAGAGAGCTCGTCAAACATAGACTTGATCATACCCTCAAATCTATATGCTCTTGACCTTATCTTTCAAAAATAGTCATCCTAGTCCTTATCATTTAGGTTGGTTCCTCAATTCATCAGTCTAGTTTGAGACCACCTTGTCAACACATCTCTATTAGTCCTTACTATAACAAGATCGTTGATAATCAGATTAGTTGATATACCTATCTTAGTTTTTCTAGATGATTTAGCCTGCATACTAGATCATACTATTCCATCTCTCCATTCCACTCTTTGCATACCTTAGTCATAGACTATCGTCACCTTGACTCTTAATCTAGGTATCATTATTAGGAATCCCTATATATTCAAAAATACAAAAATATCATTTAGTTTGCATACCTTAGGCCTAAGTCATACCCTTGCATTTTCATTACCTTATGCTTCATATTTCATCACATCATTCACCTTCCCTTTACAAGTCATTTTATGGTAAAAACAAGGTCACAAAGGAAAAGGAAATAAATGGATCTTTACAACAACAAATTATTTGAGTCAAATGACCTTTATAACCACACAAGAAACTTGAACTTTGGTACCTCTTCTAGCGAACCACCCAAGACATCTACCAATCCTTTTGAAAAACCATCATAAGAGACTCACATGGGCAAGTAGTTATAGAGGAAGTCGAAGTAGCTTCCCAAGACCCAAAGGTTGCATCACTTGTAGATGAGATAGTGGTGTTGGACCCCCAAAGGTTCATAGCCAAACTTTTGTATAGTGGTACCAAAATACCTCAAGGCTTCAACATGAACACACTTCAAGCAACACCCACCACAAACCAACAAAACCAAGGGCTTAACATGTCTACATCTAGTGGTTCCAAGACCCTACCAATAAATACTTCCATACCACAAGGGGCTTCAACTCAAACTTCCACCCTAATTTATGCACCCTTATTTGGAACAAATCCAATAACAAAATCAGGGGCACAATCCACAACGCAACGAATCACAGTCCCTAACACAGTTCATGTCACAACCTCTTGGTTCTACACCTAATCCATTTAATACCATGAACATATCTTCAATTCCATTTAGAGCATCAAGTACCACAAACACCACATTGTCAAATCCATTTGGAACATATAGGTCTTTGAACACCATGTTATCAAATATTTTTGGCACAAATAAAAGGGATAGAGTTCATATCCATGGAACTAACACAAACAACAATGTTCCACAAGGTCATAGTGTAAAGGTTCCCTAACAAAAGAATACACAAGGTTCCTTCCAAGTCAATAGACAATACACACAAGGTCCAAACACTTACAATCCTCTCCCAATGCAATCCAATAATGACACCTCCTACATCGCACCACAAATCCAAATTCCAATTCCAACTCAAACATTCACACCACAAATCCAAATTCCAAACACAACTCAAACATTCACACCTCACATGAACACCAACATACCATCCCACACAAACGTTGGATCGCAAAACATGAGTTTAGGACCTTACCAAAATGTGTTTGTAAACTTTGTAGGAACAACACTCACAAAACACATGGTAAGATTCTCCTTGGTTTTATATTTAGCACTGTGGATCCGCTACCTTGATTTCTTCTATACACATGCACAGTAGTCAAGATAAAACATTTTAAATGCATTTTTAAGTATAATTTTAGAAAATGAAATGATTTACATGCAAAAAGAGGAAAAAATAAAAGAGAAAGATTGTTTTTATATCAAACTTTAAAATGAATATGAAATTTTATTTAATTCATTTGTATAGATAATCACTACAAAAAATAATTAATTATTTAAAAACTAAATAATATATATTTTAGAAATTTTAGAAATTAGAATTTAATTTAATTTTAGAATGAAATTTAAGTTTTCAAGATATTGTGGCGATTTCTCTTGCAAACATATTAAAGAGATTTAAATCAAAAACTTCCCTATGTAAATTATTTTATGATTTTTTTAAATGTATTTTTTAAGTATAATTTTATTTTATAATTATACTAAAAGAAAAAAAGAATAGAAAATTTTATTTTATAGATAGATTTTAGTTCATAATTTATTCTAAAATTATAATTAGTAATTGTTGAATTATTTTAAAATGAATATTAAATTTTTATTTTTTTTTGTTTTAGATAATTAGTATAATTTAATAAATATTAACAATAGACATCTTGATAATGATATCTCTCAATGTATTTTATATATTGATATTTAATATATTTATGTTAGTTTTAGTAATATCCAAATATGACACAAAAATAGCTCAATAGGGATGACTAAATAATGTAACTCTAAATAGTATATCATCTTGATATGAGGTAGAATTAGAGAAGGCTATAAGATACATAAATGTATTTAGAATTAATATGCAGCATGAGCTATTCAGTATAAGATTTGTGTATGTATATTGAAGATGCTTATAAATATACATTGAAAGGAAAAGAAAATATTGGAATAAGGATCGTATAAAACATATCAAGAGGGAGTGATAGCTTGAGAAATGTACTTACTAACTACTCAAGATCAACCTAATTCAACCAAATAGATACTCCACAATGAAAGCAACACCAAATGAAAATAACTATAATACATAGGTAATACAACAAATACAAAAATCATAACATACTCGAGGACTACAAATCAACCCCTTGTTTCATCCTCCACCTCAAGGGCTAATATTGTTTCTTATCAATTATATGAAAGCTTAATTCCCTAATCCTAGAATCTCTATGGCTAGTGTGAATGCTAGGCAAGCCATAATTAATAGGGTTTTGAACTATTCTAATAATTCTAATAAGTCGGAACCATCTTTGAATTATTATTTTGATTAGGATGATAAGATTTTCCCCACTTGTTCAATTTTTAAAGGTTCTTCCCCATGAGAGATAAACTAACATTCCATTTGGAGAATGAGACTCTAGATTACAATGATTTCAAAACCCTCAAAATAGATAGGAGAAAGAGAGTGGATTAAAACCCCAATATGAGATCTTGGGATGGGGGTGATATGAAAAAAAGTGTTGTTAAATCTAAAACTCTAGGACACACAACTGATAAGAGTGTGATGGAAGTGTTGCATATATGGTTTCCTGATACAATCACTAGAGTTAATGAATCCATAGGAGGTGGTTAAGCCATGTCCTGAACCCAAGTTTTGTGTTGCATAGCACAAGGAGACCAAGGGCACACACCTTGCAACAATCACCCCAGCACAAGCGAGGGGTTCGAACCCGTGACCCAAGCTCTGATACCAATTGTTGCACAGACAATTGTCGTTGCACCAAAAGATAGACCTATTAATGCCTAATACAATCGCTTGTTGACTAACATAAAATAATATTGGCTCATTATAGTTTGATAGTAATTGATCATATCATACTTAAAATTCATACACCTTACAACAATTATGATTTTATTGTCAAGCAACCACCATAAGATTTAAACAATAATATATTTCGATATTCATTTACAAAGTAAGGTGCTTGCAGAAACATCTGCATAGTATTTAAGTTTACTAAATTTTAAAGTTGCTATACAAAATCTATCTATAAGGTTTAAGAAACAAGCATATATTTCAATGCACAAGTTCTACGTAATTACTAAACCTCTACAATTTTATTTGCAATGTAGAATGTATGCATTATTGTCTCATAAGGGGAATCCAAAATCTGAAAAATATAGCCTCCTAAGGTAATCAATACAATGCTCCAATGCTTGTATGACAGTAACGTTAATTACTACATCAAAATACATTGTAAGGAATGTTAAATTGACATCATTTAAATGTTGTAACAATAGATCTCAATAGTTGTTTCGTATTAGATATATTATGACACCAATTCGGTTTTATGAAGGTACACAATCAATCTACTAAACTAAAATTTTAATCTAAAATTTAGAGTTATTAAGAGAATTGGGTTTACACTTAAAACAACTTAGCTTCTAAATGTTCCACTGACTGGAATCTAAAAGAAAAAAGGAACACAATCAATCTACTAAACTAAGTGAAACCTTTCAATGCATATTTGCTCTTCCCAGACATGATCCAAAATTGTTCTTAACTGTAAATCTGAATCTTATTAAGAAGATAGCCGGATACATGAAAAAGAAATAAGTGGATCGTAAACAATTATTGAAACCGTTCCACCATTTATTTAGTTACAATAAGTCTAAAGATCCATAAATAACAATATCAGCCAATCTGCAAAGTCAATTTTGCGGCGCCTTCCCATGGGTAAGATGAGAAGAGAGAGGGGGGTGACAGTGTTTACAGCATCCTTTATAGTAATGGGTTCTGCAGCAAACACAATCCTCACCCAATACCCCAGCCACTGCTCCACCTGCAACAAACCAATTTCACTAAGTACCCAACTTATTACAGGAAAAACCTCAAATGCTTGATAAAACATAATACAAAACTACCTTCAATCTCTCTTGCTTCCATTGTCTTACAGAGAGACGCAGAAAATATCAACAGCAGATAAAAGCAAACAAGATTAGAAGAAGTCATCTTGATTCCCATTCTCAATGCAAAGAAAGTGAGCAGGAAAACATCATTTTATAGATTTCATTTCGGATTAGCTCAAATCCCAATTCGATAGAAATGCCGACGTGTAATACGAAGAAAAATCAACTGAACGCCGAAGCATGTTCTGTTACAGCTGTTTAGCAGTGTAAACCTCGTCGTTGAGGTGGTCAAGAGGTTTAAGGATTATCTCAATAGACTTTTTCAGTAAGATAAATTTAGATTTTTTTTTTTTATAGAAATTGGGTATTATTTATTTTTTGTTTTTTGAGGATTTTACGTGATATTTTGGAGGATTTTACTATTAAATGGTAGTTGATTTATCAACAGCTGAAACTTGTTTTCCGACATTTCAATAGTGGTTTAATGGTGAGTAAATCTTGTTCTCAAGCATGAGACAAGTTCACCATCAATTTTGGACTTGCAAATCCAAGGAAAAGTCTATCCGGTAATTAATAAATTGTGTTGAAAATTAAGTGCTTCCTACACAAATATTTAAAGGTAATAAAGAGAATAAAGCAATAATCAGTAAATATCTTTGATTAATTAGTTTGGACAGTAATAATGTTTTTTATGTTTTAGAAAATAATAAATAAGTAGTGAAGGATTTAGTTTCAAATGTAATTGGGAAGTATTTTGTGTGATCTAAATTTTAGTCAACAATGACATCTATGGCGTGTAAGCTCTAACAAATAGTTGAATATATTGCTATTTATTGTAGGTCAAATTTGTTATGCCTACAAAAATAAATATGGTCAATAGATTCCACAATATATATATATATATATATATATGAAAGTGATATGCATACTCCTTAATGCATAGCATCTACTCTCTTCACTTTTTAGAATTTGTATTTACAAAAAAAATTGGTGTAAAAAAATATCTTTGATAGTTTGCTAGAAGAAAATGTTTTCCCTATCTCAAATCCCTAGATCTGAATTAATTGTTTGGAAAATTTATCATAGATACAAGCAAACTATGTAGTATGCCCTAGCTTATTACTAGATGCAAGATGATGTGATGCATTTCTAATGATGATGCAATGAGAACAAGAGCTCTATTGTGATGTCTTTTAAAATTGAATCAAGATGTGTCTTTTTATATAACCCCTTAGCACACAAATTAACACATTTTGTGCTCAAATCAATAAGGAATGACAATTAGGAAGGGAGTGTGGTGAGAATAGGAAACTGCAAGCATTTGAATTTTGGAATTAGGGGTTCATTTTAGCATGTACATATTTGACCTAGGATAAGGAGTGGATAAAGTGAAAACGAGGATTGGTCCCAAGGGATGTGTGAGGATAGGATCAAGTTTACCAAAATTTCCAACTTTTACTCATAAACATGCCACTTGTACACTAGTAATTGCAAAATTGTGGATCCAAGAAAGTTCAAAAATACAAGGTTTACACTTTTAATTATAAAAAATTTCCCCTAATTTTACTTGAATGTGAACTACTAGCAATCTAGCCAAAGTAAACAAGGAATCAACATGAAAGTAAATATTTAACCGATCACAAGGATGATGATTCAACATATTCTCCTTAGAAAGAGCATTCCATATGGAGACTTGCAAGAAAAAATTCTAATGAGTAGCATCTAATATTCATTTAAAATAGGCACAAACAATAATTACTTAAAAATTATACTGATCAAAAGTAAAATAAAAAGTGATCCATTTTACATAATGGTAGCCATATGAAGGTCTAGAAGGCATACTACGAGTCATATGTTGTTAGGAACAATAGGAGCCATGTAAAGGGATATAAAGAAACTTATTGGCCATAATAACCATGAGCTAATAATTAAATTTAAACTCATTAAAGGAATGTTAACAATGATAAATGCCCTCTCCAATTGGTTGCATAAAAGAAATACAAGGAACTAGAGGATCATGATGGGCCAAAAAGTGGTGATATGCAAGTGATATGATGACCCATGTGGCTGACGACTTCTTTTTTTTCCCAAAATTGATTAAACGAAAAGGGTTTTTAAAGGAGATTATTAGCTTTCCACCAATATAAATTATGCTTTACTTTGAATTTAATAAATAATTATTATTCATTTTCTATTTGAATTACGACTTAAATCTTGATTGATAGGTTGATTGAAAAACATCTATAGCTTTCAAACGGTATCAATTTTTTTGAATCCAAAACATGTGTCACATTCTATGCTTTGCATACTATAAGATTTTAAAAAAATTGAATCTCATGAAGTTTTGACCAAGTTAAGGTGGTCAGACATATGAGTTTTTATATTTTTTTAAAGTTATAATAAAAAATTCATAATTTATTATTTACTTGGAAAAAAATTATTAAAAAAATGCATCACACCGAGACATGAGTCCTCTACTTATATCTAAAATATTATAAAAAAATATTATCATTTTATTGTGGTTAGGGTGGTCAGACAGACAACTACTTCTTATTTTTTCCCTAAAATTTAAGTACTACTGCATTGAAATTTCAAATTTTCACCAAATAATTTTTATTTTTTAAATAAACCTAGTAGTTTAGAAACTACATTCAATTTGCTACAGATTCCATTCTTACATATTTTTTAAATAATATAAATAATTTATTCAAATTTTTATGTCAAGTTGCCTAACTCTGATTTTCTGAATTTTCATCACCACTTAAGGACCTATTTTTTCCATGATGATCCTACACATACCCATTTATATATATATGAGCAGGTCTTAGTCTCTACTATACATTCTAATCTATTCCTTTATTCTTGGCTATTCTATATATTCTCTATTTTATTATCTATTACATACATATATCAATTCCTAGTCTCTTATAGAGACGTGACCCTTATAGGGCACCCCTTAACCTATCTCCCTTGTCAACATGATGCTCTACACATGCTTTGTGGTGGGTTGTAGTAGGTTTTACTCTATGCCCTATACCCTACCAACATCATCCCCTCTTTCAAAATTATGTCTTGTCCTCAAGACATGCTGCCCAATTACCTAGGAGAATGTGTTTGTAGATGACCTTTAGCTACACCAGTGTTGCGTCCCACTGTTTTTTTTCTTGTTGTAGCACTTTTATGTACCCTTGATGTTAATCAGAGTGGCTTCTTCTTCCTCAAGAGTCTTAGGGATCTAGATTTTTTCTGCAACAGTTCTAGTCTCTCCTAGTACTTTGCACAAGTGTGCTAGCTTGATATTGATGGTTTCCCGTAATTGCTTTACTTGCACCTTTATATTCTCTCTCTACACTTGGAGTTGCTAGAATTGTGTGTGCATGTTCTCTATGTTTACCCTCATTGCTCTATCCATGTCTTTTAATGGATCATAAGAGGATGCAGCTTGTACTATTTTGGCCACTAATTGTATGATCTGATCCTTCAAGTTTTTAGTGAGGTTAGTCCATTGGAGACAAAATTTATAAAATACATGTGATTTCACAATTCTCCATTCTACAAGCTTGATCTATTTTTCCAATTATGAATGAGATATCACACATGTTTTTGTAGCCTCTTCTATGTTCTTCAAAATTCCTTGTTGAGCTTCTTGTCTAATTTTATATTTTTGTGCCTTCAAGTCTGACTTTAGCCCATCTACCAATTTTTTAAGTTATTGTGATAGGGGAAGTGAAGTGTCCCTTTGTAGATGTGGAATTGAGCTCTATAATGTTTATATTGCATCTTCTAGCTTCTTTTCATTATCCATTTATTTCTATAGTGTTTCTTCTCTAGTGCTAGTGTTAACGATGATTTCACTCGCAACAACAGTTCGAATAAAATCTTCACAAACAAACTGCAAAGAGCCTATCCTTCTTGAAAGATATGTAATAGGAAAATCTAAAAGGAGATTCTGCTTTAACATAAAAATATTGACTCAGTTCAATCCCAAGTCTCTGGTAATCAAGTCATGATTGTACTAGTTTCACTCCAGGGTATGATGTGATTTTGCTATTAATCTCAAAGGGAATATGATAATTTTTGGTTTCATCAAGAATCATAAGATTTTTACACAATATTTCCAATTCGTTCATAAAAATAACATCATGAAATTGAAATATTTCAAATAATATTTCATGAACATGAACAATTTCCTTGCTATCACTTAAGTAAATTTAGCATTAAGCATTCAACAATTTCATAGAAAACAAAAGATTTTCAATAAATTTTCATTCATTCATCTTTTTTTTTGGAACATTTTCAAGAATTTAAACATCTATTCTAAAATAAAGCATAAAAATATTGAAAATCAAAATTTCTGGTTATTCTCCATGCATTCCCCAAATAATTAATCAAATCAAAGGAATCCACTTTATACTTCACCAGATTGCTTCACAACTTCTATATGCACCCTTAAATGGCGCAACACACAGTTTTGTTCGGCTAAACTAACAAAACCAACTACAAAGATTCATGAGATAGGTAGCTATCAAAGTGGCTCTGATATTGATTAATGTCTACATTCATACAAGTATTTAGACCAGAATGATTCAAAAAATAGGAAAAAAGAACAAAACTTAGAGAAGTTTGCATTCTTTCGACATCCACAAGTTATGAACTTAAAATGAAACTAAAGCAGTAAATGGCCTTTTATAGGAACAAGGCCCCAAGAGTTCAAACTTAAAGTTTATCCAAAGAATTAGAAATAGAAAATCAAAATGTAGCACATGGCATATGCCAATTGTCATTAGAATATTCCAGATGAAGTCAAAGGTTTGACTTCATCAAAAGCAACACTTGTCACTTCTTACTCCGATACGCAATACTCTGCATAAATCAAGGCTATTGGCATCCTTCAGAATACCAGACAAGGAACATCCATCGAGATCGAGAACAACTTGCAAAACTTAAAACTGCAAAACAAATATCCGTGCAACACCTCTTGTACCCAGTATCTTTTCATCATTCAGGGCTTGGGATCCGAGATCTTTTCTTTTTCTTTCTTCAATATATATTTCCAGAAAGTACTTTAAATTTTTTATGCATATGTTCCTTTCAAATCCCTTGTATTTCCCTCCAAGTGAGTTTTAGCCTAGCGTATTCTTCTTATACCTAGAGTTTAATATCATTTCTCTACACTTTGTCTATTTCATATTTATCTATAGTGTTCCTGCACTGTATAATCTCATCAATGACCTCCCGAGTTAATAGCTAAACAAGGTCTCTATTTATTCTTTCAATCCATTCTTTGAAGGTTTTAGCTTCTTTACCCTCATGTCCTAATGTTTGGGGATCACAATCTTGACCTGCTAACATTTCAATAAATTCTTGATATTTATCAAGCAATTTTCTACATTCCATGGTGACGTTTTCAAATCCTTCAATACATTGCATAAGCATTCCACCTTCCCACATCAATTTTTTCTTCCATTTTTTTGGCAATAGAGCTTCTTGCTCTGAAATTACATTTTGTTGTATTAAACCTTGGACATCTTCTTGCATGAGAATTTCAACATTTTATTTTTCAGCATTAATTTGTTCCTGACGAACCCTAAATTCACTTTCAAATCTTTTGGATTTCTCATACCAACGGTATGCTTCCTTATACTTTCCTATTGTATATGTGATGAATTATTTCCCCTACTTTACCCAATGCTCAATCCATTCTTCAAATACATTCATTTTATGAAAAACCACTACAATTGCATCCACCTATTCTTGTGACATTAGTACTAGATGTTGGGGCAACTCGGTCTGTGCTTGACCAAATAGCGTTAGTGATTGTATAAAATGTTCCAAGGTAGCAACCCATTTTTTCAATTCCCTTTTCTTATTTTTATACTTTTGTACTCTGGTAATAGTGGCATCCAAATTCACCTTTATTTCTTCCAACAATTTCCTCCAAGATGGGTGTCCAAGATTAATACTTGTTATCTTATACTCCTTAGGTATTAGTTCATGTCTATTTTTATCAGTTCTTGGAGTAGCTATATGGATGGTTCCTGTCAACATCTGCATTTTTATGTATGACATGTTTTTCTTTAGCTCTACGCCTAGGCTTAGGAGTATCTACTTCTTGTATGAAACTATTAAGATCCAGAGGAAATATTTCTACTTCCATTGAAGAAGCCAATTCCCTGATCAACCAATCAGGTGCATCCTCATTTGGCTCTACCTCTGTAACATTCCTTTGTTCCTAGTTTTCACTGGATTAAGGAATCTCTTCTAATATTTCTTCAATTTTATCTGTTACTTCCTTTGAAATGGGAATTTCTTCAACAATTTCTAGAATAGATTTGAGATTACTAGGATTTGGCACTGTCTCCTTTGTTTGGAGACTTACATTTTCTTGTCTATCCAAATTTTCAATATAAATTTCTTGGACATTACTTCTTTATTCTCTGCTATACTATGGTTTTCTTCATTTTTCAAATTCTTCACCTGAAACCTGTGTAGCTTCTTCCTTTTCAATCTCAACTTCAACCCGATCCTTTTCTAATTTTCCAAAGACCTGCGATTGTTCATTATTATTTGACACATTCCCAAGCTAAGGCTAGGAATCAAAAGTATCTTCAACAATTATTTCATCAATAGGATCCTCCTCTGCAGTCTCCCTTGTTTCCACCTCAAGGATATCAGGGTTCCCCACTTCTAAGGCGAGTGTTCCTTGTATAAATTCTTCTTCTTCAACATTTATAGGGGTGGACCCTATATCAGGAATTTCTTCTATCACTGGTTGTACCATGGGTTTATCTTTAAGCTTCTTTTCTTTTACCTTCTCCCACATGGCACCCCATTTATCCATTTATTCTTTAATTTTGGCTTCATCTATCTCAGAAATTTCATCCAAGACCACAAGAGTTCCTCCCAGTGCTTATTTCATATTAGCCAGGTTAACAGAGGGAGGAGAAGTAAATAGTGTTGTAGCCCTTTGAGATTTTGACCTCTTCTATGTACCAACATTTTTTGTTACTCCTGTTTCTTATTCAATAACCAGCTTAGTTCTAGGTTTTTCTGTAGAGGAAGATGCACCCTTAGATCTTAGTTTTGATTTATCTTTATTTGATTTTACATCCTTCTTCTTATTAGATGGTTTCATTAAAACTTCTTGTTTTGAAGCTTCAGGGGTTCTCTCTTCAATTCTTATACCAGGAGTTGCCTTACTAGTTTTCCTTTTCTTCCTAGTAGGTTCCCCACTCTAAAATGGAGTTTCATTTCTTTGTTTTCTTCTCTTGTCCCCTAAGAAAGGGTTCACTTCCTCTTTCTCTTAAAGCTTTACAAAAATCATTTATCCAGTGTTGAGTGTGTAATAGAACTAGTGCAAAGAACTCATCAATTGATGTTATTTCTTCACCCTCATAATTTGGGTCTGAGATAGGTTCATCATACATCCTATCTTCATTATAAGCTTCATTCAACACTTCTCCATCATCCTCTTCCAACTGGTCTGGAATGTCATGAAGCATAAGTATCTGAGCAGATTCTAAAGACAATCTTTCATACTTTCTTAGTCTTACTTTGTACCCATCCTCACAATTAATCCAATAATATTCTAGCTATTGGACATGAGCACAATAACCAGCAATGGTCTTGGCAATATTCCCATCAGGATCATAATACATTCTCTGAAGTGGAAAAAACTCAAAATTATATGTTCTCAATTCTTCTTCACACAAGTTAGACATCCTAATTGCATTGCACTTATAATTCTCTAATACTATAGGAAATTTGAAAGAGGCCTTCTTTTGAGCCTTGTTATAAAGAGCTTGAGACAATTTTAATTGTCTCACCAATTCTAATAAAGCAATTTTGTTTGTTGGATACCTGGGCAGCATAAAAGGATGTCCATCAAACCCTTCCATCCTAATGTAGGAGTAAGTGGGGAACTAAATATACTAGCCTCCCATTGGTTTAATAACACTTTGTGCCTCCAAGGACAATATTTTAGCTTTATCACCTTCCATCGTTATGACCAACTTCATGGAGAACACATCATTAACTCTCTTGTAATTCTCTTTGTATATGTGGATAGTGATATGGGGTAAATGGTCATGTATCAAACTATTTCCAACTTCCCTGCCCAAAGTACCAACCTTTTTCAACCCTTGTTTGCTTTCCCTTGTGGCGTAGGAATAAATCACATGTATGAAAACATATATTTAAAACATCTATTTTTGTGAAATGCCTTTATCTATTCATTTAATATGTTACTAATAAATTTTCCCCAATGCATTTGCATGGGATTTTCCATCAATCTGGATATTATTACAAACATACAGGGTTCAAATTTATTGGAATCTCATAAACCAACCATCCTACTGAGCAGAGTTATAATATCTTGAATATCTTGGTTGAACATAGACCTTTGAATTACTTTGGTCTATGGTGTAATCGGCTCTTGGCAACATTGGGTACTCATAATTTCTCTGTTGTGGGCTTCAACACTCTGATATGTCTTGGCCTTCACCTTCATATCAACATTGTACATCTAAGTGAAAGTAGGAAGCCCAAATGTGTATGTAATTCCTTTTTATGAGAGATCTACATAAGTTCTCCCTTCCTTCTCAACAACTCTTTTGCCAGGGTTATAATAATACATACATTGCATAACCAATTCACAGGCCTCCATTGTTCGTGGAAACCCTCCTGCTAAAAATTACCCACTTTCTATAACATTCCCAGTACATTGAGAAGCACTTTCCTGCCATACCCAAGTTTGAATTTCAACATTAGAAGACCACCCCATATGAGTGTATGTAACTACCACATTGATTGGTATGGCTTGTGAATTGTGATATTTCAATTCATCTTCTGCTCTTGCATTAGAAGTACCCATTTTTGCTGGTATGATCTGCATTTTCAAATGTGTGCCTTGTGTGCGAGTTAGGTTTAAATTTAACCAAATTTCTTACAATTTATAAAAATTTCAATTCACCTTTCGGCTAAATTCAAAATCAAAGAATAATCAACATTTCAATTTCTAAAGGGAAAACACATCTTTCGAGATCATCATGCATAAAAATAGTTAACAAAAAATCAGTTATCCAAAACATACCTGGTTCTAGTTGATAATGATAATCTTTTCATAATGGAACTCCAAAACCCTTGGTAGCTATGCTCTCAGTTTCTTGAAATTTACCTTTCCTTGTGTGCTAGTATTATTTTGTTATTTCAATGTCCTTTACAAATTTGCAGCATGACATGAAGTAGAGTGTTATAAAATCAATTGTATTCTTAAGGTGATGCCAAGTACATGAGTAGTTTGCCACCTTCATTAATTACCTATTATAATGCATTAATTTCTCGAATAAAGGTGCAATCATTACGGACTAGGGTTCAAATTATGAACACCTAGATTTTTGTGCGGGCTCAATACTAGAGGAGAAAGACGATGCAATGATCATACGTGGCACTCTTGTGTCACTCTAATCATTTGCAAGGCATAGGCCATTAAATATATGTGATCAATTTATGATCACCAGGATTAAAATCTCTAGTATCAACTTTTAGAAGATATACCGAGATTTGGGGAGCTTACCTCCAAGCTTCAGAAAGAAAAACAAACTGGAATGAAGGAAAACACTGGGAACCAGGCTCAAGAGAGATTAAAACATTTCAAAATACTCTCTAGTTTTCGAGTTCCAAATAAAATTACCGGACTCCAATACAAGGAAAATAATGGTATCACCAGGATTGACACTTCTGATCAATGACATACCATATGGGGCTAATACCAACTAAAGATACAATTCACTGTGATACAATGAGACAACCACGAGATTCCAGTTTCGGATAATATATTAAACTTCATGACAAGACCATAACACTGAATTCGGGAAAGAAATGAGAATAGAACAAGGACCAAGAAAAATTGGAAATGAGACGAGCAACCGACCAAGCCGCACTGTTAGAGTAATAAGTTATTTCACTTAATTAATTTAATAATATTGGTTAATTAATTAAGTCACTTATCACTTTCATTTACTTAATCTAAACTTAGGCACATTAATAATTAATTATTAAATATTAAGTGTGCACACTAGGGTTTCCTTTTAGGGTTTGATCTCCTTTCTTAAGGATTGATCTCATTGTAATTATTCATTCTATTATGCATATTTTCTCTTAAGGCTTTTTAGAGCACCCCCTTTGTGCTACAATATTTCCTCTTGGTGTGACAGGTTATTTGCTTGCAAGTGTTCACTAGGTTCTGTGGGTTCTCCTTTATCAACTTCAACATGGTATCTGAGCTTCAAATTTGTAGCTTCTTTTTTGTTGTTTGAGATATCTTATCCTAAAGTGACTTTTTGTGCATTTTGAGTCAATTTGGACCTCACCATTGTGTCTGGAACGCTCGATTCAATCAAGATTGACCTTTGTTTTGTCAAATTTGGCTTCACGGCGTCAGATTTGTGAGTGTTTGAAGTTTTTGAGGGGTTCCTGAACTAGATCATGCCTGCAATTTTCAAGCGTTTTTAGCCCAAAGGACCTCACCATCATACTCAGAGCGCCCAAAAATCCAAAATCGACTGTCAAATCATTGAAATTGGACATAGTGACTTCGTGAGGCGATATTTTTCATTTTTAGGCCATACGACCTAGTACATCATGCAATTCGAGGAAAAAAATTAAAAATACAATGGTAATGGCCGCCACCATCAGTTAACCACTACCGGTTAATGCTAGCGGCTAGCCTAACCACCAGGCTTAACCCTCGAACCTTTTGGAGCAATTCTGGTATTGTGGCCATAACTTTTGTATACGAACTTGGATTTTCGAAAATAAAATATCGTTGGAAAGCTGTTTCCGAGCCCAATCTAGTGGTGTAGGAGATTTTTCCCTATTTTTCCAATTTGACCATTTTTTTCTAGTCAAATTCAGAAGATGGTTTTTGCACTGGGGGGGGCGTAACCTTTGTGTTTGGACTCTGTTTTGCACAAACGAATAGGTGTTGGAAAGTTGGTTTAGTGCTCTACACAGTGATCAGACTTATTTTCCTATATTTTTTCCCAAGTATATTTTATTCAGCTTTTTGTGTTTTCACAGTTTGTTTAATTACTTGCATGTTTTGGCACTTGGGAACCTCCTGTTTGCATCATTTGGCTCTACTTCATTTGATCTACATGAAATAAGGTCATTTTTCTTAGATTATTTAATTTGAATAGTTATCATAGGTTTTTCTACTCACCCTTCAGTTGTAATCCTACAATGGGGTAATTATGAGTCATGGCCAAAGGGAATACACATTGTAGGTGGCTTAATATTTTGCCTTATTTGTATTATCTCATATCTAAACTAGCCACTCCAGGGGGAAAATTAGCTTGGGATATCACTACAGATCACATAGTAGGACTTATATTGTCTAGTGTTGATAATGACACTATGTGGGTTGTATGAGACATTGATTGTCCCCACCCACTTTAAACACGTCTTTGGGTGATCTATGGAGACCCCAATCTCTCTCCATTCCTAGAGGATCCCACTTCAGATAGTATATTACCCATTTCTTAGAGAGAGAATATACCCTTTGATCATGATACTTTAGAGGAGCTTGATTATTTAGACATTCTTCCATGTTCTGATGGATCAGAGGCTTGTCTCATAGTTCCTACTCTTCAGACTGAGTTTACACATGTATCATTCATTGTTCCCGATGAAATCAATATCGCCACATTGGCCCCTATGGATTCAGTTCAGCATCATGACCATCTTTGGTCATTCATTATTCGCTACATCATAGGATTCTTATCTTGCAAACACATTCTTGTTTGTTGAGTCTCACATTGCAAATCTTGAGGATTATTTTGAGTACATACATCTCCTTTACCTTGATAGTCAGGTTATCACTGTACACCCACTATTATCCATGCATTCACAGGTTGCATTTTAGGATTCTCCACATCAGTTTGGATTTGGCATCATGTGTTTCAATTCAGACAAAGACATTCTTCAACATCCTATCATGGCACACATCTTGAGATAGATTGGTTCATCACGCTTCACAGGTTTTCTTCAACATCATCCTTTGGATCCGTTTCTTCCCAAGGGAAGGAATATCATTTGCCGCTTCAGGATCTCTTTTTGGATTCTACATCAGGCATCTACCATTGCGATAGGAGTTTATTCATTGTGGGGGGCCTTCTTGTCTCTTTCTATCTCTCCTATGGAGACCATTGTATATGTACTTATATGATAGAATTTGCCTATGGGGGGTATCATGTAATCCACCTCCTATCCTTCTTTCATTAGTTCATTGCAATCCTTTTTTTTCTCTCTTTTGGAGGGGAGTTTTATTCCCATGAGGGTTTCTCCCTTTTCTCCACTTTACAGAGATTTCCTTGTACTTGGGTACCTGATCAAGTCTTGTTGCCAGGACCCATCTTTGATTTCATGCATCTTTTCCTCAGTGTTTTAGCTACTCCCTAAGTTCATCTTAAGGGGGGGTGTTAGAGTAATAAGTTATTTCACTTAATTAATTTAATCATATTGGTTAATGAATTAAGTCACTTATCACTTACATTTACTTAAGCTAAACTTAGGCACATTAATAATTAATTATCAATTATTAAGTGTGCACACTAGGGTTTCCTTTTAGGGTTTGATCTCCTTTCTTAAGGATTGATCTCATTGTAATTATTCATTCTATTATGCATATTTTTGCTTAAGGCTTTTTAGAGCACCTCCTTTGTGCTATAGTATTTCCTCTTGGTGTGATAGGTTATTTGCTTGCAGGTGTTCATTGGGTTATGTGGGTTGTTCTTTATCAACTTCAACATGTACAACAACGCCAAAGCAAACGAAAGTGAAAGGGAACAAGAAAAAGAAGAGGGCCCATATTTTTCCAAAGAGAAAAATGAGGCGTGTTGTGGGACTACACAACAACTAGCAACCAAAAAACCTAAACAAAATAATAGAAAATCAATTTTGGATCTAACATCAGTGTACCAAATTTTTTTAGTCTTCTAATTAGAAATCATTGGACCCTTATTCTGACATTCAAATTTCACTTCAGCTAGCATACAAGATTAAGTATTACTGAGCTCGTGTGTATGCAATTGGTTATTTCCGCCACAGTAAACTTAGAAATAGCAATTGTTTGCATTAACATACATAATTTCACAATTCCCTTTAAGCCAACTAAGGATAGAGCCTTGCTGATAGTCAAGCGTCCATAGCGCTGATAAGGTTATCTCTATAATTCCCCCCAAACATAGCTCTACTGCCAGCTAGGCATCTATAGCCTCGGTAGAGATATTTGGATAGCTTAAAGAGTTAATTTCTCTTTTTATATATATAGATATTGCAATGTTATCCCATTTTTCTTTTGCTATTTCAATAATAGCTCATTTTCAACTTACATGCAATGAAGCCCGCTATTAGGTTGGGAATTATAGTGGTAGCAAAGGTAGTCTTTTAATTTTTCACTTAGTACAAACAACTTCTATCCCAAATTTTAGTAGAATGATTTAAATGTGTGTGTTTGTAGCTCAACATCAACTAAATGATTCATGCTAACTAGAGTATAAAGAATGAAGCAATTCTCAAACAATTTATAAATAAAGGACTATGTCCAGTCATAGCACATATCAAATTCCTAAAATTGATGTTCTATTAACCTGTTCACCTTCAAAGGTTCTTAATCATCAAAAATTTAAACGACACAACACCCAAAAGAAAGAAAGGAAAAGCAACAAACAATTATTTATAGAACAACAACAAAACTAACCTAAAAAAAAACCTATTTACAAAAAAACTATTTACCTATGGAAATAATGCTTTAGGAACTACCCATTAATAGGTAATGGGATATCTTCACTAGTCAAAGACTTCAATCTATAAGTTTTGTCACCCAATATTTTAGAAACTTGATATAGGCCTATCTATATCTTATCAAACTTACCATGCTCACCTTTTCGTTCATGGGCTTTATTCCAATACAGGACAAAGTCAGATATTCTAAAAGTCTTTAATCTATCCCTTTTATCAAACCATCTTTTTACCATGGATTGATGCCTAGAAAAAAGATCTATATCTCAAGTACGTTTTTCATCTAAATGCATTAATTGTAATAATCGAGCTTCAGTTTGGTCATCCAATCCAATATATTCTTGGGCGAATTGCCAACTAGGGATTTTCAAATTTAATGGTAATATAGGATCTACTCCATAAACTAAGTGATAAGGAGAATTCCCTAATGCGGATTTCATCCTAATGTGATCTACCCAAAGGGAAAATTTTAGCAAAGAATGCCATTCCCTAGGATTCTTTTCAATCAATTTTTAAATTATATCTAGTAGATTTTTATTTAGTGATTGAACTAATCCATTTCCCTGCAGATAATAGTTAGATGAGAATTTTAATGTTATACCATATTCAAATGCCCAATTAGAAAATTTTATTGAAGAAAGGTAGGGCCATTATCACATACCAATGTGTATGGTACTCTAAACTTGGTAATGAGATTCCCTTCCAAAAATTTGATTACTACCTCTGTAGTGCATTGTTTGTTGGGACATGCCTCTATCCATCTAGTGCAGTAATCAGTATTGGTCAATATAAATCTATGGCCTATAGATGATGGAGGATTAATAGTTCCAATGAAATATAGTCCCCATTGTGAAAAGGGACGCATTTCCATCACTAGTTGTAGCGGTTGAGCATTGAATCTTCCTTTGTCTAATGTAGTTTGACATGTATAGCAATGTTTCACATGTTCATATGTGTCTTTGAAAATCATTGGCCAGTAATAACCAACTCTTAAAATGAGGTGTGCAATGGTTAAAGGTGCTCCATGATTTGTTCCAAATTTATCATGTAGTTCCTGCAACATATTGTTCAGTTTTGTTCTATTCAAGCATCTTAAATAGATTCCTTCATGGTTTCTTTTATGTAGAGCTACCCCTTTGATCATATAACTTTGCAATTTTATCTTAAGGGCTCTTCTTTGATTTTTTTGAATATGATCAGGGAAAGTATGGTTGACCAGATAATGCCATATATTTGAATACCAGTCATCTTGGTCCTTTACATCCAAAGTATATTGTTGACTTGAAATTTGTGGATCTATTTCTGCAATAGACCTAACCAAAGCTTGTCCTTGAACCAATTTCATGGGTATGATTTCTAGATCGAATTCCTTTAGGATGGTAGCCCATTTGGCTCTTTTTTCTCTGAGCTCACTCTATGTTAATAACATCTGGACTGTAGAATTTGAAACAATAGCTCTAACTATACTCCTGAGGATTTAATGTCTAAATTTTTCGTACCGCTTTGGCCAAAGCAAAGGATTTTTTTTAAACATTTGTATATCTCAGCTCTGCTTCTTTGAATGGAGCATTCATAAAATCAATTGGCTTCTCTTCTTTATTTTTTCCCTTCTGTGTTAGTATTATTGCACAAGTATGACTAGAAGCAAAAGAGTAAATATAAAAAGGTTTAACGTAATCTAGACTTACCAGTATTGGAGCTTCTATAATTGCATCCTTTATACTATCGAAGGCAATCTTAGCTTCATTTTTCCACTCTATCTTGGCATCTTTCTTTCCATATCATTGAGTGATTTCACTATTTATGTGAATCCGATAATAAATTTTCAAACAAAATTGATCTTATCGAAATAGGATTTCAACTCTTTCTTGCTTCCCAGGGATTGTAACTTGAGAAATACGCTCAATTTGTCTAGGTCTATCGAAATACCTCGTTTAGAAATAATGTCTTAGTAACTTACCTTTAGTTACCTTGAAAATACACTTTTTAGGATTTAATGACACACTGTATGTCTCACACTTTTGTAATATTTCTTTGAGATCTCGAACATGATCTATTCTATTTTTTGAAAATACTTTGAGGTCTTCCATGTAGATAATAATGCATTTTCCTATCAACTTGCGAAAAGCATAATCCATGGCTCTTTGGAATGTAGCTCTGGAATTTCTCAGTCTGAATGGCATCCTCTTGTAAGGAAAAGTTCCCCACTTCATGGTGAATGTTATTTTCATCCAATATCCCCTTGCTACCATTACTTGATTATATCCAAAGAATCCATCCTAAAAGGAAATGATCTATGAACCATTTACTATTTGTATCACTTCTTTGAGTGAGGGTAGTGGATAGTTATATTTCTCAGATGCCTTGTTGAGATTCTAGAAATCTACACACAGCCGTATATCTCCATTCTTCTTTCTCACAGGAACCAATTTTTCCACCCAAGTAGAATGTTTGATAGGAAAGATTATCTTTGCTGATAAAATTTTTTTGGACTTCCTTTTGAATTAATGGTTCTAAAAGTGCATTTACTGGCCGTTGTTTCTATCGGAAAGGCTTTGCATCAAGCTTTAATGGTATGATATGAGTAATGATGAAAGTATCGTAAGTCTTCAAATATTCATATGTCCAAGCTATAACCTTCTAATAAGCTTTAAGTGGCTGATAAATATTTATTTTCTCTTCCTCAGTACAAGCCTTTCCTATTAGCACATTCTTAGGATCTTCCTTAGTATGCAAATTGTATAATTCAGATTGCCCCCAACACTTCAAGGATAATCCTTTTGTCTGATTATCTAATCAATGTCAAATAATATTTCTAACTCAATTATTTCATTCAGAATATTATTATCTCTGGCTTGAGCTAATTCTTCATCTTGAATTTCTCCATCAGGGCGATCTATCTCCTTAATTATTTGTGCTTCAAAAATACTACAATTAGCGATGAAATCCAATATATTTTGGTCATCTTCGAACACCTACAAATTAGTAACATTATCAAGAACCGAAGGTAATTGCACCATCTCAACTATGAATCTCTTCAAATCAGAGGCATCTAGAGGCTCTAGAGTACTAGCAGCAATAGCCAAAGCATTAGCAGTAACATTCTTCTTTCTTACGGTAACCAAATTTTCCACCCAAGTAGAATGTCTAATAGGAAATATTATATTAGCTGATAAAAGTTTATGGACTTCCTTTTGAATTAATGGTTCTAAGAGTGCATTTATTGGCTATTGTTTATGCCAAAAAGGCTTTGCATCAAGCTTTAATGGTACCATATGAGTAATGATGGAAGTATCATAAGTCTTGAAATCTTCATATGTCCAAGCTATAACCTTCCAATAATCTTTAAGTGCCTGAGCAATTTTTTTTTTCTCTTCCTCGGTACAAGCCTTTCCTATTAGCACATTCTTAGGATCTTCCTTAGTATGCAAATTGTATAATTCAGATTTCCCCCATCACTTCAAGGAAAATCCTTCTGTCTGATTATTTGATCAATGTTGAATAATCTTTCTAACTCAATTATTCCTTTCGAAATATTATTATCTCTAGCTTGAGCTAATTCTTCATCTTGAATTTCGCCATTAGGGTGATCTATCTCCTCAATTACTTCCGCTTCAAAAATACCAGACTTAGTGATGAAATTCAATATATTTTGATCCTTCGAACACCTACAAATTAGTAACATTATCAGGAACCAAAGGTAACTGCACCAACTCGACTATGAATCTCTTCAAATCAGAGGAATCTAGAGGCTCTAGAGTACTAGCAACAGTAGCCAAAGCATCAACTCTTTGATTAAATATTCTTGGGATATGAGTAATGTTGAATGTGTCAAAATTGTCTATTAAATCCCATACTCTGTGGTGATAATTGGACAATCACTTGTAGTGATATAGATATACTACTTTCGAACTTGTCTCACCACCAATTCTGAATCACTGAATACCTTAAGGATTTTGACTTTCTTTTTGATTGTGAGGACCAGGCCATGTATAAGGGCTTCATACTTTGTCATGTTTTTAGTGCATTGAAATGGTAACCAATATGTAGCAAGAAAAGATTTACCTTGCAAGTCGATGAGTTCAACACCTACTCTAATCTCTTCTTTCGATTTGGAATCTGGATCCATCAAATTTAAGAATCTAGGTTTGATCATCTCTAGCTTATAATTTACCATTCTTCAATGTCATTGGATTAGTCCTTTTAGTTTGTGTAACATGGACTTTGTCTTTATATGTTCTCTATTCAGACCTTTTGACCTTATTATGTTCTGGAAAGTACCGATTCTCGATTCTACGAATTATCTCTAGACACATCATATAGTTGTTTTCTGAGTGTACATCATCATGTAACCTACACCAATCCTGCAACAAAAAACTTTTTAGTGAAATTTTGATTTTATTGCTCTTCTAAGATTCTATAACAATATTCTTCTGAAATTTATCATAAGGAATATTTTCTTCAGAAGAAGAATCACAATCTGATTCAATTAAAACATTTGTTCTAGGAGTTAATTGATTAGGTTTTCTAGCATCACATGTAAATACTTCTTCTATTTTGACTCTTGAATTTCATACTTTATAAACTCTTGGTTCTACATCAATATATAGAACTTCATTTTTCTGATTATAATCAATGATCATATATTTCATGCGCAGTTCCCTTTCAATTCTGAATTGATTAGGGACTCCTTTCCATGGTAACTAAATATGTGAAAGGCCAGTAGCCATATATCCATTCAAGAACTTGGACCAATCCCTACTCAACAACATACCATAAGTATCAAGTATCTCAACAACTTAAATGTTTGTATAATATTGAATTCTAGGATTCGACGCTAATTGCATGTGAATATTAGTCAACTCTCTGACTACATTTACTTTCATTTTATCGAGTTGAGTGACCTTCTTTAAATAACTTGTTTGAATTAACCCTGGCATTTGAAATGTGGACAAAGGCATTAGGTTAGTAGATGCTCCAGAATCTACTAAGCAATTATGAAGGTTTCTACCAAATATTCTCAAAGTGAGTAAAAATGGTGGAGACTCTAATTTTCCTTTGTAAAAGGCTACTTGTGCATCTTCTATAGGAATAATGTTCTTATATTTTGTCTTAGCCCAATTATCTTTCACCTGAGTGTCGTTAAGCTTGCCTTCTTTGGAAAAATCTTCTTGAGTATTTAAGAAAGCTTTCTTGATTATAGGTGTTTTGAGCAATTATGACAAAGAGAGGATGATCTTTACCTTTTTTATTTCTTCTGCTAAATAGTTAGTCAAAAAAATTTGGTCCGTGGAATCTACCTTTTCATCTTTTGAAACATTTGATGAATTATAATGAAAGGTTACTTTGGGTAACCCTGGGTTATTACTTGATTTATCTTCGGGTGGAGTATTAAAATTATTAGGCCAGATCAATGTTGTTAATGGCCTGTTGAATTTATTTCCACCATTGGTTTTACTTCTCAAGTTATGATTATATCCTTTTTGATACTGTTGAAAAGAACAAATTTTGTTGATTTCTTCTTGAGGTTTGTTTTCATCTTGATAGGGAAATGTGTATGTTTCTAGAGTCATGGTTGAATTATCTCCCTCATATTCATGAGTGTAACTTTTGATGACAGTAGGTGTTTTAACACATTCATATCTTTCAAGAACTAAAGCAGAATCATATCCTACTGGAACCAACTCATTTCCCTTAGGAGGGTGAGAGTCACACTGTTCATTATAATGCATAGCAGCTAGAAAAATGTCTGAAGCAATTTTGAATTATGAACAGTCTACTTCAGCATGAGCATTTGTGTTATGAATTCTACACCAATTATTCATCACAAGATCAACTAAATTCACTTTTTATTTGGATCTTTCATCAGTAGGATCAGTTTTATCTAAAGGTGTTGATACTCCTCAATTATTTAGTCATGTATTCCAAGGTCTAGGTGGTCTGGGGGCATTACATGTCCAATTTCGCAAATTTTGATTGTTATTTTGGACATAAAAGTTTTGATTTCTTAATTGTGTAACCTTTGTGGTTAATCTTTTGAGTTGAGCTATGATTTCTTTCATGTCTTCCTTCTCCTCTAAAATTTTGATATTTTGATTTTCCTAATTTTGCGAGGAAAAAGAATTTTCTGTTAGGACGCAACTCTGTGATAGCCAGACTAGGGTGAGGGACTAAAGCTTGACTATTTCCTAGTTGAAAGAAATTATTCTGAGGAAATGTCCCATTCTCGACCATTGAAGGATAAACATTAGGAACTATAGGATGACTCAGAGGGACTCCATTTATGCTTGGGTTAGGGTAATTTTTTAATCCATTTGTAGACGATCCATTTCCTAGGTGTTTCATTTCTAAATTTACATTTACGGTTTCAGCATAGGCTTCAGGTAAAGTAGTAGGAGCATTTTCCTTTCGCTTCACAAGCATGGCAGTTAAAGGTTCCACTATTGTATAATAAACCAAGATAGCAAACAAATTATCCATTACATAAGGTGCTTTCAATCTAGAATAATCCTTTTGAAACCTATCTTAAAAGTAGTTATAGGTTCTCCTTTGAACCTCTTAATTTGAGAAAATTGATGATAGAACAAAGCAAGGTCTATCAGTTTTCTAAATCTGGCTAAGAATTGGCTTTCCATATCCATCCAGGATCTAATAGAATTGTGAGGTAGGTTGATATACCATTGGTAAACTTCATCGATTAACATGTATGAGAACAACCTACATACGAAATCTTCATGTTTAATCCTTGCTCTAAAACATGTATCCTTAAAGATACTAATATGTTCTTCTACATCTTTATAGAGATAATATTTGGGACACAACTTATCATGATTTTTTGGTAAATTGTTGTATATAGAAAATTGGATCGATGAATCTACGTTAAAGAATGCCATCACTATGGAGGGTAGTGGTACAACAACAATTGGATTTTGTGAAATCACACCTACACTTCCAAAATTTTGAGGTTTAAATGATGTTTGACAACTAAGCTCAACTAGAGTCACATGAGGATCACCCAATCGAAATCTAGTTACTTTACGAAAATCTAGTTTAAATACCTAACAAAGCCAAAAAGGACAATCGACCCTCCTTCTAGCACCACTTCTTGTTGATAACGATTTCACTAGCAGAAAAAGTTTGAATAAAATCTTCATAGACAAACTGCAAAGATCCTATCCTTCTTGAAAGATATAGAACAAGACAATCTAAAAGGGGATATTACTTTAATAGAAAAAGATTGACTCAATTCAATCCCGAGTCTCTGGTAATTAGGTCATGATTGTACTAGGTTCACTCCAGGGTATGATGTAATTTTTCTATTAATCTCAAAGGGAATATGATCATTTTTGGTTTCATTAAGAATCATAACTTTTTTACACAAGATTTCCAATTCATTCATAAAAATAACATCATGAAATCAAAAGGTTTCAAATAATATTTCATGAAAATGAACAATGTCCTTGCTATCACTTAAATAGATTTAGCATTAAGAATCCAACAATTTCATAGAAAACAAAATATTTTCAATCAATTTCCATTCATTCATCTATATTTTTGGAACATTTTCAAGAATTTAAACATCTATTCTAAAATAAAGCATAAAAAATATTGAAAATTAAAATTTCTCCTAGTTATTCTCCACGCATGGCCCAAAGAATTAATCAAATCAAAGAAAACCGCTTTATGCTTCACCAAATTGCTTCACAACTACATATAAAATGGTGTGAGCTTTTAAAGAGAGGGGCTTTAGTTTGGACACTGAGTAGGTTTTGTATTCACCCTTAAATGGTGCAACACAGAGTCTTGTTCGATTGAACTAACAAAACTAGATACAAAGATTCATGAGATAGGTAGCTATCAAATTGTCTTTGATATTGATTAATGTCTATGTGCATACAAGTTTTTATACCGAAATGATTTAGAAAACAAGAAAAAGGAACAAAACTTAGAGAAGTTTTGGCTCTTCTGACATCCATAAATTTTGAACTTAAAATTAAAATAGATTAGTAAATGGTCTTTTATAGGAACGAGGCCCCAAGAGTTCAAACTTAAAATTTATCCACATAATCAAAATTAGCAAATCAAAAAGTAGCATGTGGCATATGCCAATTTTCATTAGAATATTCTAGATGAAGTTATAGGTTTGACTTCGTCAACAACAACACTTTTCACTTCTTACTCTGGTACACAATACTTCGCATAAATCAAGGCTATCGACATCCTTCAAAATATCAGACAAGGAACATCCACCGGAACCGGGAACAACCTACAAAAATTAAAACTGCAAAAAACAAATATCTCTTCAACACCTCTAGTACCCAATATCTTTTCATCATTCAAGGCTTGAGCTGCAAGATCTTTTCTTTGTCTTTCTTCAATAGATATTCATGAAAAGAACTCAATCTATAATGCATATTTTATTTTGAAATCCCTTGAATTTCCCTCCAAGTGAGTTTGATCCTAGTGTATTCTTTTGATACCTGGAGTACAATATCATTTCTTTGCAATTTATCTATTTCATATTTCTCTATAGTGTTCCTACACTGTATAATCTCGTCAATGACCTCCCGAGTTAATAGCTGAACAGGGCCTCTATTTATTCTTTTAATCCATTCTTTGAATGTTTTAGCTTCTTTACCCTCCTTTCCTAATGTTTGGGGATCACAAACTTCACCTGCTAACATTTCAATAAATTCTTGATATTTATCAAGCAATTTTCTACATTCCATGGTGACCTTTTCAAATCCTTCAATACATTACATCAGCATGTCACCTTCCCACTTCAATTATTTCTTCCATTTTTCTAGCAATAGTGCTTCTTGCTCTGAAATTACATTTCCTTGTATTAAACCTTGGACATCCATTTGCATGAGAATTTTAGCATTTTGTTTTTTAACATTAATTTGTTCCTGACGAACCCTACATTCACTTTCAAATCTTTTGGATTTCTCAGACCAACGATATGCTTCCTTATACTTTCCTATTGCATCTGTGATGAATTCTTCCCCCTGCTTTACCCAATACACAATCTATTCTTCAAATACGTTCATTTGATGGTGAACCACTGCAATTGCTTCCACCTATTTTTGTGACATTCATACTGGATGTTGGGGCAGTTCAGTTTGTGGTTGACCAGATAGGGTTAGTGATTTTATAAAGTGTTCCAAGGTAGAAACCCGTTCTTTCAATTCTCTTTTCTTATTTTTATACTTTTGTACTCTGGCAACAGTGGCATCCAAGTTCACGTTTATTTCTTCCAACTCTTGCCTCCAAGATGAGTCTCCAAGATTAATATTTGTTATCTTATACTCCTTAGGCATTATTTCATGTCTATTTTTATCAACTGTTGGAGTAGCTATATGGATGGTTTTGTCACCATCTGCATTTCTCTGTATGACATGTGTTGCTTTAGCTTTATGCCTAGGGTTAGGAGTATCTACTTCCTATATGAAACTATTAAGATCCAAAGGCAATATTTCTACTTCCATTGGGGAAGCCAATTCCATGATCAACCAATCAGGTGCATCCTCATTTAGCTCTACCTATGTAACATTCCTTTGTTCTTAGTTTTCACTAGATTCAAGAATCTCTTCTCTTATTTCTTTAGTTTTATCTATTACTTCCTTTGAAATGGGAATTTCTTCAATAATTTTTGACATAGATTCAGGATTACTAGGATTTGGCACTATCTCCTCTGTTTGGTGACTTACATTTTCCTATCTATCTAGATGTTCAATATCAATTTCTTGGACATTACCTTCTTTATTCTCTACTACACTAGGGTTTTCTTCATTTTCAACTTCTTCACCTGAAACCTGTGTAGCTCCTTCCTTTTCAATCTCAACTTCAACACAGTCCTTTTCTAATTTTCCAAAGACCTGTGATTGTTCATTATCATTTGACACATTCCCAAGCGAAGGATAGGAATCAAAAGTATCTTCAACAATTATTTCATCAATAGGATCCTACTCTATAGTCTCCCTTTTTTCCATCTCAAGGATATCAGGGTTCCCCACTTCTGAGTCGAGTGTTCCTTGTATGAATTCTTCTTCTTCAAAATTTATAGGGGTGGACCATGTATCAGGAATTTCTTCTATCATTGGTTGTACCATGGGTTTATATTTAGGATTCTTTTCTTTTACCTTCTCCCACATGGCACCCCATTTATCCATTTATTCTTTAATTTTGGCTTCATTTGTCTCAAAAATCTCATCCAAGACCACAAACGTTCCTCCCAGTGCTTGTTTCATATTATCCATGTTAACAGAGGGAGGAGAAGCAAATAGAGATGTATCTCTTTGAGATACAGACCTCGTCTATGTACCAACATTTTATGTTACTCCTATTTCTTCTTCAACAACCAGCTTAGTTCTTGGTTTTGTTGTAGAGTAAGATGCACCTTTAGATCTTAGTTTTGATTTATCTTTATTTAATTTTGAATCCTTCCACTTATCAGATGGTTTCATTGAAACTTCTTGTTTTGAAGCTTCAAGGGTTCTCTCTTCAATTCTTATACTAGGAGACACTTTACTAGTTTTCCTTTTCTTCCTAGCAGGTTCCCC
The DNA here is from genome assembly GCA_007115665.2 of Sequoiadendron giganteum. Classification (NCBI taxonomy): domain Eukaryota; kingdom Viridiplantae; phylum Streptophyta; class Pinopsida; order Cupressales; family Cupressaceae; genus Sequoiadendron; species Sequoiadendron giganteum. Next base: position 639,613,936 of record CM021105.1, on the reverse strand, counting down.
ACTCTCAAATGCAATTTCATTTCTTTGTTTTCTTCTCTTGTCCCCTAAGAACGTGGGTTCAATTCCACTTTCTCTTAAAGCTTTACAAAAATCATTTATCCGGTTTTGAGTGTGGAACAGAGTTGGTGTAGAGAACTCATCAATCAATGTCATCTCTTCACCCTCATAATCTAGATCTAGGATAGGTTCATCATACACCCTATCTTCATTATAAGATTTATTCAACACTTCTCCATCATCCTCTTCCAACTAGTCTGCAATGTCATGAAGCATAGGAATCCGACCAGATTCTAAAGACAATCTTACATACTTTCTTAATCTTACTTTGTGCTCATCCTCACAATTAAGCCAATAATCTTCTAGGTGTTGGACATGAGCATGGTAACCAGCAATGGTATTGGAAATATTCCCTTCAGGATCATAATACATTCTCTGAAGTGGAAAAAATTCAAAATTATATGTTCTCAATTCTTCTTCACACAAGTTAGACATCATAATTGCATTGCACTTATAATTCGCTAATACTATAGGAAATTTGAAAGAGGCCTTCTTGTGAGCCTTGTTATAAAGAGCATGAGATGGTTTTAACTGTCTCACCAATTCTAATAAAACATTTTTTTCTATTGGATACCTAGGAAGCATAAAAGGATGTCCATCAAACCCTTCCATCCTAATGTAGGAGTAAGTGGGGAATTGAATACACTAGCCTCCCATTGGTTTAATAACACTTTGTGCCTCAGAGGACAATCTTTTGGCTTTATCATCTTCCATTGTTTTGACCAAATTCATGGAGAACACGTCATTAACTTTCCTATAATTCTCTTTTTATCCATGGATAGTGAACTCCAATCATTTGTGAGGCATAGGCCATTAAAGATATGTGATCAATTTATGATCATCGAGATTAAAATATCTCATATCAACTTTTAGGAGAAATATCGGGATCTAAGGAACTTACCTCCAAGCTTTAGAATGAAAAACAAACCGGAACAAAAGAAAATACTAGGAACTGGGCTCAAGAGAGATTAAAACATTTCAAAATAGACTCTCTAGTTTCTGAGTTCTGAATAAAATTACCGGACTCTGATACAAGGAAAAATAATGATATCACCGACATTGACACTTTCGGTCGATGACTTAACGGAAAGGGCTAAGACCAACTGAAGATACAATTCATTTTTATACAACCACACAACCCTGAGATTTTGGTTTTTGGTAATATATTAAACTTCATGACAAGACCGAAACATCGAATCTGGTAAAGAAATGAGAATAGAACAAGGACCTAGCAAAATTGAAAATGAGACCAATAACCGACCAAGTTGCAGAACAATGCCAAGGCAAACAAACGCGAAAGGGAACAAGAAAAAGAAGAGGGTTCGGGGTGTGTTGTGAGACCACACAATAGCTAGCATGGAAAATATCTCCCAATTGAAGTTTTTTAAATGGAGAGATATTTTCTAAATTCACTTGGGAGCCCATCACTAGTTGCTAGATTAATTATGGCATAGGTGTTGGCTATAATTGTTTCTATTGTGGCAAGAAGTCCTTGATTGACTGGATTGGAGAAATTGATGTAGATGTTTCTCCAATATTGTGTTATTTTTCCTCATCCCCTCTTTTGCTTTGTGGGCTTATTGTTGGAGAATATGTTTTTTGCTTAGATTTTTCCACTTCTAAGATAGAATCCAGGAGTGTATGTGTGATTTTTGTGGTTTCCCCCTATAGTTAGCAATTTCTTCTTATTGTTCCCCCATTAAAGTATCTACTCTCTACTTAATGTGGAGTTCTTGTGCTTGAGCTCTTGTAAGTTTCTCCTTCTTATCCATGTTAAGGTCATACCCTACCTCTGTAATATATTTTCCCCTTATTTCCTCTTCTTCCTTTAGGTATTTCTCCCTTCTTTATCGAATGACAGTGATGATAGGTTGTGGGAAGTCTTTGATCAATTCCTCTAAAATTTATCAAATTTTCTTATATACAATACTAGAATCTATATTATTATATCTTTATTATCAGTGTATGAATCCTTGTACATGTATAAGAATTACAAATGTATACTATGGTAGATAATGGTACTTGTAGTTGTCATCACATCAGTTGGTGGTTGTATTTTCCTTGCTACCTATGGTTGTTGAATTTGTATAGTTTGTTCCTTCTTTTTCTTCTATGAAGGCTTTTGTACCTCTTGTACATTTTATTCTTCATCCTCCTCTACTTTGAAAGTGATTATATTCATTTTCACCATGTACTTGGCCCTTCCTTTGTAGCCTTTCCTCTACACGCATCTACATTAGTAGACCTCTCATATCCCTTGTACATCTAAAGTTGTCACTATTTTGAGAAGAGGATGCTAGACCCTTAGATTAGGTACTAGTAGCTCCATGTAACCTTTTGGACCTTCTTGCAGTAGGTGTTCATGTTACTAGAGCTAGTGTGGAAGAAGATGGTTGGGCAATATCTTTTGGTGGAATTCCTCATTGCTTTCGTAGCTATTATTTGTTTTTCTCATACTTTTCTTAGGCATTTTTCTTATGGATTTGATCCATAATCTCCTTGCACATATGAAATCGGTCCACATTTTGGTATTTTGATTTACTGAGTATGTTTTTGGCATAGGCATCCACCTCTTTCTATGATATCTCATAAGGGAGCTTAGGAATCCAAGTCGTGTGTGGCTCCACTACTTCCATGTAGGTATAGTCGTTGTCGACCAAGAAATTGATGGTGTTGATATTGTTTCATAGATTCATAAAGAATCCACTCCCATGCTTTCCTTTTTTGCTTCAAGCTATTGAAGAAGCCCCAATATGCTATGATATATATCTATTTATCTATAAATTGGTGGGTGTGGATCTTAATCTAAGCAGCTATCAGTAGATAGGTTTGTCATGCTTTCCCCTTGAATCCCAAAAGCTCATTCAGAAAGTAGAAGACCAAGTATATGAGGAGCATGTCATAGAAAAAATTATAGTGTGAGGTCTTGATTTTCTATAATTTCTTCATGAGTTTCTCGCACATCACCTCACAAAGGTCAAAATTTTTCCCTTCCACCACCATTTGATAAGTGGTGTTAATTATTGTCACCATGGTGGAGTCCTCTCTATTTTCATAGTAGATTTTATATGCAATTTCTATGGTTGCATACCATACTCCAAGGTTTGTTATGGCTCAGATGGTTAGGTTGCAACCATCTAGTGTTACGCTTATGAGTTGGATGACTACATTATTTTTTATCATTTCTTTATCGAGACCTCCCCAATCATGCTCAATCCCAATACTGCGTGAATTGATTCCCCTGTGATGTGGTATGGTTTTTCCAAATAAATGAACTCATCGTGGACTCCTCTCAAGAATAACCTAACCCTTTCATTCTTGTCATAGAAGTATGGTTAATCTTTCCATCCATCTAAATACTATTAAAAACACAAGACAATGAGAGGGGGGTGAATCATTTGTGCATTCAAACATTCAAACCCTCATTAATCCGTAAACCCTTATTATCTATTGAACCCTAAATAAGATCATCAAAAAGTAAACATATTAAACATCAACACAACAACAACCATACACCATAGAACAATAGATTTATATGGAAAACCCTAATCTAGTAGAAACCATGGTGAGGATTAACTCACATAAATATTAATAACAACACCGAACACAAAAGGCTCGCTACTAGAAGGGCTCACATCCCAAAAGAGAAGAATGGATCACTGCCCAAAGGACTCACTAGCTGGAATATAAGAGAATAGAAGAAGACTATTACAATGAGGTTCACAACCTCATAGCAACTAGGAGATCCACCAAAATAACTCAACACTATCTACAACCTTCAACTCACTACCTACAACAACTTCAAGAACTCATTAAAAAATGTAGATACATTTTGTAAACTTCATCCAATAGCTTTAGGCATTTAAGTTAGCACTCAGATCATCAAACTTGATTACATTCACATCTACTACATCTCCAACAATTGAACTTTCTTATATATCCTCCATGACCTCAAACAACCTTTTTTAGGTTAGCCTTAATGAAGTGTATGCACCTCAAACATGCAACCAAAAAATAGGTCGGCACCAAACACTTTTGTGGTGGAAATAAGTTAAGGTGGACTACACTATGGGTTAAATAGGACCAAAATGTATACTGACATGCTTCACCATGCTTCCATAATGCACAAAGCACATCCACAAGTAACGCTAACATCCCAAGTCAGCCAAACCTATACTAATGCTACCAAACAATTAATTCACTCTTCACTAGGTTCGAAAATATCTTGCAAACCCATAAGAAACATCACACAATATATTAGAATATTCCAACACCATCAAAATATTTAGCAACACTATCGCAACCACCCACAACTGAGAACACTATCATCCTGTGAAACCAATGACATTTCCATAGACATACAACTAACTAACCAATCTTGCAGAAAATTTGAGCACACAAAAATCCAAGGGAATATAGGTACAAATAATATTAGCACATTCCCATATCTATAAGACAAGAAATCTCAAGGTAGAGAAATGTGGAGCAATTCCATCTCCTAAACAACCTTCCTCATAGTCCAGTAGACTGTCAAACATAACTTCCATTGCCACATGATCCAAAACTCAAAAATTTGGATATAATACCCTTGAACACCTTTGATCAACTCATCCAAACCACACCTGGGCACATCTTCAACCATGAAAGATAAAAAAGGTGTTTAGAAATGGAAAATATTGGTAGAACAATAGGGTACCAGAATCTAATTCCACCCTAATAGTTTCTCCACCAATAACAAAGAAGAACAAACAATGGGGCCTCATAACCATTCGAGCAAATTCAGGGGTAACTGATATTAACTGACTATGTCCAGACACTAAGCAGGATGAATAAATTATGGACATGGTTCAACAATGGTTGCAAAAGGATAGGGAGTAGTTGCACTTCCACCAAAAATAATTTTGAATCACCTATGATCCCAAAACACAAAAAAAAAACTTATGCACACAATCATCAGTCTAAAACATCAATGATTAAAATGAGCAGCAATGCAAGGAAACAGTTAGGCAATCCGTTCCTATTTGACTATGGAAGAAACAAACCAAAATGAAACATATCCCAATACTATTATTAATAAAACATAGGGAAATAATAATTTCCTATCGAACTATCACATGGCGTTTAGGTAATTGGATCGCAACAGAGACAAATAGACTCCTAGCCGCCCATATCCAAGCATTTTAGATATGATTTTCTGACTTTCTTTATACTTTCTATCCATACAATTAATTTCTATTTATTGGTGAGACAATATTTGGAACGTCATTATATCTTCAGAAACTAGACAAATATTAACTAAAAATCATATCGATTTGATTTGTAAATTAAAATGACACAATCTATACAAGTTCAAATGAAAAATTATGAAACCATAAGACTGCTCATAAAATAATTTGTAGAGGGTAAGAAGATAGATAATAGAGATAAAACTAAAACAACCCCAATTTGGGAAAAACCACCTGAGAAAGATTTTCTCATTCTTTTTATTAATCATCCATAAAATTACATTCTCCCCCCTCTCTACATTCAATACATTAGCTTTTAAAGCCATTGTTTTCTTGTAATTAACTTTCCTCTCAGGAATAACTTCCCAAAATTGCCATTAATTTATTTATTATTAAAAACTAACTAGTCTATAAGTGTAAATTTCAATTTCATCACACTCGACATAACAATTTCGTCAATGAGCGGCAAAGAATTACCCGCAACAATTTATTTGAAACATTGGTACATTAATATAAATTTGATAGTAAAAATAAATAAATAATATTTTTGTCAAATATATATATTAGAGCCAATTAATTTACAATGTTTGCAGATATTATTACTTCTTGTAGAGCTTAATTTTACTAATCAATTTAGTAAAGTTTCTCAGCAATATAGTTTTAGTTCACTTTTCGAGAGGGGTACTACAAAACTCCACTTTAAAACTTTATGCAGATACAACCGACTATACTTGCTAAATTTTGTAGAGCCGTTACCTAAACGATCAAGCTTCCAATTTATTGTTGTCCTTTCCTTTGGCAAAGTTTTATTATGTTTACAAGTCAAACCATTTAATTTAGTTAGATTTAGATTTAATTAGATTAAGATTAATTTTGTTTAATTTTAGATTAGTTTTAGATTTTTAATTTATACTTTTAATTTAATTTAGATCTTTAATTTAGATTTGTTTTTAGATTTTAAATTTAGATTTTTCTAATTTAGTTTAGATTTAGATTTTTTATTTAGTTTAGATTTAATTATTTTTTTAATTTAGAATAATTAGATTTTTTTAGATTAAATTAATTTTGTTTATTAATCAATTAGATTGATGTTAGTTTTCATTTTATTTTAATTTTGGTTTTGTGAATAATCTTTGTTAATTGGGCTTTTTATAGATTCGTATGTCTAAGATTTGAAAAAAAAACATTAACTCTCATTTGTCGAAGATTAGTGACTCAAACTACTAATTGGTGTGTTGCAGGTTTGATTGTTAGAGAATCTATCTTAAAACATTATGTCTACTATTTTTTGTAGATTAGATCACTTTTAGATTAGTTGGTCTAAAAATAACTCAATTGTTTGTCTCGTCATAAGCAAGGGTTAATTTATTAACAAGTGTTTGTCGTTTCTTTTGGTTTGCATTGTGCCATTGGATGTGTATGCTCTCCTCTTGTGCCACTCGGCGATCTTGAGTATCAAAAGTATTCCTTTGGCACTTTTACAACCACCCACACATTTGGATTCAGAATTAAAATGAACCCATGCGAGTGTGAAGCAAACGCATTCTGTATTCTCTCTCCTTGCGCTTCATGCGATCTGGGAGATCAAAAACAATGTACTTCCTTGCTTTTGTATACATTTAGAGGGCCTACCACCCCGCTTCGAAAGGTGGGAATGACCTGAGCGGTAACAAGCTAAATCCAAGCTACTTTTGAACCGCTATATAAAAAACATGTTTGTGACAAAATTCATAATCAACAGGTGCAGATGTGTCATACCGACAATTCCACCACTAGTTTTTGCATGACACATAAAAATCCTTTCTTAGGAAGGGATTGGGAGGCCTCTTGATTGAAATAGTCTTGAGTTAATTTTGCCACATGTATGGCCACCTTGAACAAAAGCCCTTACTAAGAACCAATTTTTTTAGTGGCCAAAATCCCTTTCACTTGCTAGCATAGGAACAGACGTTCTGAAGCCGCCCCGCATTTTCACTATTCATGTGTAGGGACAAAAATTCCTCTTTGGGGAATGATACTTGGTGTGCACAAGAAGTGTTTGTCATGTAAGGGGGAGCCAATGCCACCAAGTCTCTAGTTGTCCACCTTGTTTAAATGGCTAGAGAAATCCAAGTGGGGATCTAGAAAGTGGTATCTCTTGAGAATCCTAGGTTGTGGAAAGTGTTTTCAATGTTCTTTTCATTTCACATCAAGATCAAACTCAAGACATTGTTTTTTATGTGTGTGTATTCAAAGAAAACAAACACCACACCCAAAAATGATAATATTTCAACCTCAAAATAAACTAGGCCTACATATCCAAAACAAACTTGACATTTAAATCTGTTTAAGGACTTTCTTACCTCATCTCTACCATTATCCATTCATCCATCACCTCATCCTTTTGCATTAGACAATACCCAAAGGTCAAACTTTAGATCATCTTTTAATCTTGCATTAACCTCTTGTACATCTCAGGTTAGAGAGCTCATCAAACTTAGACTAGATCACACCCTCAAATCTATATGCTCTTAACCTTATCTTTCAGAAATAGTCATCCTAGTCCTTGTCATTTAGGTTGGTTCCTCAACTCATCAGTCTAGTTTGATACCACCTTGTCAACACATCTCTATTAGTCCCTACTATACCAAGATCGTTGATAATCAGATTAGTTGATATACCTATCTTAGATTTTCTAGAGGATTTAGCCTTCATACTAGGTCATACTATTCCATCTCTCCATTCCACTCTTTGCATACCTTAGTCATAGACTATCGTCACCTTGACTCTTAATCTAGGTATCATTATTAGGAATCCCTATATATTCAAAAATACAAAAATATCATTTAGTTTGCATACCTTAGGCATAAGTCATACCCTTGCATTTTCATTACCTTAGGCTTCATATTTCATCACATCATTCACCTTCCCTTTACAAGTTCTTTTATGGTAAAAACAAGGTCACAAAGGAGAAGGAAATAAATGGATCTTTACAAGAACAAATTATTTGAGTCAAATGACCTTTATAACCACACAAGAAACTTGAACTTTGGTACCTCTTCTAGCGAACCACCCAAGACATCTACCAATCCTTTTGAAAAACCATCATAAGAGACCCACATGGACAAGTATTTATAGAGGAAGTCGAAGTAGCTTCCCAAGACCCAAAGGTTGCATCACTTGTAGATGAGATAGTGGCGTTGGAACCTCAAAGGTTCTTAGCCAAACTTTTGCATAGTGGTACCAAAATACCTCAAGGCTTCAACATGAACACACTTCAAGCAACACCCACCACAAACCAACAAAACCAAGGACTTAACATGTCTACATCTAGTGGTTCCAAAACCCTACAAATAAATAATTCTATGCCACAAGGGGCTCCAACTCAAACTTCCACCCTTATTTGGAATGAATCCAATAACATAATCAAGGGCACAATCCACAATGCAACCAATCACAGTCCCTAACATAGTCCATGTCACAACCTCTTGGTTCTACACCTAATCCATTTAATACCATGAACATATCTTCAATTCCATTTAGAGCATCAAGTACGACAAACACCACATTGTCAAATCCATTTGGAAAATATAGGGCTTTGAACACCATGTTATCAAATATTTTTGGCACAAATAAAAGGGCTAGAGTTCATATCCATGGAGCTAACACAAACACCAATGTTCCACAAGGTCATAGCATAAAGGTTCCCAAACAAAAGAATACACAAGGTTCCTTCCAAGTCAATAGACAATACACACAAGTTCCAAACACTTCCAATCCTCTCCCAATGCAATCCAATAATGACACCTCCTACATCGCACCACAAATCCAAATTCCAAACACAACTCAAACATTCACACCTCACATGAACACCAACATACCATCCCACACAAACGTTGGATCGCAAAACATGAGTTTAGGACCTTACCAAAATGTGTTTGTAAACTTTGTAGGAACAACACTCACAAAACACATGGTAAGATTCTCCTTGGTTTTATATTTAGCACTGTGGATCCGCTACCTTGATTTCTTCTATACACATGCACAGTAGTCAAGATAAAACATTTTAAATGCATTTTTAAGTATAATTTTAGAAAATGAAATGATTTACATGCAAAAAGAGGAAAAAATAAAAGAGAAAGATTGTTTTTATATCAAACTTTAAAATGAATATGAAATTTTATTTAATTCATTTGTATAGATAATCACTACAAAAAATAATTAATTATTTAAAAACTAAATAATATATATTTTAGAAATTTTAGAAATTAGAATTTAATTTAATTTTAGAATGAAATTTAAGTTTTCAAGATATTGTGGCGATTTCTCTTGCAAACATATTAAAGAGATTTAAATCAAAAACTTCCCTATGTAAATTATTTTATGATTTTTTTAAATGTATTTTTTAAGTATAATTTTATTTTATAATTATACTAAAAGAAAAAAAGAATAGAAAATTTTATTTTATAGATAGATTTTAGTTCATAATTTATTCTAAAATTATAATTAGTAATTGTTGAATTATTTTAAAATGAATATTAAATTTTTATTTTTTTTTGTTTTAGATAATTAGTATAATTTAATAAATATTAACAATAGACATCTTGATAATGATATCTCTCAATGTATTTTATATATTGATATTTAATATATTTATGTTAGTTTTAGTAATATCCAAATATGACACAAAAATAGCTCAATAGGGATGACTAAATAATGTAACTCTAAATAGTATATCATCTTGATATGAGGTAGAATTAGAGAAGGCTATAAGATACATAAATGCATTTAGAATTAATATGCAACATGAGCTATTCAGTATAAGATTTTTGTATGTATATTGAAGATGCTTATAAATATACATTGAAAGGAAAAGAAAATATGGAATAAGGATATAAAAAATATCAAGATGGAGTGATAGCTTGAGAAATGTACATACTAACTACTCAAGATCAACCTAATTCAACCAAATAGATACTCCACAATGAAAGCAACACCAAATGAAAATAACTATAATACATAGGTAATACAACAAATACAAAAATCATAACATACTCAAGGATTACAAATTAACCCCTTGTTTGATCCTCCACCTCAAGGGCTAATATTGTTTCTTATCAGTTATATGAAAGCTTAATTCCCTAACCCTAGAATCTCTATGGCTAGTGTGAATGCTAGGGAGGCCATAATTAATAGGGTTTTGAATTATTCTAATAATTCTAATAAGTCACAACCATCTTTGAATTATTATTTTGAGTAGGATGATAAGATTTTCCCTATGCTTGTTCAATTTTTAAAGGCTCTTCCCCATGACAGATAAACTAACATTCCATTTGGAGAATGAGACTCTAGTTTACAATGATTTTGAAACCCTCAAAATAGATAGGAGAAAGAGAGTGGATTGAAATCCCAATATGAGATCTTGGGATGGGGGTGATATGAAAAAAAGTGCTATTAAATCTAAAACTATAATTTGGACACACAACTGATAAGAGTGTGATGGAAGTATTGCATAGACAGTTTCGTGATACAATCACTAGTGTTAATGAATCCACGGGAGGTGATTAAGCCATTTCATGAACCTGAGTTTTGTGTTGCATATCACAACGAAACCAAGGGCACACACCTTGCAACAATTCCCCCCAGCACAAGCAAAGGGTTCAAACTCGTGACCCATGCTCTAATACCAATTGTTGCACAAACGATTATCGTTGCACCAAAAGATCGACCTATTAATGCCTAATACAATTGCTAGAGTTAATGAATCCACTAGAGGTGGTTAAGCCATGTCACAAACATAGCACAAGGAGACAAAGGGCACACACCTTGCAATAGGAAGGTGTTTAGGTGAATGTTCAACTACAAGATTTTAGGACTCAATTCAAATGGAAAACTAAATGCATCCCTAAGTCATTAGTTGATGTTCCCTTCCCTAACATTGCAAACCCATCATCTGATACCCCTAGTGATATCTCTACAATGGTTATGAATTGCTTGTATAAGGAGGAACTTTTTGAGGTTGTAAAGACTATCAAGGAATTGATTGAGACTCAAATTATCCTTGTGAAGTGGTTATATATTGAAATCATTAGATTAGAAAATAATTTAACTATATTCAAGTATAATATTAGAAGATAAATAAAAGAATCTTTGAGAAATAAGAGGTACTTCCTAAACTATTTTATCTTTTAATCAAAAACACACATAACATCACCATACATTACATGCATAAAAACATTTAAACACATAGTACATATAGCAAAGGCTTGTTCACTCGAGGTTTCACTAGTGAATGACTCTATAAGGTTCCAACCACTAGTTGACTAACTTAAAATAATATTGACTCATACTTAAAATTCATAACCTTACAACAATTATGATTTTATTGTCAAGCAACCACCATAAGATTTATAGAATAATATATTTTGATATTCATTTACAAAGTAAGGTGCTTGCAGAAACATCTGCATAGTATTTAAGTTTACTAAATTTTAAGGTTGCCATACAAAATCTATCTATAAGGTTTAAGAAACAAGCATATATTTCAATGCACAAGTTCTACGTAATTACTAAACCTCTACAATTTTATTTGCAATGTAGAATGTATGCATTATTGTCTCATAAGGGGAATCCAAAATCTGAAAAATATAGCCTCCTAAGGTAATCAATACAATGCTCCAATGCTTGTATGACAGTAACGTTAATTACTACATCAAAATACATTGTAAGGAATGTTAAATTGACATCATTTAAATGTTGTAACAATAGATCTCAATAGTTGTTTCGTATTAGATATATTATGACACCAATTCGGTTTTATGAAGGTACACAATCAATCTACTAAACTAAAATTTTAATCTAAAATTTAGAGTTATTAAGAGAATTGGGTTTACACTTAAAACAACTTAGCTTCTAAATGTTCCACTGACTGGAATCTAAAAGAAAAAAGGAACACAATCAATCTACTAAACTAAGTGAAACCTTTCAATGCATATTTGCTCTTCCCAGACATGATCCAAAATTATTCTTAACTGTAAATCTGAATCTTATTAAGAAGATAGCCGGATACATGAAAAAGAAATAAGTGGTTCGTAAACAATTATTGAAACCGTTCCACCATTTATTTAGTTACAATAAGTCTAAAAATCCATAAATAACAATATCAGCCAATCTGCAAAGTCAATTTTGCGGCGCCTTCCCATGGGTAAGATGAGAAGGGAGAGGGGGGTGACAGTGTTTACAGCATCCTTTATAGTAATGGGTTCTGCAGCAAACACAATCCTCACCCAATACCCCAGCCACTGCTCCACCTGCAACAAACCAATTTCACTAAGTACCCAACTTATTACAGGGAAAACCTCAAATGCTTGATAAAACATAATACAAAACTACCTTCAATCTCTCTTGCTTCCATTGTCTTACAGAGAGACACAGAAAATATCAACAGCAGATAAAAGCAAACAAGATTAGAAGAAGTCATCTTGATTCCCATTCTCAATGCAAAGAAAGTGAGCAGGAAAACATCATTTTATAGATTTCATTTCGGATTAGCTCAAATCCCAATTCGATAGAAATGCCGACGTGTAATACGAAGAAAAATCAACTGAACGCCGAAGCATGTTCTGTTACAGCTGTTTAGCAGTGTAAACCTCGTCGTTGAGGTGGTCAAGAGGTTTAAGGATTATGTCAATAGACTTTTTCAGTAAGATAAATCTAGATTTATTTTTTTTTATAGAAATTGGGTATTATTTATTTTTTGTTTTTTTTAGGATTTTACGTGATATTTTGGAGGATTTTACTATTAAATGGTAGTTGATTTATCAACAGCTGAAACTTGTTTTCCGACATTTCAATAGTGGTTTAATGGTGAGTAAATCTTGTTCTCAAGCATGAGACAAGTTCACCATCAATTTTGGACTTGCAAATCCAAGGGAAAGTCTATCCCTTAATTAATAAATTGTGTTGAAAATTAAGTGCTTCCTACACAAATATTTAAAGATAATAAAGAGAATAAAGCAATAATCAGTAAATATCTTTGATTAATTAGTTTGGACAGTAATAATGTTTTTTATGTTTCTGAAAATAATAAATAAGTAGTGAAGGATTTAGTTTCAAATGTAATTGGAAACTATTTTGTTGAAGAATATTTTGTGTGATCTAAATTTTAGTCAACAATGACATCTATGTCGTGTAAGCTCTGTCAAATAGTTGAATATATTACTATTTAAAATTGATTGTTATGACTACAAAAATAAATATGGTCAATAGATTCCATTTATATATATGAAAGTGATCTACATACTCCTTAATGCATTGCATCTACTCTCTTGACTTTTTAGAATTTGTATTTAGAAAAAAGTTGGTGTTTAAAAATGTCTTTCATAGTTTGCTAGAAGAAAATGTTTTCCTTGTCTCACATCCCTAGATCTGAATTAATTGTTTGGAAAATTTATCGTAGATACATGCAAACTATGTAGTATGCCCTAGCTTATTACTAGATGCAAGATGATGCGATGCATTTCTAATGATGATGCAATGAGAACAAGAGCTCTATTGTGATGTCTTTTAAAATTGAATCAAGATGTGTTTTTTTATATAACCCCTCAGCATACAAATTAACACATTTTGTCCTCAAATCATTAATCGATCACAAATAGGGAGTGGTGAGAGTAGGAGATTGCAAGCATTTGAATTTTGAAATTAGGGGGTCATTTTAGCATGCACATATTTGACCTAGAATGAGGAGTGGATAAAGTGAAAACAAGGATTGGTCCCAAGCGATGTGTGAGGATAGGATCAAGTTTACCAAAATTTCCAAATTTTATTCATAAACATGCCACTTGTACACTAGTAATTGCAAAATTTTGAGTTCAAGAAAGTTAAAAAATACAAGGTTTACACTTTTGATTATAAATTTTTTCCCTTACTTTTACTTGAATGTAAACTACTATCAACCGAGCCAAAGTAAACAAGGAATCAACATGAAAGTAAATATTTAACCAATCATAAGGATGATGATTCAACATATTCTCCTTAGAAAGAGCACTCCATATGGAGACTTTCAAGAAAATAAATTCTAATGAGTAGCATCTAATATTCATTTAAAATGGGCACAAACAACAGTTACTTTAAAATTATAGTGACCAAAGTAAAATAAAAGTGATCCATTTTACATAATGGTAGTCATATGAAGGTCTAGAAGGCATACTAGGAGTCATATGTTGTTAGGAACAATAGGAGCTAGTAAAGGGATATAAAGAAACTTATTGGTCATAATAACCATGAGCTAATAATTAAATTTAAACTCATCAAAGGAATGTTAGCAATGATAAATGCCCCCTCCAATTGGTTGCATACAAGGAATACAAGGAACTAGAGGAGGAAAAATTATGATCATGTAAAACTAAATAAGCATATAGAAATTTCAAAGTCAGCATCATGTGATAAACATGTAATAGCATAGTAAGGTGTGATCATAAAAATATATATGATAAGAAGAAGAAATTTGTCCTAAAATGTTGCCCCCAATGAAACTCATAACTAAGGATGATAGTTGTTAGCAAGAGGAAATAGGGAATTCCAGTTTGAAGATTTATACCCTAATATACCTTATGTAGTCAGTTTATACCCGAGAGGGTACAGTAGTAGAAAAGAGTAAGTGTAGTAAGGAACTATATCTCACAACAACTCAGATAGAGATGTGACCCTTATAGAGATGTGGCCCTTATAGGGCACCCCTTAACCTATCTCCCTTGTCAACATGATTCTCTACACATGCTTTGTGGTGGGTTGTAGTAGGTTTTACTCTATACCTTATACCCTGCCAACATCATTCCCCCTTTCAAAATCATGTCTTGTCCTTAGGACATGTTGCTCAATTACCTAGGAGAATGTGGTTGTACATGACCATTAGCTACACCAGTGTTGTGTCCCACTATTGGTTTTTCTTGTTGTAGCACTTTTATGTACCCTTGTATGTTAATCAGAGTGGCTTCTACTTCCTCAAGAGTCTTAGGGATCTAGATTTTTTTTGCAACAGTTCTAGCCTCTCCTAGTACTCTGCACAATTGTGCTAGCTTGATATTGATGGTTTTGCTTAATTGCTTTACTTGCACCTTTATATTCTCTCTCTACTCTTGGAGCTGCAATAATTGTGTGTGTATTTTCTCTATGTTTACCCTCATTGGTCCATCCATGTCTTTCAATGGATCACAAGAGGATGCAACTTGTAATTTTTCGGCCTCTAATTGTATGATTTGATCCTTTAGGTTTTTAGCAAGGTTAGTCCGTTGGAGACCAAATTTATAAAATACATTTGATTCCATAATGCTTCCTTCTACAAGCTTGATCTATTTCTCCAAATATGAATGATATATCACACATGTTATTGTAGCCTCCTCTATGTTCTTCAAAATTTCTTATTGAGCTTCTTGTCTGATTTTATATTTTTGTGCCTTTAGGTTTTACTTTAGCCCATCTACCAATTGTTTAAGTTATTGTGATAGGAGAAGAGAAGCTATTGAATAAGCCCCAATATGCTATGAAATATATCTATTTGTCTAGAAATTGGTGGGTGTGGATCTTAATCTAAGTAGCTAGATCAGTCGATGGGTTTGCCATGCTTTCCCCTTGAATCCCAAAAGCTCATTCAAAAAGTAGAAGACCAAGTATATGAGGAGCATGTCCTAGAAAATTTTATGGTGTGAGGTCTTGACTTTCTTTAAATTCTCCATGAGTTTCTCCCACATCACCTCACAAAGGTCAAAATGTTTCCCTTCCACTGGTCACCATTTGATAAGCGGTGTTAATTATTGTCACTTTGGTGGAGTCCTCTCTATTTGCATAGTAGATTTTATATGCAATGTCCATGGTTGCATGCCATACAGCAAGGTTTTTTATTGCTTAGATGCTTAGGTTGCAACCATCTATGTTATGCTCATGAGTTGGGTGACTACATTAAATTTTATCACTTTATTTATCGAAACCTCTCCAATCATGCTCAATCCCAATACTGCATTAATTGCTTCCCTTGTGATGTGTTATGTTTTTTCCAAATAAATGAACTCATCGTGGACTCTACTCGGGACTAACCTAACCCTTTCATGCTTGTCACAAAAGTATGCCTAATCTTTCCATCCATCTAAATACTATTAGAAACACAAGAAAAATGAGAGGGGTGAATCATTTGTACATTCAAACATTAAAACCCTTATTAATTCATAAACCCTTATTATCTATCGAACACTTGTTAAGCATTAGCATAAAGTAAACATATTAAACATCAATACAACAAAAACCATACACCATAGAGCATTGGATTTACATGGAAAACCCTAATCTGGTAAAAACCATGGTGATGATTAACTCACATATATATGAATAACAACACTGAATACAAAAGATTCACTGTTGGAAGGGCTCACTTCCAAAAAGTGAAGAATGGATCACTATCTAGAATATAAGAGAATAGAAGAAGACTATTACAAGGAGGTTCACTAGCTCAGAGCAATAGGAAGATCCACCATAATAACTCAACACCATATGCAACCTTCAACTCACTACCTCCAGCAACTTCAAGTTCATTCAAAAATGTAGACACCTTCTGTTCACTTCATCCAATAGCTTTAGGTGTTTAAGTTTTCACAACACTTGATTACATTCACATCTTCTACATCTCCAACAATTATACTTTCTTATATATCCTCTATGACCTCAAACAACCTTTTTTAGTTCGGCCTTAATGAAGTGTATGCACCTCAAATGTGCAACCAACAAATAGGTCGACACCAAACACTTATGTGGTGGAAAGACGTTAAGGTGGATCACACCATAGGTTAAATGTGACCAAAATATATAATGACATGGGTGAACCCACAATAGTGGTTTACAATTCCAATGAGGAAGGAAAACTCACAAAAAATGACCCCGTGGTAAAATTTTACATTTTGGGGGTTCAAACGAACTAGATGGTTCGCACGAACCAAAAAAGGGTTCGCTCGAATCAAGGTTCGAGCGAACCCATTAATTACATGCACAGACAAAATCCCCATGAAAACCCCTTTTGGGGAGGGGCTTCGAGCGAACCTGGGTTTGAGCGAACCCAAATTCGATCGAGCCCTTGGGGGTTCGCTCGAACCCCCCAGGTTCGAGCAAACCCCCTATTTCCCTGATGTTTGAAAAAATTCATAAAAAAACCCTAAATTTTTGCACTTCGGAGCTCGGTTTGAACATGAAAATGGCAGAGACTTCACAAGCCCAACTGGAATCAGGGAGTCCTCAGAACGATCTATCCAACGAATATAATTTTGATATGTTTTGGTTTTATTATGTATTTATTTTTTTAGTTTGATTAAATATAGGTTTTTCATGGAAAATGAAGTTCTTTGTTCTACACATGTGGAAAAATAGCAGATTATCAAAAAAAAAATTGAAAAATATGAGTGCACTAGATATTGAAGTCCTTGATCCAACAAAAAAAAAATTGAATTTCGATATATACAAAAAAAGTTATGTGTTATACAGTCACACTATGTTTGAATTGTAATTGGTTTGACTTAGAAACTTGGTTAAAGAAAAAATATAATAAAAAACTATCTAACCAAGTGGAATCACTAGATATCGGAGTCACAAATCTAAATTTGAAAGAATTAGAATTTTATCCTTCATGGAAAAAAGGTTATGTGTTATACGGTGTGCATCACTTTTTAAAAATGTTGTTTTCTGAAAAAAACCAGTTTTCGTGGGAGATGGAAAAAGAAGTGCAATCTTATTCCAAAAATTTTGAAAAAAAAAATTATAGAATCTACAAACAAAATGTGATCAGACTATAGTTTGCATCATCTTCAAATTCCTCATGGTTTAGTCGCTACAAGTGCTCGAATGTGAAGATTTAGTTAAAAATAATAATTTCAGTGTCCAGTTTGGCCAAAAATTGTAAACCACTATTGTGGGATCACCCACATGCTTCACCATGCTTCCATAATGCACAAAGCACATCTACAAGTAACACTAACATGCTAATTCAACCAAACCTATATTAATTCTACCAAACAATTAATTAACTATTCACTAGGTTCAAAAATATCTTGTGAACACAAAGAAACATCACACATCTTAGAATATTCCAACACCATCAAAATATTTAGTAACACTATCGCAACCACCTACAACTGAGAATACTATCATCTTGTGAAACCAACAACATGGTCATAGACATACAACTCACTAACCAACCTTTTAGAAAATTTGAACACACAAAACTCTAAGGGAAGGTAGGTACAAATAATATTAGCACATTCCCATATCTACAAGACAAGAAATATCAATATAGAGAAATGTGGAGCAATTCCATCTCTCCTAGACAACCTTCTTCACAGTCCAATAGACTGTCAAACATAACTTTCATTGCCACATGATCTAGAACTTGAAACTCTATTTATAACACCTTTGACCACCTCTAATCAACTCATCCAAACCACACTTGGGTGCATATTCAACCATACAGAATTGTGGAGCACAATGTAGAACACAACTCTATCACCTTATACACTTTCTTATTCAAATTTTCTCAAAATAACTTGGAAACCAAGTGAACCAACTGCATCAACAACAACACAAACGCCTTCGCATCACAACTACATTAGACATTTCAACAATCTCCTCATCTGCAACACCAATAATCTCTCTGTCTATACCACTTACTCAAACCACAGTAGAGATTGACATAGGTTGACATCAATGACAACACTTAAGACAACATAGTGAAACTCTCCATATTGACATCAATGACAACACAAATCTCCAACAATCTCCCCCATTGTCATTGATGCAAACACCAACTTTGGAAAACCATCAATAACAAAAGAAACCCTGCAATGGAAACATGAACTCACAAAAGCAACCCTACATCAAGCAATAATCCCCCTTACTAGGAAATTTCTTAATTTTTATACTTCTTTCTTTTCTCCATGTCTTTTATTCTTCTCTCCCCCTTTTACATCAGTTCTTTTAGACTTCACTCTCCCCCTTTTCCTTTTATACTTTATTATCTCCCCCTTTGACATCAATGACAAAGGGAAACACTTCATACTCCACTTTAAGAAACACCTGGAAGAGTACTTTCTCTCTCCATTAGGGGCACAAGATATTCTCCCCCTAACTACACAAGCCAAGGCACCACTACCTACTCCCCATGAGAGGTAGCCTTCATCAATCCAGGACCAAGAATGTACCTTGAATATCTTACCTAGATAGATGCACAAACTTGCATCTAGTTAAAATGAGGGGAAATTGTTGGCATATGGCTAGGGATATTGTTGGCATATGGCTTGTAAGTATTGTCATTGATGGCAACCCAAGTCATCCAACTTAATTCTTGCATCCGAATGTACAGTATAGTTTTGGCAAAACAAAGTAAAGAACAGGGCATCCAGTTATAGGCATAAAAGTTGATCTAAACAACTTACCGGATAGATATTTTGAGTTGAGGATCTATGAGGAAGGTATGTTGATGTTTGCAATACCTTGGTGAAGGACTGTTTTGATGCGCACTCACTAGTACGTGATCTAGAAGATTTGATGCACTAATTTGTTGATTATCTGTGCTAGAAGCCCAACCCGAAAAGGATAGTAATTGTGGATGTATAAGATATAATTAATTATAAGTCTCCATTCTTGATTAAGTGTTATTTGGGTCCTCTCTTTGTCTTAACTGACTTTGGAGGATGCACATGAATATTTAGTGGTGGATCTAGCCGATAAGATAAAAGTAACTTAATACTTTATGAAGACAACTGATGGATGAATAAATCCTTGATTGCGGATATATATAAGAGATTGGTTTTATCATTTAGAAAGTGAATGAAAGTGTGTGTGTGTGTGTGTGTGTGTGTGTAGAAGTGAAAATGTGTAATATATCATCGTGTAGTGCAAGAATCAGCAGTGCAGTAGTGTGAATTTTTTCATAAGTGATGCGAAGAGCAGAAAAGAGTAGAACATAGCAGAGCGAACTACAAAATCAGAAAGCAGATCCAGAACCGAATCTATGAGCTTCACCAGAATTGTAAGGTAGAGAGCCTTTCTCTTGAGTAGTGAGCTCTAGGTAGTGTGTCTGAAAGCAAGTGCATTCCCTATTGTAAACAATTATATTTTGAGTACTCAAATTGTGGATTAACCTCCACCATGGTTTTTCCCCTAACAGGGTTTCCACACAAAAAATCAATGTGTCATAGTGTTATGAATGTTTCCTTTAAATGATTGCATCTTTTTCTTTAATGTAATGTCAAAATGGTTTAAGCCTCAAATTAATGAAATTTAATATTTGTTGAACATTGATTCACACCCCCCCCCCCTCTCAGTGTTCCCTTGAGTCCAAAAATTGGTATCAGATCTAGTTCCTTTGAAGACATTTTGCAGCTTGAGGTGGATCTTGGAATGTGATGGACTCTAGTTGTCTTCAAAAATAGCTTCTGGTGGCACTTGATGACCTTGATCAATCTAAAGAAGAAGTTCAAGAATTAAAAGAAAATCTCAGAGATGCTGAGAAATTCATCCAATCATTGAAAGATCAAATAGTTAAATCCAGGGTGAAGAGGAAAGATCTTTGTGATCAGATTAAGCAAAAAGAGAGTGAAAACATGGATGATGCTCACTTGAATCAAACCTTGAAGGAAATAACTGAAGAATGTGCAAATCTTGCTAGAGACAATACAAACCTAAAACATGAGATGGAATCTATGATGATGAAGATAACTAAAGAAATTGAAGAAAGGAAGAGAAATGAGGAAAATATTGCTCAAACCTTGAAAGAGAAATCTAATGAATGCAGCAGAATAAAAATTGAATTCACTCAGCTAGAAAGTGAACTTCAAAGAACCAGAAACAATGAAGAATAACTTGGTAAGTAGATTGTTACTCTTAGAAATTATCTTGTCATTGCAAATGAATACAAAGAAAAGTTTGAGATCAATTTAGTAAAAATTGATAAGCTGACTCAAGGACAGAAGAGTGGAAATGATAAGAGAGGTCTTGGATATGAAAAGGGAGAAAGCTCCACATCAGGACAAAAGAATTTCAGACAAAACAAAAATGGAAGATATCCGGTAAGACAACCTAATGCACAAAAGTTTAATGGGTATTGTTTTTCCTGTAATAAGTTCGGTCATATGATTGCTCAGTGTAGAAGTAATATGAATTCAAGAGTCTCATCATTTTCTGGTCAGTGTTTCAATTGCAAAAAGTTTAGTCATAAATCAATTGAGTGTAGAAATGTGTCAAGTTATTATGTTGATAGAAGAAATGCTGAATGCTATACATGTGGGAAACTTGGGAATATTGCTAATCAATGCAAATATAGAATATGTCATTGGAATGATTGGTCAGGACAAGAAATCATTGTGTGTTACCACTGCAACAAGTATGGTCATATTGCAAGATTCTGTAGAAACAAAAATGTAGACATAAGAGGTTTAGTATACAAAGGCAGAAATATAGAGAAAAATGATAAAGGAAAAGAAAAGGTAACTACATATGAAATAAGAGATCAGATGAAGAAGACATGGGTAAGGAAAAATGATTCTGATGCTGGAAATGGTTGCATACCGGAACCTACCTCTGATAACTCTTCCGATAATTGATTTCAGGCCACTGGCCTAGGGGGAGTCTTTCAAGAAAACCCTTCCTCCCCTACCTTGGATGGTACCGAAACACAGAGAATAGTTAAGAAGATGTACTTATGGTGTACAGAAGTTTTGGATAACTTTAGCAAAGAGAACTCAAACAATTCGTAGGTTCGTAGAAGATTTTTCTGTCACCGTTTGGGAAAAAAGAGTCTCTGAAAAACTTAGGGCAAATGCATTTATTTCACATGTGTGAGCTATAAAATTCAACTTGACACCATAATTTTTCACTTTTCATCGAATAAGAGAAGAAGGAGAGCACTCGATAGGTGGATTATGAAGCAGTGAAATTGATTCATCAACAAATCTCAGAATTTATCAGGTATTTCAAATTATTCTTGAAATTTTCATACAATTTGGTTTTTGATTGCAAACCCTAGATATGAAAATAAATGGAACAAATCAAAGGCTCGATCACTCTAGATGAATATAACAGTGCAAAGATTAGGTCTATGAGGAATTTTTTATTGCCTGATGAATTAAAGATTTTGAGTGAAGCTAAGCATGGAAATTTGGATATGTGGAGTAAGTTTCCATACTTTGAGAATTCAGAATTCATGAAATTCATATTGAGCAGATTACATGATGATGTTTTAAGTTTGGACAAACCTTACATTATTTCAAAAGAGGCAATTGATAACTTAATTACATTTTGCAAAGTCAGAGATGTTCCTAGGAAGAAATCTATATGGACCAAAGAGGTCAAAACCCTAACCGAAATAATCAGAGATCGGAGAGCTCTGATGATTACAACAATCAAGAATCCTATTACAATGTACATTACACATAAAATAACATATAAAATCTTCTATAAAAATTGAGAAGGAGCTACATCGGCTGGCGCAGTGTACATTTCTCACAAAACGATAATTGAAGGTCACGACTTTGACCTATGCGGGTTGTTAAAGGATCAGCTCATGGAGAATGTTCAACTAACAAAGGAATTAGGTTATCCATTTAGGTTTGGCACTTTAATTATATGTCTGGTAATGTATTCCTTGAATTGCTTGTCAGAAATCGATAATGTAGTATGGAAATCAAACAGACCAGTATGCAATCAGCTATACTCTTATTCTAAGAGCTTGGCTAACTAGGATTTGGAATTTGAAATTTTCTTCAAGAATGTGCTTGAAAAGTGTGGATCAATCAATATTTCCCCTCTAGTAAGATCAATGGAAGTTGGTTCCTCTTCCGGTAGCATTGATAAAGGACATAATAGAGAAAAGGAAATTACTGAATGCAGTCCTCTAGAAAGAAAAGTTCCCAGGATTGAGGGAAAAGGAAAAGAAAAAGAAATTGTGGATATTCTAGATGAAGAAACTAAGAATCCACTGAAAAATGAATCTGAACTAGAAAAAGGTAGTGAGGAAGAAGAAGATCTAACAGTAGAAAAGAAACAACAGCTTATTCAAGGTGAAGGTGGAATGCAGAAAATTGTGAAGTTATGGTTAGCCAGACCATCATGCGATCAGGACTTGATTCTATAAGTTCTAAATGCTCATGTTGAGCACTATAAGATAATATTGGAAAGTTTGAAGGACATTCTACATGAAGAGATGATCGAGTGCAACAAAGAATCGATGGGCTCTAAGGACAAAGGCAAAGAAGAAGGTGAATTTGTCTCTCGCCTGAAGGAACAATTCAGACTATCCCTTTACAAGCTGAAGAAGAAAATGAATGAGTTGAGGCATTGCATAAACTCAGCCACAAGCATCTACAAATATTGCATTCATTGGACCCATGCAGTTCGCAATTATATAGAGAATTTGGATCAAATTGAAATAGAATTGAATGACATTGGCAAAATATTTGTCATATCTCAGGATCTGGATGGCATAATCAAGAAAAGAATCTGGGAGCTATATTCAAAACACACAAAAATTCAACTCTCCAAGAATGTTCTTGTGGATACTATTTGGAAGGTAAAGGATCTAATTGAATGCAGGCTGGAGTAGATGGTGGAAATATTGAAGAATGGTGAGAAATTGGAAGAAGCAATTACAATTCCTGAATCTTTCATTGAGATTATTAATATGACTACCAAGAACAATAGCTTGATCATTATTATTGGAATTACAATATATGCTTGGAAGAAGTTCCTTCTGGAAGTGAAGAAAAACCATAAGATAATATTCTAAAGATAGCAGTTAATTTTTTTCAAGTTTTTGAAATTTTGATCAAAGGAGGAGAACTGTAGGCATATATGTGTTAAATTTTTGAAGCCTTGAGGATTTTGAACACATGTTTTGTCTCTATCTTGTCAATATCAATTTTTTAATTTTTCGCATATGGAATCCATGCTTTGTCATTGATGTCAAACAGGGAGAGAATGCAGTGAAAAATGCCTTATAAATCTCAGGGGAAGAAAGTGGAGTAAAAAGTTTGGAAATGTACCTATAATGATTCTGACACTTAGTCATTTTTCACTAAGTGCTACCATCAATGCCAAAGGGGGAGATTGTTGGAATATGGCTAGGGAGATTGCTGGCATATGGCTTGTAAGTGTTTTCATTGATGGAAACCCAAGTCATGTAACTTATGTCTTGCATCTGAATGTATAGTATAGTTTTGGAAAAACAGAGTAAAGAATAGGGCATCCGATTAAAGGCATAAAAGTTGATCTAAACACCTTACCAAATAGATATTTTGAGTTGAGGATCTCTAAGGAAGGTTTTTTGATGTTTGCAATACCTTGGTGAAGGACTATTTTGATGCACATTCACTGGTATGTGATCTAGAAGATCTGGTGCACTAATTTGTTGATTATCTGTGCTAGAAGGCCCACCCAGCAAGGATAGTAATTACGGATGTATAAGATATAATTAATTATATGTCTATGTGCTCGATTAAGTGTTATTTGGGTCATCTCTTTGTCTTAACCGAATTTGGAGATGTGCATAATGTATTAGTGGTGGATCTAGCCAACAAGATAAAAGTAACTTAATACTTTATGAAGCCGACTGATAGATGAATATATCCTTGATTGTGGATATATATAAGAGATTGGTTTTATCATTTAGAAAGTGAACTCAAGTGTGTGTGTGTGTGTGTGTGTGTGTGTAGAAGTGCGAATGTGTAATATATCATCATGTAGTGCAAGATTCAATAGTGCAATAGTGTGAATTTGATCATAAGTGATGCGAAGAGCAGAAAAAAGCAGAACAAAGTAGAGTGAAGTGCAGAATTAGAAAGAAGATCCAAAACTGAATCTATGAGCTTCATCGGAACTATAACTTGGCATAAATAGATGCTACTATCTCAGTTCACCCTTCAGATGGTCTTAATCTGAATTTTGTAAGGCAGTGAGACTTTCTCTTGAGCAGTGAGCTCTAGGCAGTGTGCCTGAATGCAAGTGCATTCCCTTTTGTAAAAAAATATATTTTGAGTACTCAAATTGTGGATTAACCTCCACCATGTTTTTCCCTCTAAAAGGGTTTCCACACAAAAAATTAGTGTGTCATAGTGTTATGAATGTTTCATTTGAATGATTGCATCTTTTTATTTAATGTAATGTCAGAATGGTTTAAGCTTTAGATTAATGAAAGTTAAAGTTAATATTTTTTGAACAATGATTCACCCCCCCACCCCCCTCCCTCTCAATGTTCCCTTGAGTCCAATATAAATAACCCCTAGCTTCTTCCTGAGATACTCAAATTTATATTTTGGAAGAGCCTTGTGAAAAAAAAAAATCTATTTGATCTTTTGTAGAAACATTCTCCAACTTCACTTCATCCTCTACGACTTTCTCTGTTAGAAAGTGATACCAGATAGAGATATTCTTTGTCCTTGAATGCATTACCCAATTCTTTGAAATGTTGACAGAACTTGTATTATCACACAAGATAGAAATAGTCTCATCAAATGATACTCTTATATCCTTCAATGTCTGCTTCATCCATGACACCTATGTGTAGCAAGATGTTGCAATATATTTTTCCTCTCAGTAGATAAAGTCACTGAAATTTCTTCTTACTCAACCAAGAAACCAAACTGCTTCCAAGAAAGAAAGCACCTGCACTTGTACTTATTTTTTCATTTGTAAAACTTGCCCAATATGCATCTCTATAAGCTCACTAAAAGAGAAATCAACATCCCTAGGATACCATAGACCAAATTCTAGAGTTCCCTTTAACTATCTAAATATCCTTTTTGACTGCTGCCACATGTGATTCTCTAGGATCTTGAAAACTTTCCACAAGATACACTACATGCATGATATCAGATCTAGTAGCAGTTAGATAAAGCAATCCACCAATCATTGATCTATACTTGCTTTGATATGTCTTAGTAGATTCATCATTTTTTCTCAACTTACAACCTATAAACATGGGAGTACATATTGGTTTGGAGTCCTCCATTCCAAACTTCTTTAACATTTCCTTGACATCCTTTGATTGTGAGATGAATACACCTTTATCAAATAGACTGATTTGTAGCCCAAGGAATAAATTCATCTCCCCAAACATTGACATTCTAAACTCATTTTTCATCTCTTCTACAAATGTTTTACACATTTCCTCCAAATATTATGCCATCTAAATACACAAACACAATTAGGATTTGATCTCTCTCAACCTTGAAGTAAAGATTGCTATCTGTGGTACCCTTTTTGAATCCCTACTACAATAAGTACTTATCCAATATTTCTTACCAAGCTCTAGGAGCCTGTTTGAGTCCATATAAAGATTTCTTCAACCTATAGACCATGTCAGAATCTTTTGATAACTAAAATCCTTTTAGTTGCTTTAAGTATACCTCTTCTTCTAGTTCACCATTCAAGAATGCAAATTTGACATCCATTTGATATTCCTTGAAGTTTTTATGTGCTTCAAAATCCAAAAACATCCTAATGGCTTCCATTCTTTTCATGAGAGAAAAATTCTCTTCAAAATATATTCCTTCTACTTGTGTGTAGCCCTTACACACAATTCTAGCCTTATTTTTGATAAATTCTCCATTATCATTCAACTTGTTCTTGAAAACCCATTTAGTTCCTATCACATTCTTGTTTATTGGTCATGGGACCAGTTATCATGTCTAGTTCTTCTTAATTTTCCTCAAATTCTTCAATATCTTTGATCCAACACTCATCCTTGCAAGCTTCAATTACTATTTTAGTTTCTACCTCATAAAGTAAAAAAAAAATTACTTGTTCCTCTATCATAGTAGCTCTTCTTCTTGTCAGCATGCCTTTTCTCTTATCTCCAATGATTTGATCTTCAAAACGATTCTTCTTCACATACTTAGGAGTCTTAGGATTCCTTTCTAAAGCTTCTCCCTCATATATTTTCATCTCTTTTTCTTTCTCTTCTTCTTCTTATTTGCAAGGGGATTCGTTAGATTCATATACTTCTATCAATACTAAAATTTGATGTGATTCTTCATCCACTTTGACACTTGAACTTTCAACAATCTTATTTAGCTTTTTGTTATATCATTTGTATTCCTTGATCTTTTTAGAGTATCTAAGGAAGATACCTTCATCTGATCTTGCATCAAACTTTCCTAATTTCTCTACATCTCTCCTAATATAACACTTTCTGCTAAACACTCTGAAATATTTCACATTAGGAGGTTTTCCATACCATATTTCATAAGGGGTCTTTGAACTATTCAATCTTTCTTCTCCTCTATTAAGAATGTACATTATTTTATGAATTGCATATTTCCAATAGACTTCTGATAGATTTGCTTCCTTCATCATGGTTCTTGTTGCTTCTTGAACTGTCATGTTCTTCCCTTCCACAACTCCATCTTTTTGAGGATTTCTAGTAGCTAATAAATGTCTATCTCATGATCTTCAAAAAAGCTATTAAACTCATTGGAGGTGAACTCACCACCTTTGTCAGACCTCAAACATTTGATTTTAAAATCATTTCATTCTCAACCATATATGTAAATGCTTTGAACTTATCTAGAGCTTCTGATTTTTCTTAAAGAAATGTCACCCAAGTCATTCTAGAATAATCATCTATCAACAACATAAAATAAATTTCACCTTGAGATATTTTTGTTCTAGTAGGTCCACATAGGTCTGAATGCACCAACTTCATAGGTCCTATGATAGAATATTCCTTAGTTTTGAAACTCTTCTTTATCTACTTTCCAAACTAACATTTCTTGAAAATTACATTAATAGGCTTTGTAATCTTTGGTAGATCTCTCACAACTTCAGTACAAATGATCTTCACTGGGCTATTGAAATTGATGTGACCCATTATTCTATGTCATATCCATATTTCATTAATTTGAGACATGAAGCACTTAACACACTACCTTTAAGTTGATAAATAGTTCCTTTTGTCCTTGTTCCAACTGCAATCAATGCTCCAGAGCTTCCTTTTCTTTTTCACAACCATCATCCTGAAATACCAAATAGCATACTCTGCTAAAAATTTATTCTACACTAAGAATATTATACCAGAGACCCTTGACATAAAGAACATCATCTATCTTATGCTTTCCATCAAAACTAATTGGACCTTTTCCACATATCTTTGCAAATGTATCATCACCAAACTTAACAAGACTACCATCATACTTTTAAAGCTTGACAAACTTACTCTTATCAACAGTCATATGATTTGAGAATCCATTGTCAATTATCCAATAGTTTCTCTCCTCTCTTGCATAAAAATAAGTTAAAATAGTTCCTTCAATATTGTGACTAAATTTCCTTCACACATCTTTCAAAATCAGTAGAATTAGTTCCAACATTTAAATCCATGAACAAGCATTCATCACTTCCATCATCTAAATAGTTTGATTCCTCATCATCAAACACATGAAAATTTTCTTGAACATAATAACTCTTCTTGATAGATTTACCTTTATGATCTTTATTTTTGTCACTTGAAACTTTGATTGGATATTTAGAAGCATAATGACCTAAATTTCCATAATTGAAACACTTAAAAGTCAACTTACCTCTGTATTTTCCAATGCCCTTTTTCAAACTCCTTAC
This sequence comes from Sequoiadendron giganteum, assembly GCA_007115665.2. Lineage (NCBI taxonomy): Eukaryota > Viridiplantae > Streptophyta > Pinopsida > Cupressales > Cupressaceae > Sequoiadendron > Sequoiadendron giganteum. The sequence goes on along the minus strand of CM021105.1, from coordinate 639,585,035 downwards.
AAATTTTTCTTCCACCTCATCAAGATCATCTGAATCAAATTCATCTTCTTTCTTACTAACTTTAAAAGGAGTTTCTTTCCTTGGAGCATCTTAGTCAAACTCTCTTGATTCAAAAGTAGTTAAAGCATAAAACATCTGATCTCTAGAATACTAATCCAAATTCTGATCTTCCTCAATTGGAGAAACTTTAGCACTATAATCTTTAGGAAGAGTTATCAATACCTTTTTCACAATGTTTTTTTCCTCTAGTTTTCCACCAAGACCATTGATGGCTTGACAAATTCATCCGCTCGGAGCATGTAGCCAACAATATCTTCATCTTCTAAAATCCTTAGGGTTTCAAATTTGGCTTCAAAATTTTGCATCTTTTCTTTCTTAACCTTATCATATACTTCATAAATTCTCTACAAATTTTTGAAGATCCCTTTAGTAGTTTTGAGGCTTATCACCTTCACTAGCTCTGAATCAAAAATTCCACTCAAGATATCATTCCTTACTTTTCTATTGTTCTCATAATCCCTAATTTTTTCATCACTTGATAGAGGATTAGTAGGCATAGTGTATCTAGTTTAAAATTACTTCTAAACACCATATCCTAATGAGATAAGAAAGGCTTCCATCCTAGCTTCCCAAAAAGCATAGTTTGATCCATCAAACATAGGGACCTTGATACTATTCGTATACGTCATCGGATCTACCTCAAGAAGTTAATATTCTTCCAAGGAACCAACTCTCTGATACCAATTGTTAGACACACAAGAAAACTAAGAGGGGGTGAATTAGTTGTACATTAATTAAAAAATCAAACACTCATTAATCCTTAAACCCTTATTAGTCTTCAAAGCCTTATTAAACATCAACAAAAAGTAAACATATGAAATATCAACACAACAACAGACATACACAATAGAACACCAGATCTATGTAGAAAACCCTAATCAGGGAAAAACCATAGTGAGGATTAACTCATATATGTATGAATAACAACACAAAATAAAAAAGGCTCATTATCCGAAGGGATCACTACCCAAAAGAGAAGAATGGCTCACTACCAAGAAATAACTAACCAAGAAATAACTAACCAAAGGAATCACTTCCTAGAATAGAAGATAATAGAAGAATATTGTTACAAGGAGTTTCACTACCTTAGAGCAATAGGAAGATCCACCACAATAACTTCACACCATCTACAACCTTTGGCTCATTGCCTCCAGCAACTTCAAGTTCACTAATGTAAACACCTTGTACTCACTACATCCAGCAGCCTTAGGCATTTAAGCTCACACTCATATCACAACACTTGATTTCATTCACATCTCACTTTACCTTTGCTACATATCCAACAATTGAACTTTCTTATATATCCTCCACAACCTCAAACAACCTTGTTTAGGTCATCCTTAATGAAACGTATGCACCTCAAACATGCAACCAACAAATAGGTCAGCACCAAACACTTATGTGATGGAAAGAAGTGAATTCTGACCACACCATGGGTTAACTAGGATCCAAATCTACATTGGCATGCTTCACCATGTTTCCACAATGCATGAAGCACATCTGCAAGTAACTCTAACACATCAAGTCGGCCAAACTTGTATTAACACTACCAAAAAATCAATTCACTCTTCACTAGGTCTGGAAACATCCTATGGACCCTAAAGCAACATCACATAATATTCCAAGACCATCAGAATATTCAGCAACACTACTGCAACCACCTATAACTAAGAATACTATCATCTTGTGCAACTAGCAACACTGCCTCAAACATACAACTCACTAACCAACCTTGTGGAAAATTTGAACACACAACATTCCAAGAGAAGGTAGGTATAGAAAATATTAGCACATTCCTAAATCCATGAGACAAGAAACCTCAATGTGGAGAAATGCAAAGAAATTACATTTCTCCCAAACAACCTTCTTCACAATCCAGCAGACTGTCAAACACAACTTTCACTACTGCATGATCCAAAACCCAAAACTATGGATATAACACCTTGGGACACCTCTAATCAAGTAATTTAAACTACATAGGCACATCTTCAACCATGAATAAATGCGAAGAACAATTTAGAACACAACTCTATCACCTTGTACACTCTCTTATTCAAATTTTCTCAAAAGCACTTGGAAACCAAGTGAACCAGCTGCATCAACAACATCACAAACACCTCCTCATCACAACCACACTAGTGTTGGCCCCACAATTGTTGTTGCACCAAAAGGTCAACCTGTTAATGCCTGATACAACTGCTATAGTCAATGGATCCATGGGAAGTACGTATTCCATGTCACAAATCCCAAGGGCAGAGTTGACCATTTTTCAGCAATCTCCCCCTTAGCGCAAGTCAAGGGGATTCTAACCCAAAACCTTTGGCTCTGATACCAACTATTGGCCCCACAATTGTCATTGCACCAAAATATCAACCTATTAATGCATGATACAATCACCAGAGTTAATGGATCCACAAGAGGTGGTTAGTCCATGTCATAAATCTTGAAGGGAGTGCTAACCATTTGCCAACAACTAGAGATTGCAACAATATCCCCATTTGCAAAACCAACAATCTCTCCATCTATACCACTTTCTTAACACCACACTAGAGGTTGGCATAGTTTGACATCAATGACAACGCAAAAGAAAACATAGTACAACACACACCCTGTTGACATCAATGAAAAAAAAAATCTCCAACAAATACTTTTATCCTACCTCTTGGTATTTTGGTAGATATAGGTTATGGTCTAGATCGAGTACAGTTTGCCTTAGCTCCTTAAAAATTTTGTGTGATTTATTTCAAATATGCGATCATGGATGTATTTTGTTTCATCTTCCATGTACACCACATATGTTGTAATGCTTGAGAAATCCCCATCTTTTTTTACCTCCATAGCTTTGAATGAGTACCTATTTTATTTTAGTCATGGTTTCTTTGTCACATTCACCAAAATCTAGATTGCCATTGTTTTTGTTTGTATGAAGTAGTTTAGTAGAGCTCAAGTAGCTTTGATTAGCACCAGAATTTCAAATGAAACATGAATTGAGTGGAGTTGTGAGGGGTTTAAATAGTTGTGTATTTGGTGGCCACATTGATGTTTTTTTGTCATTAGCTTTCACGCATTTTTGTAGCCGTTTTAAGTGTATCTATTAATAGTTTTTTTTTTACTTAGTAATATATGTTACATATTTTATAGTTTGTTTCTTTTCAAACTTTATGATTCTTATTCATTTGGTAGGTGGTATCGTTTAAGTTTCTTTGTTCACATACCCTATGATATGATTTTCATCTAATCTCTTTAATCTCACCACCCCTATATTTGTAATATCATGAATAGAGTATGGCCCTAGCCACCTTACTTTTAATTTTCCTTGCTTTGTGAATTTAATATCATAAATTAATAATAAATCTCCTATTTTAAAAGTCTTTATGTTGAGATTACTATCATGTCAAACCTTTTATCTTTACCATTCTACATTTCAAAATTGTATAGTGTTATGAATCTATCCTCATCTAGTTTTCTAGTTCTTATATCCTTTGTGCTAAAGATTCATCATCATCCAACTGCAAGGTTAATGTGGTATGTATATTTAAAATTATGAAGCTCATTGGAACTACCACATTCGTTCCATATACCAATTAGAATGGTGTAAACTTAGTACTCCTCTTGTAGGATGTCTCATAGGCCTAGAGTACCGTAGGTATTTTAATGTCGCAATATAGCTTATTTCCTTCACACATTTTTGTAAGTGTTATGCCAATTATCTTATTCAAAGCCTCACTTAATCTATTTTCTTGTGGGTCGTATCGTTAGATCTTATTGTGTATGATCATGGAATTTTGAAAAAAATCCATAATTACTTTATTAACAAAGTGCTTCCCTTGATCACTTACTATAGTTAGTGGGTAGCCATATCGAGTATGGAGTGAATTTGCACCATTAAAAAATTCCCCATTTACACCCCTCACCTTAGAAAAATTAAAGTCAATGATGCATTTTGATGGGGTAGGGTTGGATGGAACAATCACTGTTCCATGCTCTGGATCTTTACTTGCAAGATCTCCTTGGTGTCTTACTTCACCACCTTAACCTTTAGGACCTTCTTCATGTTTAGGTATCCCTAGTTCTCCTGGCCAGCCCCACTACCATCACAATCCAACCTACCAAGTCAATCTTGGTGCAATGCCTCTAACTCTTCCTTAGCCCTTAATCTACCCTAAAGACTAACATTCTCCAAGAACTAAAGCTTAGCTTTTCAAGGGTGTGGAGATGATTCCACTGAATTCATTCCATCCTATTAGGGCTCTGAAAGATCCACCTAACTCCATCTTTTCATCGCTTCCACCAAACCCTCATTTAGGGTTTAAAAGGTTACTAGCCTAGGAATTCCAAATTAGGCTTTCTTCCTGAGGAAACAAGTTAGAAATCTAAAGTTCTCCAAAGAACTCAGGATCTTCTTTTGGGATTCCTGATCCTTATGTCTATCCCTCAAAGATTCCAGAGGCCTTAATCCTCAACTGTTCGTAAATAGCCATAACCCTCCATTTAGCAATTTAGGCCTTTTTTAAGCCATTTCCTGACCTTCCTGCAGCTGTTCAAGATCTCCAGTATCAAACAGATTGGTGGAGATTTCTCCTCCATGTTATGCCTTGGCAAGGCTCATTCCTACCCTCTCCACACTGTGATTTGACAAGAGATGAACACCCCTACAAATCAAGTGCTTTGCACTTCTTGTCTTTCCTAACCAGGCACTATCAAGCTCACCTAGGAGAAGACTTCCATAGTGATTCCCTGAATCCTAACCACTCCTAACCCTATCCTATTTATAGACATGGAGCCTAGTCACAATTCCCAAGGGCCCGTACACAAAGTACAGTGGGAATGTAACTAAACCTCCATTCTTTCCAGTCTGCCAGTCAGAACAGCAACTTAAAAGAAACTAACTAACTACAAAGAATGCTTGAAACAATTTAACTAGCTACCTACTGTTCCACACAAAGCTTCAAGCACAAATACACTACATTCTACATCAACTCATAGTGCCATGATCACTCCTGACCACACAAATTCAAAACAAAACACAGAAAATTACACAACCTTATCACTGTCCTCACTTGTATTCATGAAATTTTAACAATGCAAAAGCTTCCAACCTTACTTTCAAGTCGAGGCACACCATATATAGGTTCTCCAATTTAGTTAAGCTCAGTCCTAACTACTCCATGGCCACTTGTGGCTTACAATAGGCCTTATTTGCAAAATTTTAGAGAATCTAACACCTAGAAAGGTCTACAAAGGTCTTAAACCATCCTTGTAGCCAAACCTCAATGTATCAAATGGTCAACCTGACCTTTACTAACACAACACATGTTCTCAAATGCCTCTAAGGCACAAACTCAAAGAAATAGAAAGATATTGCTACATTTGGCCTAAACAAATTGCCAATTCATAACCTTCTAGACAACTTTCCTAGATGAACTATGGGGTGCTCCTGCACCATTCTCCCCCTCTGCACAGACATTAAGGAATTTGGGGAGAGATTAGAGATGGGTCAATTACCTGCTTCTTGAACTGAACTTCATCCAACCATGTAGCCTCAGATTCTTGTATGTTCTTCCATTTGATAAGATGCTCCATGTACACCCTATGCCTTGTAGACTTCTTTACTCTTGACTCCAAGATCCTCTCTGCTTGTAGCTTGTATTTAGGAGGTAAGTTTATGTTACTTACATCCTTGGAGATATCCCTACTGTTCTGATCCATGTCATTGACTAATCCCTTATATCTGATCAAATCAGCTACATTGAACACTGGTGAAATCCCTAAATCTACAGGTAACTCCACCTTGTATGTATTCTTCCCATATTTGGCTAACACCTTGCATGGTCCCACTCTTTTCATCTAAAATTTGGTTGATGTACCCTTCTACAACCTCGATTTGTTGAGGTGGACCATGACATAGTCTCCTACTGCAAATTGTAAATCTTTTCTTGACACATCCACCTTATCTTTCAACTTTTGAGTAGCCTCGATGACTATCTTCTTTACCTGCTCCTAAATCTCCTTCATCGTCTGAGTGAAGTCTTCTGCATTTCCACTCCTATGCTCCATATCTCCTAAATCCCTGAGCTCACATATACCTCTTGGGTGCATTCCATACACAATTTCAAAAGGACTCTTCCCTGTGGTTCGGTTCACACTGTCATTATATGCATACTCAGCCTGTGAGATAACCATGTCCCATGTCTATCCATACTCTTTGGTTAGGAATATTAGAAGGTTACCTAACACCCTGTTAACCACCTCTATTTTTCCATCGGTCTGAGGATGGTAAGCTGATCCAAAAGATAGGTTGGTACTTAATCTGCTCCATAGAGTCTTCCAAAGGTGACTCATGAACTTCACATCCCTGTTTGAAACAATGCTCAAAGGCAATCCATGGATCCTTACAATTTCCTTGAAGAAAAGGTGAGCAATATAGTGATCATCATGAGTGGTTTTACAAGGGATGAAGTGACTCATCTTACTGAATCTATCTACCACCACATAGACACTATCAAACCCTGTCTTGGTCTTAGGGAGTCCTACCACAAAGTCCATGCTAACACACTCCCATGGTCTATTAGGAATGGGTAGGGGTTGATATAGACCAGCATTACTAGATCCTCCCCTAGCTTTCATACACACTACACATTGCTCCACATACCTCCTAACATCCCTTGAAAACATAGGCCAATAGTAGAACCTTTGCACTAGTTCCAATGTCTTGTTGATTCCAAAATGTCCACTAAGACTACCATTATGCTTCTCTTGGATGAGATTCTCTCTCATTGATCCTCTTGGAACACATAACTGATTCCCCTTGAATAACAATCCACTTTGCAATGTATATTCTGAGTATTGACTATGAAAATGATTCTCAAAGTCAGAACATACCTTGTATGCCTTTGAGAAATCTTCATCTTCCCCATAGAGATCCTTGAAACTCTCTATTCCAATGCTCTTGATCTGTATCTCTTGTACTATCAACAATCTCCTACTTAGTGCATCTGCTACCTTATTCAACTATCCCTTCTTGTGCTTGATGGTGAAAGTAAAATCTTGGATGTACTCTATCCATTTAAAATTTCTATTGCTCAACTTCTCTTGGATGTTGATATAGCTAGGTGCCTGATTGTCAGTAAAGACCACAAAATAGTTGGGTAGAAGGTAATGCCTCCACTTCCTAAGTGATTGAACTAAAGCATAAAGTTCTAGGTCATAGGTAGAATACTTCTTCTTAGCTTCATTGAGCTTTTCACTAAAGAAAGCTATAGGCCTACCTTCTTGACTTAGAACCCTTCCTACTGCAACTCCACTAGCATCACATTCCATAGTAAACAACTTGTCAAAGCTAGGTAATAAAAGTATAGGTTGAGTTGCCACTTCTTGTTTCATTCTCAAAACCTTTTTTAGCTTCTTGATTCCACTTAAACTTAGTCTTTAAACCACCTTTGATTGTATCTAGGACTGGTGCACATATGCCACTAAAGTTCCTTATGAATTTTCTATAAAATTGAGCCAATCCATGGAAACTTCTTACCTCTATCCTTGTGGTTGGTGTAGGCCAATTTATGATAACTCCCACCTTGCTTGGATCCATCTTCAATGATCCTTTGGATACTGCAAACCCCAAATACACAAGCTCTTGTTTAAAGAACTCACACTTCTCTAGGTTGATGGCTAACTTCTCTTCTTGCAATCTTCTAAGAACCAACTCCACATGCTTTAGGTGTTCTTCTGCTGTCTTGCTAAAGATGAGTATATCATCAAGATATACCACCACAAATATCCCTGTAAAGTCTTTGAGAACTTCATTCATGAGCCTCATGAATGTGCTAGGGGCATTAGAGAGGCCAAATGGCATAACTCTCCACTCATACAACCCATCTGTTGTCTTAAAGGTTGTCTTCCACTCATCTCCATCCTTGATTCTGATCTAATGGTATCCACTCTTGAGATCCAACTTGGGAAAGTACTCAGCTCCTCCAAGATAATCCATCAAGTCTTCAATCCTAGGAATAGGGAACCTATACCTAATTGTGATTCTATTTATTGCTCTAGAATCAGTGCATAATCTCCACTTGCCTCCTTTCTTGGTTGCTAAGATCACTGGTACTGCACATGGGTTGATGCTCTTCCTAATCAATCCTTGATCCAATAAATCTTGCACTTGTCTAGCTACCTCTAGATTATGATCCGGTGTAAGCTTATAAGCTACTTTATTTGAAAATGAAGCCCCTAGTATGAAGTCAATATAATGACTAATGGCCCTCTTTGGAGGTAAATTTGCAGGTGTTCCATCACTCACAATGTCCTTGAATTGTTCTAACAATTTTTGGACTGCTCCCAGTATGACTGTTTTCTTGGCCTTGTCCTCTTCTTTAGGTTGCAACATGACCACATATCCTTCACCCCCTTCATGTAGATTGTTAAGGAACTCTTTACCACTACTTAACAAGACACTAGGCATCTTTGACTGTCCTTCTGCCTCTTCTGACAGTGACTGTAATTTAAATGTCCTCCCATCCTTTTTAAAAGAAATAGTGTTCTCTTTCCCATCATACATGGCACTTCTGTCATACTGCCATGGTCTACCCAATAGTAGATGGCATGCATCCATGGGGAACACATCACAAATCAACTTATCTTTGTACCCTCCAATGGAGAACTCCACCGTTACTTGCTCATTGACAAGAACACTCTGCCCTTTGTTTAACCATGTTACTTTGTAAGGGTTAGTGTGGGGTACCTTCTCCAATTTCAATTTCTTTACTGCCTCTTCTAAGATGATGTTATCTATTGAACCTGAATCCACAATAACCTTACATACTTTCCCAAGTATTTTGTATCTCACTCTAAATAAATCTCTTCTTTTTTTTGGCTCTTCCTTGACTGGTTGTCTGATCAAAACTCTCCTAAACATCAGATTCTCCCCCATTTCTAATTCAATGTGACTGAGCTCTGGTGATTTAGTACTCATGGTGTCCTCTTGAGCATATGCCACTCTCTTCTCAGTATTTGATGAAGATGCTTTCTCCGGGCACCTATAAGCTAGATGGCCTACTTGACCACAATGATAACACTTCATATTAGCAAAGTATGAATTGCTCCTGCCTACTCCTCTTCCTCTATTTGATCCTCCTCTAGAAGATGTTTCACTTCCATGCTCTATGAATTTAGACTCTCCTTGGTTTCTTTGTTCATTTCCTCTACCTTGTAGCCACCTCTATGTCCTCTTTGATCTCTTTCATCCCTACATTTTCCTCTACTCTTAGAAGCCTAATCATGTTTCCTCTTGCTTCTTTCATCAATCTTAATAGCTAATTGGTAACATTGGTGTACTATCTTAGGACTTAGAAGAGTCATCTCTTCTTGAATGTTCCACTTCAAGCCGTTAAGATACCTAGCCACCTTGAGACTTTCATCTTTTGGAACATTAGACCTCATATAAATTTTTTGAAACTCCTCGATATAAGGGTTCACATCTTGGTCTCTTTGCCTCAAGCTTTCTCTTCTTATGTAATTGAATCTCATAGTCATCTGGTATGTATGCTTCTCTCACTTTTGCCACCATACCCTTCCAAGTTGAAATAGGCTTCTTTCCTTCCTTTTCCCTCACTGTCTGAATTAATTTCCACCATGTCAAGGTAGATCCTCTCAATCTAGACTTAGCCACCTTCACCTTCTGTGCTTCAGTGACTCCATCACACTCAAAATGGTTTTCCATGCCTTCTATCCAATCCATGACTAGATTAGGTTCCAATTTTCCACTAAACAGTGGTATGCCTTCAAGTGCTTTCCCACTCAAAGCTTTCAATGCCTTCAAGAAATGATCCTCTTGCAGAACAGGGTCAGGTTCAGGGGTCTTGTCTTCCTCTAAAACCTCTTCACTCTTTGGTACCCTACCCTCCAATCTATCACTAACCTCATCGCCCTTGATCTGCACATTGCTCAATGCTTGCTCAAGTTGAGCAAGTCTTTCTCTCAATCTCCTATTGTCTTCCTCCTGATCTTCAACCTTCTTTTCCAACTCAATTTTTGTCACCATGGTTGTGGAACCACTAGATTCAAGGTCTGACATACAAGATTCTATCCTAAATCTTTAACTTGCTCTGATACCGATCTGATAGGGTAGGGTTGGATGGAACAATCATTGTTCCATGCTCTGGATCTTTACTTGCAAGATCTCCTTAGTGTCTTAATTCACCACCTTAACCTTTAGGACCTTCTTCATGTTTAGGTACCCCTAGTTCTCCTGGCCAACCCCACTACCAGCACAATCGAACCTACCAAGTCAATCTTGGTGCAATGCCTCTAACTCTTCCTTAGCCCTTAATCTACCCTAAAGACTAACATTCTCCAAGAACTAAAGCTTAGCTTTGCAAGGGTGTGGAGATGTTTCCACTAACTTAATTCCATCTTGTTAGGACTCTGAAAGATCCACCTAACTCTATCTTTTCATCACTTCCACCAAACCCTCATTTAGGGTTTAAAAGGTTACTAGCCTAGGAATTCCAAATTGGGCTTTCTTCCCGAGGAAACAAGTTAGAACTCTAAAGTTATCCAAAGAACTCAGGATCTTCTTTTGGGATTCCTAGTCCTTGTGTCTATCCCTCAAAGATTCCAGAGCCCTTAATCCTCAACTGTCCGTACACAGCCATAACCCTCCATTTAGCAATTTAGGCCTTTTTTAAGCCATTTCCTAACCTTCTTGCAACTGTTCAAGATCTCCAGTATCAGATGGATTGGTGGAGCTTTCTCCTCCATGTTATGCCTTGGAAAGGCTCATTCTTGCCCTCTCCACACTATGATTTGATAGGAGATGAACACCCCTACAAATCAAGTGCTTTGCACTTCTTGTCTTTCCTAATCAGGCACTATCAAGCTCGCCTAGGAGAAGACTTCCATAGTGATTCCCTGACTCCTAACCACTCCTAGCCCTATCCTATTTACAGACATGGATCCTAGTCACAATTCCCAAGGGCCCATACACAAAGTATACTGGGAATGTAACTAAACCTCCATTCTTTCCAGTTTGCCAGTCAGAACAACAACTTAAAAGAAACAAACTAACTACAAAGAATGCTTGAAACAATTTAACCAGCTACCTATTGTTCCACACAAAGCTTCAAGCACAACTACACTACATTCTACATCAACTCGCAGTGCCATGATCACTCTTGACCACACAAATTCAAAACAAAACACAGAAAATTACACAACCTTATCACTGTCCTCACTTGTATTCACAAAATTTTAACAATGCAAAAGCTTCCAACCTTACTTTCAGGTCGAGGCACACCATATATATGTTCTCCAATTCAGTTAAGCTCGGTCCTAAGTACTCCATGGCCGCTTGTGGCTTACAATAGGCCTTATTTGCAAAATTTTAGAGAATCTAACACCTAGAAAGGTCTACAAAGGTCTTAAACCATCCTTGTAGCCAAACCTCAATCTATCAAATGGTCAACATGACCTTTACTAACACAACACATGTTCTCAAATGCCTCTAAGGCACAAAATCAAAGAAATAGAAAGAGATTGTTATATTTGGCCTAAACAAATTGCCAATTCATAACCTTCTAGACAACTTTCCTAGATGAACTATGGGGTGCTCCTGCACCACTTTTCCATTTCATCCATTCACATTTCACCCACTTGGTAGTTGTCTCTAGTGTTGGTGGAGGAATTTTTGTTGGGCATGCTAGCACAACATGCAGACATCTACATGGTGCGCTACCATTTTGATAGGATTCCAGCCTCTAGAATCTATAGGGGTGTTACAACTCGCAAATGGCAATGCAGTGTAGCATTCTTGCACCTCTTGACCGACTTCAAACAACTTCCTTTCCTTCATTTCACCTTGAAATGTCTATCTTTCACATTCACTTCAACTTCCGCACAACTTCTTCTGACTTCTACACATTTTCCTCTATCACATTATTTGTTACACACTCCATATTTCACAACATTCTCCCTTCATGTGCTTGAGGGAACCTTGTTTGGGAGGTAATATCCATCTTATTTAGCATTATAATTTGATTTTGTAGTGTAGTGTTGTGACCATTTCTTGGTATTCCTTTCTTTCCTCACTTTCTTTATCGCATTTTCTATCTCATGGCTATTCTTGCTATTTGTGGAGGTGGGAACACTGAAACAGAAGTTTGACTATGGAAAACCCCAAAACAACCCCAACACTTTTCCTCATTCTATTATGTGTAGGTGATCATGTTCATGTGGAGCTTGTTGGAGGCTGGACCAATCGTGAGTTTAATCTTCTATCACCTTTCATTCTTGTCAACTTCTCTTTTTAAGTTATGGTATTCTTCTTTCTTTCCTAGTACTTTAGCTCTTTTATGCTTCATGTCATTACATAAATCTCTATTTATCAGGTTGTAGTTAGCTCCCTATTAATTCTTAAATTTATTTTGCACTCCACGTCTATACAGACGCTAGTACCCAATCAAGGTGCTAGCGCATTATGCTATTGTCCATCTTCCACACTAGGGTCCTCTAGAAGAGAGTTGCTAAGGTCACAGTTTTGTCCCTAGAATTTTCTCTCCTGGTCCCTTAAACCTCTCAAGTTTATAGAAGGGTAGTGACATACCAATTAAAAACATTGAACCTACCCTAAACAATCCTTAGTGTGAGGTAGATCAAGGAAGCTGATCATTCTAGACCCTCTTGTGACCTGGGGTCCTGAGCATTTGGTCCCCCTCCTCTACATTTTGATGAGCTTGACATGAATTGTTCCGGTTCCATTTGGTAGTGTTAAAAAACTCTTCCCTCATATTATAGGAGTGTTGTGGGTTTTTGAATTGTAGGGTGCCTATTCTTGCAACCCAACCTACGACCCCTAGTGTCATAGCTGGAAGAATTCCTAAATATTATAGAGTGAAACCTTGAATAGGTCACTGTCTAATTGTTGAACTCTTGGGAATTTATCAAAAATCTTGTCTAGTGTATGTAAGAGATGGATTCCTTCCTACATCTACCCATCCCACCTGCATAGATTTCTAGTGAATCTCCTACTATAACATTTATCTCACGAGATTTACCAATGAACACTAATAGAGAACCATCCCCTTTGTAATTCCCATGCATATCAACGAGAAAAATGTAACCAGTGTTCTCATTGACCCTACATGTTGGGTGAATTTAATCATAGAGGAGATCATTTTAATTAACTTCTTGCATAAGGATGGATATGATGATTCTATGAGAACCATACATACACACAATGGGCTTTTCATCCCTCCCATTGATTCTATCACCTTGTCAATCTCGATTAGGCCCAAGACTGCGAATGATCTATTTGACATTATCCTGGGGTCTGAGTTGTTTAGATTGAAACTAGGCATTCCATGGCTGGTTTCCATGAATGCAATTCCCTCAATTATTCATAAGTGCCTAAATTTTTCTCATGAGGGTTTTGTGCATGTAGTCCATGACATAGATTACAAGTCAATGGTTGTGCATGGGGGCCACTCACTTGATCACTTTTGGCCTACCCCTATTGGTTCGCTTCCTCCCAAGATGGACCTATTGTACCAAACTTATGTGAAGTATAAGAATGGGTGACTAACACCAAAATTGACTTATCCTCCTTCTCCCTATGTTATTTCACATAAGGCTTCCATGATGGTGCAACATGAAGCTTCCTCTACCACTTGAAAAAGGGAGGAGGAGAATTCTGCTCAGGGATCTTCTTCCTCTTCCTCTATAGTTCCACCTAATGCTTCCTCTCACTCTATTATGGCACCTTCAACTTTCACTCCTACATGTCTCTTAGGGATTCCAATGGTGCCCACTTGGTAGAAGGCCAAGTGTCAGGTGTTTGAACTTCTTGTCTTACCTATGGTGCCTTAGACTGTCTTGTATGGTAATGGGAAGGGTCCCTATGGAGCATCTTCTATGTCTCATCCTTTGTAGCCTCCTACTACTCCTACCTCTAAGTTAGTTAATGGGAAGAGGCCTACCACTAAGGCACACGAGTCTTCTCCCCTCTCTATTGTTATATCTACCTCTCCATCTCTTCTTCCTATTCCTATCCAAGAGTCACTCCCTTTACCAAAAAGAACTGTAATGGATACTCTGATGGTTGAACAGGAGTCTTTTGTCCCTTCTTAGTTTGAAACCTCTATCTCTCAGAGTTGTAGAAACCACCTTGTGTGTAAGTGTAAGCACTAGAGGAAGGCTCTGGCCGCTGAGTAGGTCATTGAGCATCTTCTATTGTATCCTCCTCTTCCATTCTTTTTGCTTCAATTCCCTCTACCTCAGTCTTGCTTCCAACTCTACCTACAAGCGTGAGGATCCTCACCTGAAGAGGGTGTAGGTATTCATTGATCCTTCGGCTAAGCCTCCCCTTTTCATGTCCCTTATGGACATACCACCCTTTTCAAAACTCGTGCACATGTTGAATACCTCAGTGGTGTCAATCATATTTTTCTCCTCTTCCTCCTCACTCTCTGATTCATCTATGGGGATCTTTCATCCTCTAATGAAGTGAAATATGGATGACGATACCACTTGCAATGGGGGTTAGAAGAAGGGTTCACCTTCTTTGAAGGTTGGTTTTGCATTCACTTGCACCATCTTAGTGACGGAGGTAGCCTTGATATCCCTGAATTTTGTCACTACTCTTGAGTCTTTCGGTGAGGCTAGCAGTGGATCTCAAGCACATCCTCCATTGCCTACTGAGTTGACTCACAAAACTCTTGTAAAGTGCATAATCAACTCCATAGATTATGTCCTAGCTCTATCAGTAATCTATGTGAGATCATTGACGTTCACCTCATAGGAATTGAGTGCAGAATACCTTGAAGGGACTTCTTCCTTTTCTCTTGTTGCAGGAGGGTTAGAGGGTACCCCCTTGATATTATGCTCTTGCAGGCTCATCCACCCTCCCCTTATGATGATCTAGACTGGGAGAATAATGACCTCTTGGTTGATGAGGACTAGGGGGGCACCTCTTCTTTATCTCTAGATTAGATTGTCTATGTGTTTGTTGTGTTCCCTCATGCTTGTCTTACATGTTCCTAGATGATCCTTATCACCCTTTTAGGTGTTTGGATACAGGATTTTTTTGTGTCATAATAATTCTTCTATTTTTCACATCATTCTTCTCTTTTTTGTGCTTTGATTTTTGACAATTGGGGACAATGCAAAGTGTTGGTGGAATTTAGGCCTCCCTTCCATTTTGACCCAATTTTTTTTATTTTCATTTTGCTTTCATGTGCCCTTCTTCACATTATCCGATATAGTAGGGGGTTGATGATAGTTCATTTATATATTATTATATCTATCTATCTATATTTATGAGTAACTCTGACCCCGAAATATCGGATCCCCCTGTCTCTTGTTCATTATGTCATTTATTTCTTTTAATATTTCTCTCTTCTTTGTTGGATTTGTGATGTTGTGGTGCTTATGTGTTGTCCCTTGCATGTGCAACAACATTACCATGATTACATCTTATCATGTTCCACGGGACACAACATCAATTTTATTCTTGCTTTTCTCTCCTTAGGATATCACGTTTATTTGTCTTCAACACACACTAGCATAAGGTGGGGCTATCATACTACTTCAATTTTCAAAAGATGCATTCAGTGGCCAATGAATCTCTTCTTGAAAATATCTAACCTTTTTCAAAATATTTTTCAAAAATTACCCTTTTTCAAAATATTTTTCAAAAATTACATTCTTCAACATGGATTCCTAGATGAATTTTTCTTTCATCTTACAAGCATAAGATACAATCCGGACTTACCATTGTGAGGGAACATTATTTCTTTTGAATTCCTTGATGAAATGAATATTTCAAAATGAATCCTTGATGTTAGAATAATTAGCAAAAAAATCTATTTCTTTTCAAAAATAGTTATCACTTTCGAACTACGTGTCCCTTGGGTGGACCCCTTTCCTTTTGAAGGGCTCTGAGGGACCCCTTTGAAATCTCTTCCTTCAATTGTCGATTGTCTGTGTGATTGTATTTTTGTCTACTTATGTTGCGTTTTTTTACATCTAACATGTTTTGTTTGTGAATTAACATGTTGCTTTGCAAGTGCGCCTATGAAGCTTCTTTTCAATCAGACTCTATAGAGCCTCTCACATCTGGCTTCCTTCAAGACTGAGCACTTGGGGGAACCTCCTTCACAAGTTTGAGGACCTATGAAGTGCTTACATCTTGTGGGATCTCTTTTTTCAACTTTGTAGCTCCAAGGATCTACAAAGCCTTTTGTTCGCCTTCTCCAGTTTTGCAAATCTGCAGTGCATTTTTGTTCAACTTTCCTTGGGTTTGAGGACCTGTGGATCCAACTTCTCTTCTTGTGCTTTTAGGTGGTTCAGATTGTGGTCTACTTCCTCAATGGTTTAGGTATACTCTCTTTGAACTCTTTCAATATAATTTTACCTCACATCTGGTAGCACATATGCTCAATAAAGTGGGGGGCAATGTAATGAAGTGAATTTTCACCCCTCACAAATTCCCCATTTACATCCCTCACCTTAGAAAAATTAAACCTGATGATGATTTTCCACTTCATCCATTCACATTCCACCCACTTGGTGTTGTCTACAGTGTCGATGGGAAATTTTTTTCAAGGACACTAGCACGACATGCAAACATTTGTGTGACGTGTTATCGTCCTGACAAGATTCCCACCTCTAGGATCTGTAGAGGTATTACAACTTGCCATTAGTGATGTAGTTTAACATTATTGCACCTCTTGACTGACTTCAAATGGCTTCCTTCCCTTCATTTCACCTTCAAATATCTATCTTTCACATTCACTTGAACTTCTATTCAACTTCTTCTGACTTCTACACATTTTCCTCTATCACATTTGCTATTACACACTCCATATTTCACAACATTCTCCATTTTTAAAAACAAAGAATGAGACTTTGCTAGATTTCACTCACGTTGTTGCAACAATGGTTGCACTTTCAAGCTTGCAAACTCACATCTCCCTTCACATGCTTTAGGGAACCTTGTTTGAGAGGTGATTGGTAGACCCTACAAAATCCATGGCCATTTTGTCAAAATTTTGAGTTTCCTAAGGGCTAGGGTTCACTTTTTATGCATTAGGGTTTTGTCTTAGGGCTCAGAACCCATCAAGCCTTCATCATTTGTCAAAACCCTCCTTGAACCCTAGTTTTGTTCTAATTTTTCATTGGCTTGTTGTGCCTGCTTAGGCTTGACCCTTTAAGTCATGAATTTATGTCATTGGTTCGTCATTTGCCTAGTCACGACCCCTAATAAAATTTTATCATTTTCCTAAGTCGAGATTCCAAATTTTTCAAACCTATGTCGCGCAATTTTCTAGTTTTCAAACTTCCAAACTTGGAGATCTCTTTTTTATTGACAAGTCATAGGTTTTCCCAACTTTGCAACCTCTGGCATGAGGTTCTAAGGTTCGATTTTTTGGTGACTTGGCAATCTCCTTGCTATATCTGGTTGCAGGTTGTCCAAGTTATAACTTATGTCTAGGTGATTGTGTGTTCACCGGCCCCTGTACCTTGTCTTCTCAGTTGTCACCCCATCTGAAATATTTAATCTTTTCCTAAGTCACGGGACAAAAATATTTCATCCCCCCTAAGTCCTTTTACCTAAGGTAACCCCCTTTTAAATCATGAAATACACATGTGCATATTAAACTTTTAAGTGTGGTGGTGGGCCCTATATCGAATGATGAGTCTTAAAGTGATGGTGTGGTTGCATCTTGGTTGTTCCCCACCAACCTCACTTGAATAAGATAATAGATCGTAGGGGTAGCGGGTGATGGATGTGTTTCCTATTGTAGCCATGGGGCACAGTCTCCATTCACATGTCAGATGTTATATTTTGTGATCTCAAGGTGGATATTGGTTGTTGATATTTGATCTCAGTCATTCCTCATGCACCCTGTGGGAATAAAATAATAAGTAGTGGGGTTGGCGAGTGGTTGACATGTGGACTCTCTCATTGTGTAAAGAAATGGTGGGGCCCATGATTTGAGTGGTCAGCACTCCATATGGTGATATCTCATTGGATCGATTTTGTATGAATCACATCGTTGTTGTGAGTTATGTGATGTTTTAATGGTTATGATCGAACAACCCAGATTTAAAGCGGTTAAATCTGGTGATCAGGTTTTAAAGTTTTGTGTGATGAGCATTAATCGTTAGATCTTGGCATGATTGGGATTGATCGATGGTCATAGTTAAAATTCTGATTTCTTCAATGGCTAGCCACTCTTGCTCATGGGTAATGAATATGTAGTAATTGCACAACTACAGCCAGCTACCAGGATTGATCCAAGGAAACTATAGATTGGAGTCTTTCCTTTCCCAAGCACAATTTATTATTGAGAGATGTTATTGATGTCCTGATTTGTTGCAGAGAATGAATTCGATGTTAGCGTATGTTCTTCTTGACTGTGATCATGGATTTCCTAGGGATCCCAGGCTTATTTTCATAATTGACTCTACTGGAGTGTTCTTGAGGTGTCAAGGGAATTCATGTCTGGTGGTTGCACTATTTTGGGGGGTATTCTTGGTGGACTATGGTTTTGGCTTGGGTTCTTTGGTCTGAAACCCTAGTTTGGTTAGGGTTTGCAATTTCAAATTTGAATCTGAGTTATGCCTGCACTATAAAGGAAAATTTTGTACATTTTGTTGAGGCTCCAACCTCTCTAAACTTTTTTAATTCTTTTTCTTAGTTTGTATAGTTATTTTTGCACTTAGGAAGGGCATGTTGTAGTGTTTTCTCTATAATAACAATAGATGACCTTAATGTTCATTGCATTTTTCACTTTATGTTTGTATCAGTTCTATCATTATCTCCACTATTGTACTCATAGTCTTTGAATCAATATAATCAAGGGTTGTATTTATTCTTATATCACATTTGTTGGCCATGAATGTATGAGTTGTTAGTTTTTATTCAAGGAGTAGAGTAACTTATTTCAATTCATATGTTAATTTATGACAATGCAATAAGGATCTCAAAGAAGTTTGGAAGTTTTGTTCTTTTGTTGGTTTCTTGTTGTAAGGCAGCAAGTGTATAAGAAGCCAGGGTGGGTCTATTGTAGGAGTGTTACTTCATTTCTAGAATCCATGTGGATAAGGCACTGGTCAGTCTATGTTCACAAGCCTAAGTTTGAGGTGGATCCAATTTTAATTTATAGACATAGAAAATGTACCAAATTGATCCTATACACTTGATCTTGATTTACTAACACCATTTCTTCCTAAATCATCTCCTTTGCTAGTCATTTAATCGAATAATCTTTATTTGATTAAATTCATCACTCTTCATCTCTTAATTAAATAAATCAACTTTATCTAATTAAGTCATCATCTTCTGTTAATTAAATAAATACATTTTATTTAATTAATTTTGTAATCCCCCTTTTAATTAAATAAATCATTTTATTTAATTAATCCCTAAATTCATCTCATTTAAATTAAATAAATTAATCTTTATTCGGTTTAAATCTAACATCATCCCTCTTTAATTAAATAAATCAAAACTTTATTTAATTAAGTCTTTAATCATTTTCTTCTCATTTTGATTTAAATCAATCCTAAAATCTAAGTCAAAATGGTCAAATCAGCTACTCTCCCTTAAAATTAATCAAGTCTTGATTAATCTTAATCTTAATCCATTAAATCCACTAGCTTTTTCCACTTGCTCATGAAAATCATTTATTTGATTTATTAAATCTTCAATTACTTTCAAAAAGGCATCAATGGTTGGAATATTCCCCAAATTTGAAAAATCCCTCCAAAAGGGTTTGTACATCCAACAATGCATTCAAAATCTCTTACATGTCCTTTTCTTGAGCCAAGTGATATTAACTTCACCTTTCACCTCATCCTTCAAGCCATCTTTTGAATTTCAAATTCCCCCTCTTTGCACATTCTCCAAAATGTGCTCATCCTTCATCCTCTCACATGTTGACAAGTGGTGTTTTATCATCTTATATTTAGTCCCACATCCTCCATGTTTTGAAATCCTTCATCATTCTCATCTATAAATAAGAATCTCTTCTATTGATTTAGGGGAGAAAACTTGAGGCAAAGTCATTATCTGCAAATTCGAAGCCAAGTTTATCCATTGTTCATCCAAGTCTCCATTTTTATCATTTCATAGCAGAGGTTATGCGGGAATTTCTCCAAGGGAGCATAAATATTCATCAAATCATCACAAAGCTTACAAGGGACTGGGAAAGGGACATTTTCCACATCAAAATGGCACCAATTCCCCCATGGGATTGAGATTTTTTTTGCTTTGAATAATATTTAATCATTTTTATTTGTGTTCTTTATTTATTCCTTGTTCTTTGCATTTCAAATGAATTCTATGAGGAATCTTAGTTCTAACTTGCATATGGATCTAATCTTGTGTTTGTTTGTTGTGTTTGTGCAGGTCTAGGATTGGGGTTCACATAATTTATAAGAAAACCATTTCATTTCCTCTATTTTATTTTATGTTTATTCCCATACTACCATTAGATATTGAAGACAATGGAGAGTTGTGTAGGTGATTTAACCCATTAAAGACCTTCATCCATTGTAATATGATGAGTTGCCTTAATGTATAGGGATACCCACCTTGGTCTTGCAGAGTCTAAAGTGTAGAGGAGAGGCTTGCCAATCACTCATCTCATGTTCATTGGCCACTGATCTAGGGTCTCTAAGTATAAGGAGTAGCCACCCTTTAGGAGATTCTAGACCATCAGTTAGAAACACCAACAGATAAGCGACTCTGTTGTGGATGAACTCAGATTCTTGGTTGTAGATAGTCTTATCAAAAGAGTCATCTAAGCCAACATTTTTGTGGCGTTGGGGAGAAAAAGAAAAAAATATTTGGGTGAGAAACTAAATATATGCTCTGCCTCATTGTGAACCACATGCTCTAAGGAAGATAAATATAAGTGCATGAATCTCTAGGTGAGCAACTAGAAATGTGCTATGCCTTATTGAGGAAGATAGAGATTTAAAAAGGGACCTACATACTTGAAGTGGGAGGTTGTTGCAATGATTTTGGTGTGTTCTTGAAGTCTGGTGCTCTGCTAGTGGAGAGACCTCATAAATTTTGTGATCTTCGAAGGAGCTCTTGGTTGCTTGAAGATATTTTCCTCTTTCAAAGAGGTGGCAACTCTACAAAATATTCCACATCATTAGAAGAGATGGTTGTAGAAATGTCCAAGTAT
Organism: Sequoiadendron giganteum; assembly: GCA_007115665.2. Lineage (NCBI taxonomy): Eukaryota > Viridiplantae > Streptophyta > Pinopsida > Cupressales > Cupressaceae > Sequoiadendron > Sequoiadendron giganteum. The sequence goes on along the minus strand of CM021105.1, from coordinate 639,563,784 downwards.
TTCCATATTGCAATATTTTGCATGAAGGTCAGCAATAAGTTCTGGTAAATAGTGTCCCTTATTTCATGCTTTAAGGTACTAGTTCAAAAGGGAAAGAGAGAATTTGGATATTGTGTAGCTAGTTGTTGAGGGTTAAGATTTAAAATGTATAATCAAATGGATTCCCCTTCCACTAGCTATTTTGTCATGTATGAACCATAGCCATATCCTCAAACAAAACCCCTTTCTTTGGAGATATATAACCCTCTAGATTTCAATAAAATCCATGGTTATCCACATTTTGTTCCAAGAGAGATAAAGGAATATTTTTCTAAGTTTAGAGGCAGTTTAGAAGAATCAACATCAAGGCATTGGCAATTTTTCACTAACTTGTTTGTGGAGAGTCAAATAGAAGAAGAGGACGTAGTCATGAAGTTATTTGTAAGAAATTTAGAAGATGATGCTAAGGACTTATTTGTTAATCTTCATTTGCATTCCATTTGTTCATGGCATGAGCTTGAAAAAATATTCACTGATCAGTTTGGTGAGGTGAATAAAAGTCATATGTCTGATGGTAGTTCTCTGCACAGTTAGGGAGGTGAAGAAGAATATGAATCTGAGGTTGAAATTTTCTCACCTCTAGATGCACTATGGAATATTGAAATATGTGAGGATGAATCCCCATCTGATTTCCATGACAAGTTCATGGAATGTTGGTTTGCTATACCAAAGGAAGAAAAGCTAGATGAATCAGCATGTGTTGATTTATTTTGTGAAAGACTTGAGCTCGGTATGAGTACAATGCCACAATAGTGGAAGCCTTCAAGAGTTGGAAATATTGATGGTTGGATTTCAATAATTGAAAATTTGATAGAGAGGCATGGAGATCGCTTCCTATCTATATTGTGTGAAGGTACTTATTCTAGGTGTCTGGCTAGTATGGAAAAGAACAATAATGCATCTTGTAGTGGTGAAAATTTTGCTTTTGAGTAGCCCACAAAAGAATTTTGTGCAGATGTACATCTTGTTGATGTTGAAACAATGGAGAAAGAGAGATTTCTCTTTATATCAGATGAGTTTGATAGTTTGTGTGGTGACTTTCAACTGGAAGAGAGTAGCAATGATGAGTCTAATGATGATCTCTAGCTGGATAATTTGGGATATGACTCTGCTATATTTTGTAATAGCATGGAAGAAGAAGATATTTCTACATTAAGTAATGGACAAGTGACTGTGTCCTTGTCAAATTTCTCACCTTCTATCTCTTGTTTTGGTTTTGAAGTTGCCACCGAGTTTTTGCATGAGGATAGCATAGATATCGTTGTATGTGAAGAAGAAGAACAAGAAACAAATATTGCTATAACTAATGATGTTATTTATGATGAGTTTGCACCTAAGGAGTATGATTGTATTTATCATATGGATGCATATGAAGATTTTTTTTTAGGGATTATAGCTCATATTCTTTCTCATGAGTAGTGGACTACAAGTTTGTCATGGCAGAGTGATGTTGTTGAGGTAATTTTTATTGATGTGTGTCATAGTTCAATTTTTTATGATACACATGCCTCAGCATATTATAAAGAGTATGAAAAAGAGAGGCAATTTAAAGAGTATATCTCTTCACACAAAGTGCCTCATGATCTGAATGCATGTGTTGATGAGGTTTGCATCAACATTGAGAACTTCAAGCATGCTACTTATAGTACTAATGAGCAGCAATAGGGAGGTAATTTTTTGGCTACTCATGTCCCTTGTGTACCTGAGCTTCAAAGTTTTCAGTTTGGCTTGTCTAATGATGAGTTTCCCTCTCCATATCAGCATGATGAGATGGCACATTTTTCTGTTCCATGTGATTTTGAGGCTTTTTCTTTTGGCCCTGATTCATGTGAAGTGATTAGTAGGTGTGAAGGAATAGAGGATTTTTATGGTGCTAATTAGTGTTCTCATTTTTTGTCACCGGATACAGAATCATAAAATGCAATGGGGGGCAGTGAGGTGGCCTATATGATGTGGTTACCATGTAACAACAAAGAAAAACATGGAGCAAGTTCTCTCTTGTTCAAGGGTAATCACTTTTTTTTTTTACAGGAAGGAGGCTACTTGTGCTACTATGGTGTGCCAAAAATAATTATTGTTTAAGGGAGATCAACTCCTTTAATAGACTAGTGTTTGATAGGGGTAAATTTTAAATCCCATTTTTCATTTGGTGTCCTGGGGCTATCAAATGAGGTGTTTTGTTTTGGGTGACTCCATTGCCCAATGGTTGTTTGGTCTACTTCTTCAGAGAAATGAATTCTCGCTCTCCTTTGTCAAGCAAACATCCCCAACTGAATTTTATCAAAAAAAATAGTTTCTTGAGGGCTAGGTTTCACTTTTTATGCATTAGGGTTTTGTCTTAGGGCTTAAAACCCCTCAGGCCTTCATCATTTGTCAAAACCCTCTTTAAACCCTAGTTCTATTCTATTTTGTTGTTGGATTTTTACGCCTTCTTAGGCTTGACCCTTTAAGTCATGACTTTATGTCATTGGTTTTTTGTTTGCCTAGTTGTGGCCCCTTTTGATATTTTTTCATTTTCCTAAGTCGGGATTCTAAAATTTTCAAACCTATGTCACGGGGTTTTCAAGTTTTGAAACTTCCTGACTTGGCGATCTCTTTGTTATCAACAAGTAATGGGTTTTCCTAAATTTTCAACCTTCGACATGAGACTTTGATGTTTGGGTTTTTGGTGACTTGGTGATCTCCTTGCTATATCTAGTTGCATGTTATTTGAGTTATAACTTATGTCTAAGCAGTCGTGTGTTCATCGGCCCCTTTAACTTGTCTTCCCAATTGTCGCCCCATTTGAAATATTTGATCTTTACCTAAGTTCTAGGCTAGAAATATTTCATCCCCCCTAAGTCCTTTTACAAGTAATACAACCCCATTTTAATTCAAGACTTATACACATGTGTGTATTAAAATTTTAAGTGTGGTGGTGGGCCCCTGATCAAATGGCAAGTCTTAAAGTGATGGCGTGGTTGCATCTTGGTCATTCCCCAACAACCCTACTTGAATAAAATAATGGGCCATGAGGTTAAGGGTGATGGACGTATGCCCTATTGTAGTCATGGGGCCCGATCTCCACTCATATGCTCGATTGTATATTTTGTGATCTAACAGTGGAGATTGGTTGTTGAGATTTTATCTCAGTCATTCCCCGTGCACCCCACAAGAATAAAATAATAAGCAGCAGGATTGGCGGGCGATTGACATGTGGACGCTCCCATTGTGTGAAGAAATGGTGGGTCCTACGGTTTGAGTGTTCAGTTTTCTAGATGGTGATATCTCATTGGATCGATTTTGTATGACTCACATTGTTTTTGTGAGTCATGCAATGTTTTAATGGTGATGATCGAACGACCGAGATTTAATATGGTTAAATCTAACGATCGATTTTTAGAGTTTTGTGTGATGAGTCTTAACTGTTAGATCTTGGCATGATTGGGATTGATCAATGGCCATAGTTCAAATTCTAATTTCTTCAATGGCTAGCCACTCTTGCTCGTGGGTAATAAATATGCAGTAATGGTGCAGCTATAGCCAGCTACTAGGATTGATCCAAGGCAAATACAAATCAGATTATTTCTTCTCCCAAGTAGAATTTATTGCTAAGCAACGCTATTGAATATGTCCTGATGTGTTGCAAAGAATGAAGTCGATGCCAGGGTATGTTTTTCCTGACTATAATCATAGATTTCTCGGGGATGTTAGGCTTATTTTCATAATCGACTCTGTTGAAGTGTGCTCAAGGTGTCAGGGGCATTCATGTTTGGTGGTTACACTATTTTGGGGGGAAATTCTTGGTAGACTACAGTTTTGACTTGGGTGCTTTGGTCTGAAAACCTAGTTTGGTTAGGGTTTGCAATTTTAAATTTGAATCTGAGTTATTCCTGCACTATAAAGGAAAATTTTGTACATTTTGTTGAGGTTTCAACCTTTCTAAACTTTTGTAATTCTTTTTCTTAGTTTTTATAGCGGTTTTTGCACTTAGGAAGGACATGTTGTAATGTTTTCTCTATAATAACAATAGATGACCTAAATTTTCATTGCATTTTGTACTTTACGTTTGTACCAATTTGATCATTCTCTCCACTATTCTACTCACAGTATTTAAATCAATATAATCAAGGGTTGTATTATTCTCATATCACATTTGTTGTCCATGAATGTATAAGTTGTTAGTTTTTGTTCAAGGAGCAGAGTAACTTCTTTTAGTTAATATGTTAAGTTGTGATGATGCAGTAAGGATCTCAAAGAAGTTTGATAGTTTTGTTCTTTTGTTGGTTTCTTGTTGTAAGGAAGCAAGTTTATAAGAAGCTAGGGTGGGTCTATTATAGGAGTGTTACTTCATTTTTGGACTCCATGTGGATAAGGCACTGGCTAGTCTATTTTCACAAGCCTAATTTTGAGGTGGATCCAGTTTCAATTCATAAGAAAACCATTTCAATTCCTGTATTTTCTTTTATGTTTATTCCCATACTACCATTAGATATTGAAGAAAAGGGAGAGTTGTGTAGGTGATTTATCCGATTGAAGAGCTTCCTCCATTCTAGTATGATGATCTGCCTTAATGTATAGGGATACCCACCTTGGTCCTGCAAAGCCTAAAGTGCAGAGGAGAGGCTTGCCAATCAATCATCTTAGGTTCATTGGACACTGACCTAGGGTCTCTAATTATATCGAGTACCGACCCTCTAGTAGATGCTATACCATCAATTGGAAAAACCAATAATGATATCCATCTTATTTAGCATTGTCATTTGATTTGATAGTGTAGTGTTTTTACCATTACTTGGTATTCCATTCTTTCCATGTTTTTTTATCGAATTTTCTATCTCGTGGCTATTTTGGCTATCCATGGAAGTGGGAACACTGAAACAAGGGTTTGACTGTAACAAGCCCCAAAAAAAAACCCAACATTTTTCCCTGTTTTGTTGTGTGTAGGTGATTATGTTTGTGTGGAGCTTGTGGGAGGCTAGACCAGTCATGATTTTGATCCACTACCACCTTTCATTCTTGTCAAATTCTCATTTTAAGTTAAATTATTCTTCTTGCTTTCCTAGTACTTTAGCTCCTTTATGCTTCTTTTCATTATATAAATCTCTATTTATCAGGTTGTAGTTAGTTCCTTGTTAAGTCTTAATTGTATTTCATACTCTCTTTCCATACGAATTCCAGTGTGTCGCACTATCATCCGTCTTCCATGCTAGGGCCCTCTGGCAAAGCACTATTGGGGTCCCAATTTTGGCTTGAGAATTTTCTCTCATGATCCCCTAAACCTCTTGGGTTTTCAAAAGGATAGTGAAATCCTATTTGTCCTTCCTTTTTACACTCCTAAAACATTGAACCTACCTTAAACAATCCTTAGTGTGAGGTAGATCAGGGTAGTTGATCATTCTAGACCCTCCCATGACCTAGGGTCCTAAGTGTTTTGTCCCCCTACTATACAGAATCTTACGGTAATTTTTGTGGTATTGTCCTTAGTGGGTTTTGTCTCTGCCTATTTTTTTAAGTATTCAACTCTTATGATGATGAATCTTGCTTTAGGTTGCTTGGCAGGTGGATCAATCGTGTAAGGAAACTTTCAGCCATTGTAAGACAATTTCCACATAACCCAAAAGAGATAACAATGTAAATAAGTGTTCAAAATCCATATGCAAGAGAATAGACAACATACCCATCAAATATGACACAAGATATACCTTGGGAAAACCCTCAAGAGGGACAAATCTAGCCTCCAAAGCATTCATACTCCATCATATTAATCATCCATAAAGAAAACATAAGAGTTACAATGAACACATCTGAAGCATCAAGTCTTTCAATGCACCCTCATGTGTCCAAGCATGAATCCACACATCCCATGCCATGCTTCACAAATGCACTCCTCAAGAAGACTCAAATGATAGTCAAACCACTTGGCCAACCTAAACCACTACACATCTGTTTGCTTTTATAGACACAAGCTCACACAAATACAACTAGTGATAAGGTAAAACCACGTACCACAAAACCATGTGAATACAAAACCACTAATCCTTTATTTAATATTGGGTACTAAGACATCACTTTATTTAATATTTCCCCAATATTAAATTATTATCAAATTTCTCCCAAACATTAAATAATAATTCAATGTTAGAATACAACATCAAGTGGTTCCCAAATAATTACCTAGTGTGATTATCCACACCACCAAGGTGCATCACAACTAAATAATTATTTAATTACAATATTATGATAAATTAAGCTATGCAATGGTGTACAACACCATATTACAACATTCTCCCACATGTTGTATACATTGCATAAGGGATCCATACATGAAATACATCATCATATCCATACATGAAACCACATGAATCTCCAACATGCTCTCATGCTCCATCAAGATACCTACAATAAGAAAAAACTAACCACCATCTCAAGAAAGAACTCCTCTCATCCTCCAATGTGTCACCTATGGAAGAAAAGGAACATGCTAAGGTGAATATTCACCAATCCATGAGCACAAGCATCAAACCCAAGTGATAACAAAGGCTCTAACCAAGTTGTCAACTTAAAAACCCACACAATCAGAAATAGCATCCACAACACATGCTAATACATCCAATCATCCATACCTCCAAGGTATCAATACATCAGTAAACCCATGCCAAGAACATATGCAATCTATAAACTGTAAAAAAGCTCCTTGTATAGAACCTATTAATATATAACATACATATCCAGGAAATCCCACTGCATAGGTAATGTCAAAGCATATCAAGTCTACCAATCAACACTATACATAAAGGTGTGATAAGTAAGTCAAATCATGAACTACAAAGAACAATAACAATGATCCACACATGCAACCCAAATAGCTGCATAATCTCTCACAACGTGTTGCCACCATCCTCCCGAAACATGAAGATCCAAGAAGGAACAATGAAGAGAGAAACCTATAAACCATAATGTCCTTCTACCAACACCTCAAAATTGTAACATTGTGTCAAGTATGATCTCCTAACAACCCCAAATGAAAATCCTCAACATCCATAACACTTAATCTCATAGACCAAGTACAACATATGAATCAATGTAACAATGCCAACATGGATGTAAGCCTCTCTAACCAAGACAATCAAACTCAAAGTAACCATCCCCAAAACTATAAATCAACCCATAAAACATCTCCTAACAATACTCATCAAAGAATGATATCATAAACTCAAATGCACAAAGAGATAACCATGCCATAACATCTCTCAAATGAATCCCCCAAAACTAACTATCCATAGCTCAAGATTCATATCTATGAAAGATAAAGCCTATAAACTCATGCTAAATCATCCTCAAGTGAGTATCCATAATCAATCACCGTAAATCAACTCAATCCCATGATAAATCAAAGAATGAAACATTAAACATCTAAAAGATATAATGGGAAAATACCTCTCAAATCATAAGCTACCGATTAGACCAAGAGTGGGGAATGAGAATGCTCCTCCAAGATAACCAAGTCATCATGACTCACTCCAAGAACAATCTCCTCTATTGGTCCATCATGAACTAACATCCATGCCTAGGTGAAAGCTCCTCAATCTTCTTGTTGAAACCTCCAAAGAGTAACCATCTTAAGAAAATGTCTCTAATCACCAGCGAACTACAACCATCATCTACATCTCTAAGTATCCACAAGTACCTACATACCAATCAATCCATTCCAAACTCCAAATACAACGTAGCACCATTATGAAGTAATCAAACAAATGATCAATGTACTCAATACAAAGAGAACTACCAAGATGAATGTCAAAGCTCTAACCAAAGAATCAAGAACCTATCATGACAACATGATCTAACCATCTCCTCCTAGGAGATCACATGCACCATTGCAAACATCTTGGTCTCAAGAGAACATGTAATATGCCAAACTCTAAATCGGTATCAAGAGTAAACCATGACATAATAGCAAACACTCTAAACCAAGAAAACATATCTCCAATCACATGAAGATAACCATCACCAATGATGCATCCACATCATTGCCAACAACTCCCATTGAACCATGATACAAATTACACTTGGCATCATGACTACCATCTTGTCCATGAAGATCACCCAGGTCTACACACACTCAACTGTAGTTTTAGTAACCTACAAGTAAACCAAGATATCCAAGCCAAGAAGATACATACAACCACCATCAAAACATCACAAAACCAATCCACTACCAAGTCATCACTTTCAAAATATCCCATTGAAATTAAATAACCAATGAGTTTACCAAGCTATAATGAAATCATGATCAAACCACATGCTACAATTCCCATCACCTAACTAATCAAAAACTCTAACCATCCATCCTCTCAATCTTGAAACAACATACCAATGCACAAATGACCATAGATAAGGACAACTAATCAAATCTACAACAAAAATGAATTAAACTTGGTGGATATAGATAGTCCACATCTAAGTCATCCCGTTGCAATCAATAGGCTGCGCATACCTACCAATCACTAAACCCATAGATCCAACCACTGAAACATGCAAAACTCATCATTACATTAGTAACCTACAAATCGAGATATCAAAGAAGATAATCATGTAGACATCAAGACTCAAACACCAAATCAACCATAGATCTGATTTTCCAACCATGTCCACAAATGAGTAGTCATAGTCAAGGAACCAAATAAGCCTCAAGAAGTTAAGTACAATCTCCTAATACCAAACCATATCACCACAAAATAACCACATACATGATCATGGTGTTCCAATGCATCAAATGTACCTACATATCCATGACACCATAACCATAGCCAATGGTGTACTTGCACTCAAATATCACCCATATGAAACTCCAAGTCTCAAACCATGTCCAACCATGTCCTCAAATTTGAAGACAACCTGTGTACCTGTCACCATCAAAGGCCAACTTTGAAAAACACTTGTAAACCTATACTAGCACCAAACTAATAATCAGCTATACCATCATAAATATCATATAAAAACATGTACTACCTCAAGGTTTCACCTCTTGACTCCTCTGGATGCTCACAAAATCACACCCCAAATATCAAGCTCCTATAAGTGATCAAACAATTACCAAACTCATGCTACTCCTCAAACTAATAAACAATCTGAACCACTATGTAGTACACCACAAATTCTCTCTAACGCCTCTTCGAAGTTGAAAATCTGACTCCATATGTAGAAGTTATGACCAAAATTGTGCAACCTAGAACATCTAACTTCCAGGCCTCAAAAACATGTCAAAAAGGAAAAATCAAGGAACCAAACCTATACCACTACGTAGTGCTCAAAACTAGTTTTCCAACGAGTACAAGAATTCAAAAAATGGACATTGTGGGTGACAGTTATGCATGCTTAAAATAAATGTCTAATTTGCCCATGTAAACAAACATTGGTGAACCCCACTCACAAAATAAAAACAAATATTAATATTATTTTTTCAAAAAATGGTGACTTTAACTATTTAATATTTTTAAAGATAAAACTCATGAGGTGGGGGCAGTTTAAAAGAGTCTTATTATATATTAAAGTTTTAAAATATAAAGTTTCTTTAGAAAAAAGACTTATATGTCCATACAGACAAGATTTAAATCTCCTTGTAAAAGAGCTGACCATTTATTCAAGAAAATTTATTCGGCAGTGAAGATAATTGAAAAGGTATAGCATATAATGTGACAATATGCATGGCAGGGTGGGTATAGACGGGTCTGCAGACCCATACCTTCCACTATATTTTTCTTTTGACTTTTCAAAAACCTTTTGAATCGACTTTGCTAATAAAAAAAAATTATTTTTGTTTTGTAAGAAATTTTTTTCGACCGAAGAAGACAAAAAAAAATTATTTTATGCACACTGCAATATTGACATTCGTACGGCCAGGTAGGGGGTCAAATTTTTAAAAAAATACATTTATTTTTCTAGTAACCAAAATAGGTCAAATTTTATTTCAATTTTTGTCTCTCGACCAACCTGAACCCAACCATGAGGTCCATTTTATCCCAGGAGGTCATTTATAAAATTTCTCCCACAAAATCCCCATTTGAATGCACAACTAAGAAACCTTTTATAGCCATTTTTTTTTCACATCCCAAATCTACAAACTACTCATTATAACAGAAAACCCAAAACTCCTAGATTTGCAATAAACAACCTACAAAATCCTCATATCTTGTCATGTCTTTCATTATCTCATGCATTGCATAGATTCAAACTTAACCAACATTTTCTCAACCTAGGATTATAACAAAAAATCTTCAACCGTGAAAGCTCTGATACCACTTGTAAGGAAACTTGTATCCATTGTATGAAAATTTCCACATAACCCAAAAGAGATAACAATTCAAATACGTGTTCAAAATCCATATGCAAGAGAATAGACAACATACCCATCAAAGATGACACAAGATATACCTTCGGAAAACCCTCAAGAGGGGAAACCCAACCTCCAAAAGCATCCATACTCCATCATATTAATCAGCCATAAAGCAAATACAAGAGTTACAATGAATACCTCTGAATTATCAAATCCTTCAATACACTCTCATGTGTCCAAGCATGAATTCACACATCCCATGCCATGATTCACAAATGCACTCCTCAAAAAGACTAAATAATGATAGCCAAACCACTCAGCCAACCTAAACCACTACACATGTGTTTGCTTTTATAGACACAAGCTTACACAAAATAAACCTAGTGGTAAGGTAAAACCACGTACCACAAAACCACTAACCCCTTATTTAAAATTGGGTACTAAGACATCACTTTATTTAATGTTTCCCCAATATTAAATTATTATCACATGTAAAGCTCATAAATCTAACTCATTTCAAATTAATCATTCCCATGTTCATTGAACATTACAAGTGAGATTTAGAGATAGCAAGAATAAAATTAACATTTCACAAGTGCACTCAAATGACATTAATTTAATAGTTGCAAATTAGAGTTTACATACACCTCATAGGGGTGTTAGAAATCATCTACTTCAATGATAAAATGTCAAATATACATCAATAAATACATTCATGATATCGAATTTCAATTTACAAATTGGCTAACAAGCCTTTCAAAGTATAATATATGAAGCATATCCAAAAAAATAGAACCTTTGAACCTCATCTGCCTTGACACCATTGGTCTTCTTGCATTGAGGCCAAGAGTGTGGTTAAGGCGCCTTTTCCACCCAACCACGAAGCACATGACTTCTCGGGGTTTCTTCCTAACTCGAATAAATCCCCAACCCTGCATGAGGAGCCTAGCAACCTAGAACGATAAAGAAGGAGGGTACTCTCGATGCATGTGTGTTTGCCTATATGCATTCCTAAACTAGAAAAACATATTTCTTGCAAACAGGATGTGGCAGAGACTTAATAAAATAAAATTCTAGGCTTTTAATCCATCTATTTCAATGGTACATTACTTGGTCAAGCATAAAGAAATATAAAAGGTAGTTTATGAAAAGGATAAACTACTGTCTCTATGTACCCACATTCGGTATCATGTCCCGAAAGTTTCCCATAATACAATATAAATAAATGCAAAATAATTCTCTATATGTCACATACAGTGGAAATAATACAGTTTCATACATTTTATAGGAAAAACTCATGATAAAGTCAAAACTCATGAAAATTTCATATAATAAGATCTTTCCACAACCAATTTCATAGTTCGTATTGCTAGTAATTAACTACAAATGTTTAACTCTGACTTGTTTTCAAACTTCACAAATCATTTCCAATTTCCAAAGGTTTAAGGACAACAAGTTTAAAACATCAAAAATGGGTTCCATTCGATAAAAAATTAAGCTCTTAAGATGTGAGTATGCAGTAGCATAGTTACTCCAAATTTGTGATAACAAAAGAATAAAAGATAAACCATTTTTTTAATAGAGAGTTTGATCATTCAAAACTGATTTTAACCATCCATTCTTGTCATAAAATATTCTTGTTTTTACTCATGAGATCATTGCAATATTTTGTGTTGGAAGAATATTTTATACAACAAGAAAATAGCATCAGAGACTTATATCATTCTGCTAATATTTCCATATTTTGGAAAGCATCGACATGTATTCCATTATCTCATAAATAAAGTGTTTTAAATGTTTAAGTACATTAGTGAATAATCTATTTGAAAATACTACAATTACTGCCAAACATTTACAGCATGATACAAATATACATGTATACATAAACGTATATATATATATTGAAATACCGTTATAAATATATATATATATATGTTTATATAATCAGAAAGTTGCATATTCATTTTCTCATATTTACTCAGGAATAAATGAATTCATTTACCTCTTGGAAATAAATATTTTATACAGGAAACACATATACACAAACAGAGATTTTTATATATGTATATTTTATATACATATATATACGTATTTGCAAACAGAAATTTATATATACAAAAATGTATATTTATATATACATATATATGTATATATAAATATTTTTATATTTATCTGTAGTAGTGTATACATGCAGGAATATCTATTCATACATAAATGTATACACACACACACACACACACACACACACACATATATATATATCTTATTAAAATTTCTGATATGCGATATTCCTCCAATGATGTTAAAGCTCATGTGCTAGGAAGGTTTCCACGGGAAAGGAGGGGTTTGGTTGCATAGCCTGCGACCCTTCCAAGGGGATGCTTCCTGTGGGGCAGTGCCTCCCCATAGGTCATAGCCTATGGGGAGACATAGTCTCCACAGCATAGCCTCCCCAAGAGGGGGGGCTGTGGACTGGGGACAACCCCCCTTCATACCTTCGAATAAAACTTCATTCAAATAATTATTCCAAATTAATAATTATTCCTATTTAATTTATTTTCCAACATTTTTCTAACTACAAAAATCTAAATAAACTATTTATTTGCATTCAAATATTAAACCATGAGCGTGGAATTCTCATTAATTGAAATCAAACAATTATTTTAAACAACACCACTCAGCATTCAATTGCATATGAAAATATTTAATTAATCTAGAATTAATTTTTCATTCTTTTAATTGCATGCATATAAAAGAAAATAACCATTTAAAATTTATTGATAATAAAACAATCATCCAATCATATGCTAAATGCATCTATATGACATTAAGTGTTTGTGTGTGATTGAGAGCATCATTCCTGCTTTACCGTGCCAAGAAGCTAATCTCCCCTACCTTAGCCACACCCTTGGTCTTTTATGACCTACCACTCAAGTACACTCAAGCAACCAACATGCAATTAGTATCCAGATAGAATCAAATCAACTTAACTCATAAGATCATAATACATTAATTCTAAATATCATTTTTCCATTTTGCATCATTTTCAAAATAAGACAATGTTTCATTTATTGCAAATTTCCATGAAATTTAACACCACCTTTATCATCATTTAATCTACCATACACATACATGTAATCATGAAGAAAAAACCACATAAAGCAAAATTAGGCATCACCAAAATTAGAGACGTGACATCCTTCCCCACTAGGAAGAGACATCGTCTTGATGTCTAAGTGCAAACATACACACTACATAGTCTATATCATCCATATATAAAGAGTCATAAAAGTGCATGAAAGAAAATATCAAGCTAGAATCCAAGGTGTGGAAAATATCTATCAATATCATCAGCGTCCTCCCATGTTGTGATGTCCTCAGAATATTGATCCCACTAGATCCCTATTGCAGTATCTCTTGACTTCGCAACTTAACATTGTGATTTTCTAGAATCTTGATGAGCTCCACTAGCATCGCCCCTATATCCAAAACCTATAAAGCATGCCAATCGATCACATGAGTAACATCTAGGTGATATGGCTTGAGTATAGAGACATGGAAAATGTTATGAATGTGGGACAGAGCTGGCGGTAGAGAAATCCTATAAGCAACTGGATTCACAACTTCCAAGATTTCGAAGGGCCCAACAAAAAAAGGAGCAAGCTTCAAATTCTTTCCAAAAGAAATTGAACTCTTATGTGGATGAACTCTTGAGAACACCTTATCGCCCACTGAGAATTTCCTAAAAGCCCTGTTCCAATCGGTAAAGCTCTTTTGACGATCAAAAACCTATTTCATCTTTTCCTTAATCAATCTCATCTAATCTTCCATTTCTTTAAGCATCTCTGGTCCTATCAAAAATTTATCCTCCACCCTATCCCAACTGATGGGTGTATGACATTTACGCTTGTACAATGCCTTGAAAGGTGCCATTCTTAATAAGACGTGATAGGAGTTGTTGTAGGCAAACTCCACTAGAGGCAAGTACTCTTCCCATTTATATTGTTGCTCCATGCAATACATTCTGAGAAGATCTTCCACCACCTGATTCACTCTCTCAGTCTGACCATCGGTCTGAGGGTGATATGAAGAGCTTAAATTCATTTTAGTTCCCAAGGAAGAATTTAATGTTGTCCAAAACCTAGAAGTCATACGAGTGTCACAATCAAAAATGATCATCTCAGGCACTCCATGTAACCTGAAGATCTCCTGAAAAAAATTCTTTCCTAACACTAAAGAACCATCTCTCAAGTTTCCAGGGATGAAATGTGCTACCTTTGTTAATTTATCAACTACAATCAAAATAAAATCATGTCTAGCCTTAGTCATTGGCAACCCCTAAATAAAGTCCATCGTGATCACCTGCCATTTATATCCTAGCACTTTGTGTGGGTACAAAAGTCCCACGGGATGTACATGCTCAGCCTTAACTCGCTGGCACTCCAAACATCGGGCTACAGATGATATTACATCTTTCTTAAGTCCTGGAAAGAAATATAAGGGTCTGAGTCCCTCAACCATTTTCATCACACCAGGGTGCCCTAAATATGGTGCATTATGAAATTCATCCAACACCAATTCCTTCAATTCAGTGGAATTCAGTACATACATTCATCCTTGGTACCTCAAAATTCCATTTGTCTCAAACACATAACCATCATATCTTCGATCTAAAGGGTTCCGCTCTAGGGCTTGTTTCACCCTTTCATAATGCTCATCTCCTACCACTACGGGAATTACTTACTACCTAAAGGTAGATTTCATTGTAACCATGGAAGCTAGATGTCTTATGCTACTTAAGGAATCAACCACCCTATTCTTCTTTCCCTTAATATATTCAATTCTGAAGTCATACTCACTCAAAAATTCCAACCATCATCTCTGTCGTGCATTCAAGTTGGGTTGAGTGAAGATATACTGTAATCCTACATGATCGGTTTTCAACTCAAAAGGCTTCCCTAGGAGATAATGCCTCCACATTTGAAGAGCATGTACTATGGCAGCCAATTCCCAATTGTGTGGTGCACAATTTAGTTCATGTTGTTTCAACTTTCGGGATTCATATGCCACCACTTGACCTTCCTGCATGAGAACTGCTCCCACACCCTCACTTGATGCATTGGTTATCACTGTGAAGTGCCCATTTGGATCTGGCACAATCAAGATGGATGCAAAAGTAAGTTTTTCCTTCAGCAGCTGAAAATCCTTCTCACACATATCACTCCATTCAAATTTCTTTCCTTTCTTTTGGAGTGCAGTGATGGGTGTTGCGATGGTAGAGAACCCCTAGACAAACTTCTTGTAATAACCTACCAGTCCCATAAAGCTTCAAACTTCAGAAACATTCTACATAGCTAGCCACTCCATAATTGCCTTAATCTTTTCTGGATTCACAACTATCCCATCACCAAATATCACGTGTCCTAGATAGTGCACCTTGGTTTTATAGAAAGTGTACTTGGAAATTTTTCCATAGAGCTTATGGTCTCTCAGACGTTGCAATACTATCCTCAAATTCATGTCATGTCCCTCCTCTGACTTGGAGTAGATTAAGATATCATCTAAGAAAACCAACACAAAATGATACAAGCAATCCCAGAAAATTCTATTCATCAAATTCATGAAAGCTACTGGGGCATTGGTTAATCCAAATGGTAACATTGTGAATTCGTAATGCCTGTATCTTGTCCTAAATGCAATTTTGGAGATATCCTCATCTTTAATTCTCAATTGATGGTAACCTGATCTCAAATGTATTTTTGAGAATACCTTCGCCCCCTTCATTTTATCAAACAAATCATCTATCCTAGGGATCTGATACTTGTTCTTTATGGTTTCTTTATTTAACATTCTATAATCAATACATAATCTTAGGGTCCCATCCTTTTTCATGAATATGACTAGTGCTCCCTATGGAGACACACTCAGCCTTATAAATCCCTGATTAAGAAATTCCTATAACTAAGTCTTCAATTCATACAATTCAGTAATATTCATTCTATATGGAGCTTTAGACTGTGGCTCAGTCCTCGGTAGCAAATCAATGGAAAATTCAAATGCCCATTTAGGAGGCAATTCAGTCAACTCATCAGGGACTACATCCTAAAATTCCATCAAGATGGCATGATCATTAGCTATCACCTTAGGGTTATCAAGATATGTGGCCTTAATTGCATAGATTACACACCCTCTTCTACGCTCCTTCAACTGCATGGCAGAAATTTTCCTGAGTTCCAAAGGCCTTTTAACACCATAGATATCCACCCGATTGCCCAGATCATCTAAACAAGTTATGGTTTTCTCCTCATATTCAACAAGGACCTTATGTTTCGTAAGCCAATTTATCCCCAAAATCACATCATACAACCCCAAAGGTGCTACATATAAATTGAATTGCATCATGAAACTAGGAAGTTTGAGTTCACTGCAGGCTAGGCATTGCTCTATCCTTTTCTATACTCGGTTACCATACTAAACTTTCCATGTATTAGCCATATAACTTGGTTTAACAGATAATTTAGAATTGATATGAGGATCAGCAAAACTATCAGTAGCTCCTGTATCAATCAAAATAGAAACCGTACATTCGAAAAGCTTACCCGACAACTGGATAGGCGTAGACTGATAGTTAGCTTGGTGATTATCAACCACCGCATGAATATGATGTTGGTTCTTGTTTTTTTGACTACTCCTCTGAGGGCACACACTAGCATAATGCTCTCCATCGCATGTATAGCAACCTTTGCAAGGTGCTCTAGGCCTATCAGAACCATCCCTTCTATTGCTATTGTTATTATGGTAACTGCCCCACTTGTTATTATTCTGGTTCCCATCATGGCGATCTTGAGAATTGTTACCCCTTTTCAAATTTCTGATCTGCTTGTTGTTGTTGCCCTGGTAATGCTGATTTTGATTATTTTTATTCTGATGGTTTCCCTTTGATTTACTCTTAGCATCTCTTTTTCTCATGTAGTTTGCAACCTACTAAAGCTTATGTTCCTATTTAGTGGCTTTCTCAAAATCCTCATCCATGGTGGGAGGGTTATGCATATCCACCTCATCTCGAATTTGAGGTCACAGCCACAAAATAAACTTGTGAACCCAGAAACTTTCATCAAGCTGGTATTGGGGTACATATTTGAGAAAATGAGAGAATATTTCCCAATACTATGTCACTGTCATTCCTCCCTGAGTGAGAGTCTGGAATTCAATCATCTTTTTGTCAAAATAGGACTATGGTAGCCACCTTTTTCTAAACAACTGCAGGAATTTCTCCCAAGTCACCTTACCATGCAAAAAAAAATTTTATGCTTTTTCATTCTCCCACCAAGTGGCAGCTTCACCAGTGAGTTGATACGAACCCCATTCAGCCTTAGTTTCATTAGAAAAATCCCACAAAGAAAAATACTTCTCCATTTCAATTATCCAAGCTTCTACTTCCATCTCCAATTGTTTTACCATCGAATTTTGGTGGGGTGACCTTTTTGAGGTCCTTACCCAACTCTTGAGCCACCTTGCTTAACCTATTGGGGTTTTCTCCAGTCTCAAGTTGCTCAACATTTGTATTCTCCTCATTCCCACCAGATTTTCGTCCTTGTGGACCCATGTGCCTCTCTTGCTCAAGACTATCAATCCTGGCCTCCTGTCGATTCAACAGGGATAGAATATGATCCAACCTATCATTTGTGTCACCATGGGACCCACCCGCATGGTTCTCACATTGATACGTTCTAAAATCCATGGAGTTATTCTATAACACCCAACACCAAGCGTAGTTAGGTGTAGGTCCTAGAGTTTAATCTAGATGATCTGATACCAAAATATAAAGCTCAAAAATCTAACTCATTTCAAATTATTCATTCCCATGTTCATTCAACATTACAAGTGAGATTTAGAGATAGCAAGAATAAAATTAACATTTCACAAGTGCACCCAAATGACATTAATTTAATAAATTTGAAAATTTGAGTTTACATACACCTCATAGGGGTGTTACAAATCATCTATTTCAATGATACAATATCAAATATACATCAATAAATACATTCATGATATAGAATTTCAATTTAAAAATTGGCTAACAAGCCTTTCAAAGTACAATATATGATGTATATGCAAAACAATAGAACCTTTGAACCTCATCTGCCTTGACAACATCAGTCTTCTTGTGCTCAGGCCAAGAGAGTGGTTAAGGCACCTTTTCCACCCAACCACGAAGCACATGACTTCCTCGGGTTTCTTCCTAACTCGAAGAAATCCCCGACCCTGCATGAGGAGCCTAGCAACCTAGAACAATAAAGTAGGAGGGTACCCTCGATGCATGCTAGTTTTCCTATATGCATTCCTAAACTAGAAAAACATATTTCTTGCAAGAAGGATGTGGTAGAGGCATAATAAAATAAGATTCCAAGATTTTAATCCATCTATTTCAATGGTACATTTCTTGGCCAAGTATAAATAAATATAAAAGGTAGTTTATGAAAACGATATACTATTATCTCTGTGTACCCACATTCGACATCTTATCCCAGAATTTTCCCATAATACAATATAAGTAAATGTAACATAATTCTCCATATGTCACATATAGTGGAGATAATACAATTTCATACATTTTATAGGAAAAAATCATGATAAAGTCTAAGTTCATGATAATTTCATACAATAAGATCTTTCCACAACCAGTTTCACAGTTCGTATTTCTAGTAATTAATTGCAAATGTTTAACTCCGACTTGTTTTCCAACTTCAAAGATCATTTCCAATTTCCAAAGGTTTAAGGACAACAAGTTTACAACATCAAAAAGGGGTTCCATCTAAGAAAAAAATTAAGCTCTTAAGAGGAGAGTATGTAGTAGCATAGTTACTCCAAATTTGTGATAACAAAAGAATAAAAGATAAACCATTTTTTTAATAGAGAGTTTGATAGTTTAAAATTGGTTTTAACCATCCATTCTTGTCATAAAATATTCTTGTTTTTACTCATGAGATCATTGCAATCTTTTGTGTTGGAAGAATATTTTATACAACAAGAAAATAACATTAGAGACTTACATCATTTTGCTAATATTTCCATATTTTGGACAGCATCGACATGTATTCCATTATCTCATAAATAAAGTGTTTTAAATGTTTAAGCACATTAGTGAATAATCTATTTGAAAATACTACAATTGCTACCAAACATCTACAACATGATACAAATATACATGTATACATAAGCATATATATATATATATATTCAAATATTGTTATAAATATATATATGTTTATATGATCAAAAATTTGCATATTCATTTTCTCATATTTACTCATGAATAAATGAATCTGTTTACCTCTTGGAAATAACATTTTATACAGGAAACACATATACACAGACAAAGATTTATATATATGTATATTTTATATATATATATATATACATATTTGCAAACAAAAATTTATATATACAAAAATATATATTTATATATACATATATATATGTATATATATATATATGTATATATATATATATGTATATATATATATTTATATTTATCTATAGTAGTGTATACACACAAGAATATCTACTCATACAGAAATATATATATAAACATACATACACATATATATAAATATCTTATTAAAAAAATTGATATGCGATATTCTTCCAACAGCATTAAAACTCATGTGTTGGGAAGGTTTGCATGGGAAAGGAGGGGGTTGGTTGCACAGCCTGCAGCCCTTCCAAGGAGACGATGTTTGTGGGGCAGTGCCTCCCCATAAGTTGTAGCCTATGGGGAGCCACTGTCTCCACAGTGCAGCTTCCCCAAGGGGGGGGGCGGGGGTGCATGCTGGGGACAACCTCCCTTCATACCTTTGAATAAAACCCCATTCACAATATAGAAATTCACAACTTTTGGTTTATTTTGATTTTAACTTCCAAAATGAAAATAATAATATAAATACTATTGTATATATATATATATATATATATATCTTCTTCAAGTATAAGTGTATATATATGTAGATATATGTATATATTTATTTATTTATTTCTAACACAAAACAGGATTTTGATTTTCAGTTCAAAACATTTCAGAAGGTGGATTCTCACCGAAAATATAGATAATATATGTATATAAATATGTAAAATAAATATATATATAAAGCTTTACACAAGAGATTGGGCAAAAAGAGCAGATTACTCAATTGGGAAAATGAATTCCAAACAACAAACACTCAATTTCTAGGAAATATGAGCAGACAAATTCCAAAGATTTATTTTTGCTCTTTCACATTGAGAAATTTAAATACATTGGAATAAATGAAAACCCGGAAAAATGTTTTTTCCTCAAACTGATTGTTGAAACCCCAACTATAGAATTTCCCTTGCTCCTTGATTCTTCATGTATCTTCTTTCGAATTCAAAAAACTTATCTTGCAATGCTATAGACAAAGAAAACCCCCCATTTCTTGCACCCCATTTTTGCCATTTTTGCAGAGCAACCAAAAATATTGTAAAAGAAATGGTTGTGTTCACGTTACCTCATCTCTCATTTTTAAATATTTTCTCCCATTTCCCAAGACCTAATCTTGAAATTGGAAAATTGAAAATGAATTTATTTTCTATTTAACTTTTATTTCCAAATTAATAATTATTCCTATTTAATTTATTTTCCAACATTTTTCTAAATATAAAAGTCTAAATAAACTATTTATTTGCATTCAAATATTAAAACATGAGCATGGAATTCTCATTAATTGAAATCAAACAATTATTTTAAAAAACACCACTCAACATTCATTGCATATGCAAATATTTAATTAATCTAGAATTAATTTTCCATTCTTTTAATTGCATGCATATATGGATATAAAAGAAAATAACCATTTAAAATTTACTGGTAATAAAAAAATCATCCAATCATATGCTAAATGCATCTATATGACATTAAGTGTTTGTGTGTGATTGAGAGCATCATTCCTGCTTTACTCTACCAAGAAGCTAATCTCCCCTACCTTAGCCACACCCTTGGTCTTCGACAACCTGTCACTCAAGTACACTCAAGCAACCAACATGTGATTGGTATCCAGATAGAATCAAATCAACTTAACTCATAAAATCATAATACATTAAGTCTAAATATCATTTTTCCATTTTGCATCATTTTCAAAATAAGACAATGTTTCATTTATTGCAAATTTCCATGAAATTTAACACCAAATTTATTATCATTTAATCTACCACACACATACATGTAATCATGAAGCAAAAACCACATAAAGTAAAAGTAGGCATCACCAAAATTAGAGACGTGACATCACATGTATCCCAGACTTTAAATATAATACAATGTTACAATACAACATCAAGTGGTCCCCAAATAATTACCTACTGTGATTATCGACACCACCAAGGTGCATCATAGCTAAATAATTATTTAATTACGATATTATGATAAATTAATTTATGCAATGGTGTACAACACCATATCCTAATAAATTGGTCCTATAAGGTTTGTAGCCCCTTTTTCAAATGGGGTTGATGCTAGGATTGGTTTCAATGGAAACTTATCTTTTGTGGTAGATTTTCCCACCCTTTGACACATATCATAGTTTCTAGTATATTCTTTGGCATCTTTATGTAGGTTTCGCCACCATAATCCAACTAATTTAACCCTTTGTATTGTTGTTTCACTAGAGTTATTCTCCCTACTATTCCTTCATGGGATTCTTTCAAGATGTCTTCTGATTCCTCTCATGTTTTTATCCTGATGAGTAGTCTGGTCCTTGATTGTGTTTTCCAAGTTTCACCATTTTCTTAAAATTGAATTCCTAAAATAGAATTAACCACTGACATATTGTTCCTTGTATGACAGGCCTATTGAGTACAAGTACTTTAATGGTTCATGGTCTATGAAGAATGTAAATGGTTTTGATAGGATATAATGTCTAAAATTTTGTAGTACATATATATCATAGCTAGGGCTTCTCTCTTAGTGGTTATATAGTTATTTTCTACCTTAGATAGTTTTCTACTTGCAAAGGCTATAGGGTGGTCTTCCTTACCCTTGGGTTGAGCTAATACTACTCTTATAGCACTTCATGAGGCATCTACATGCACGTGGAAGGGTCTGATCCAATCTCTAGGAAAATAAGTATTGGTACTTCCATTATTTTGTTCTTTAGTGTATTCAATATTTTTTGGCACTCCTCATTCCATTAAATGCTTCTATCAGATTTCTTTCTAAGTAGTTCTTCCATCGATACAACTATTCTATTATACCCTTTTATAAACTTGCAATGATATCCAATATAATCTAGAAATTAATTTACTTATGAAGGTTATTTTTGTGGTGGTAGTGTCATGATTAGTGCAACCTTCATAAGGTCTACCATCAATCCATCCTTGCATATTATATGACCTAATAGTGTGCCATATGTTACCACAAACCTAAACTTCTTCAAGTTCAAGGAAATCTACATACTTCTACATCTATTGAGAATCATCCTTAGTACTTGGATGTGGTCTTTGACCAATCCATAAACCATCCAATCATCTAAATATACCTCTAGGAAGTCATGTATAAAGTTTTTGAAAGCATTTATCATGATCCTATTGAATATCGTAGATGCATTTTTTAAGTCAAATGGTATCGTTGTATACATGTAGGACCCCCATTATGTTCCAAATGATTTTTTAGGTCGGTATTCTTCACTTATTTATACTTGGTGATGTTGATGTGTGTTTTGGAACACTTTCTCAACACAGGTATTTCATAGGTGAATCACCTCTCTTGAAAGGAAATATCCAACAAAAAGTTGCTGAAAATTATCCCAAGATCTCTCAGGTGTCAGGTCATGACTTTCTTGGAATATCTCACTTGATGTTTGATGTGATCTTGCTGGTAATCACAGGGTAGACTTATGAAAGTTAGGCTAGAAGAAAGTTGAGTCTTTGGGTAGAGTTCTTGAAGTGGGAAGTTGATGCGTCCTTTGTTGTAGGTTCAGACGGCGATCTTGAACTCTTGTTTTGACTTGAGATTTGGCTTTATAATGTGCAATGAACCTTAGCATCGGCTACTTATTAAAAAAAAGAAAAAAGGAAGGGAAGAGAAGAGGTTCTTGGACCTGCAAATATGAATGAATAGTGATCATGGAGGTTTCTACTGTGGACACCTTCCTTAAAACAAAATTTCGCTTAACCAAAAATTTCACAGTACTATCAAATCGATGCAATGGACTACAAATATTTTACCATTCATTCACCATGTACATGCATGAACAAAGATAAAATTTTGAGGCAGATTTTAATATAAATCCAGACTAACTTTACACAGCCATCTACCAGCAGCAAACAACCAAAAGTATGGACTAGGAAGGCATCTACACAACAAAAATATTCACAACCATAGAACAGCATTACCAATCTATTAAAACAAACTGAAAGTAACTGGAACAACAAAGTAAATCTAACTAAATCATCTAACTATGAGAGATGAACCATGAAACATGCAAAGAAACTCAAAAATCCACCAAATTCAATGTATTTCTATTAAAATTTATGTAGCATGTCATTACAACAACTCAACTCTCTCTTGAAAATGAGAGGACACCCTCTATTTATAGTGTCCCAAAAGTAGAATGAATGGCCAAGATTTATTTTCATTATGTGGCCAAGATTCACTAAAAACTAGGGTTCCACCTACCCCCCAAATATATTATTTTTTAAAATACATCCTTGTCCTTATCCCTATATTGTCTTCTAGTGGTAGCATTATAGCATTTTGTCTTTTTGCTGATTGCTCTTTTGCTACAGCTATTCTTTTAGGAATTCTTCACCAATAATAGGGTTTCCTTCCTACTTCTTCAAAGCAACATACTCCATGAACTTCAAAATCACCGGTTGGGTTTTATCAACCTCTATAATTTCTAATCACAGTACTTGGTAACTCCATTCCTTAGATCTGTCAGAGAGCTTTTTCCAATCTTCATCATACTTGGCAACGTGGTCTCTAAAGAACTTAGACTAGGCGAAGACCCAAGCAGAAAAACTCATGAAATCCGTGGTGATCTCACCTGATATCCCATCCTCCATCCTCTTCTTGAAATGAGGCTTTATTTTCTCTAGATCCACTTGTACGACAGACATGTCATACTCTGTCATTAGCTTTAAGTACCGGCTACAATCTACCCAAACATCCTTGGCCCAATCGATATCCGTATCAACCTTATCAAGCACTTGTTGCAGCCTTTCCTTTCGATTGTCAAAATCCTATTTCCATACATCCATCAACCAGTGATCATCCTTCTTGAATTCTAGTTCCTTTTCCCAAGTCGTGCTTGGTAGTTTGAGGATAGCCTCAATCTTTGGGTAGGTAGACTTATATATCTTCGGGAAGTGCATACAGAATTTCCTTGATCCCTCAAGAGACTTCTGTAAATCCAGGAACTTGTTTGTTCTCTTGACAGCATGATTGATGCCCATTTTTCTAGTATACAAGACCTACCAGAACCAGCTCTTCGTGGTATTATCTAAGTTCTTTCTTCTTTCAAGCTTTTCTATTTTCTCTTTGGACAACAATTGTGGTGAGGCTAAAAATGTCGTAGGCTTTTCTTATGTTGATGACCATTGTTGGATATAGGCTATTTGATCAGCCACTTGTGCCTTGAGTTGTTCCTTCAAAAATTTATCTTGTTGTATTAGATGCACAACTATGGCGATGGACTCCTAAAGGTGATCTACTTTTTGTTCTCTGGTGGCCATCCCCAAGTCAATGGTGGAGATGTTGTAGCTTATTCCTTGTTCTCCCACCACTAGCGTAGCTACCTGTACTGTTCTGGATCTGGAGGCATCCATTGTCACCTTTGATCTGCTTTTAGGCTTCGTCTCCTTCTTGATGTTGATCTGAGCTCAGGCCAATATAGCCTCCAATCTTGTTTTTGGATCCTTCGGAGTAGGAGCTTTCTTCTCCAGTTGCCTTCCCAACCAATCGGGAATTGAGGACTTTTCTTTGGGTGATTCCTGGTCACCCTCCTTTTCATCCTTCCTAAATTCAATATCTTTATCCTTAATAACTTCTTGCTTTGTCCTCGTATCCTCCTTTTCCTCATCAGAGTCCTGGATGAACACCGTGTTTTTAATGGGAAATTTAGTGGGCAGGTGTTCCTTGCAGCTGTCCTCCCCTTCAGTATCTCTTTCTTCCTTTTCTTCATCATGCCCATGCTCCTTGGGTTGTTTAGTCTCTGAACTCTTATGAGTTTCAACCTCTTCTTGAGGCTCATCTTCTTCTTTACCTTCCTTTTCACCATGAGGGAGAACCTACTCATTATGTTTGGGGCGGTCATGTTCCCCTGTTGGAGACTTATTACCTTCTACCTTTGTGTCGGTAGTATTTTCTTCAATGATGGGTTTTCTTTTGGCCTCCGTCTCTTCAATCTTCTTGAACTACTTGGCTAGCTCCTCATCAAGCTCAGTGTCAGAGGTATCTTCAATAATCTTTGCATTCAAATCCTCGCCATCATCACCATCGGATTCATAGACGACCTCGTCAATTACTCGATGCTCATAAATAGGGTGGTCATGGTAGCCATCTACCTCTTCTTCTAACCTCCTGGCTACCTCCCTTTGGTTTTATCTATCCAACTCCTCGAAAATCTGCATAGTGGCCTCCATTGTGGGCGGCTTGGTAGGGGGAGGAGGAATTGGGAGATTGGTTATTTCTTGAGCAATGGCAGACTACACCATTGGGTTTTTGAACATCCCAAAGAGTTCTGATGGCACATTTTACATACATTTAACAAATGAATCCAGCAGGGTGAGGTCATGCATTACGGTTGTTGTGGTGATGGTTGGAAGAGAAAATGATGTGGACATGGATGATGAAGAAAGGGGCGAGGTGGTGGCCAAGGAGGAATGCACTAATATGACCTATGCTGCAAGAGACATAGAGACAAGTTGGACGGAGATGTCCACCACGGGCGGAGAGGTAGCAACTGTAGTATGTGGGATAAGTGAGGTGGTAGCAAAAAAAGTAGTGGTTGCAACAGCAAATGAGATAGGTGGAGACTCTGGTTGATCATCCTCCATTTCTTCTCCCTCATGTAGTGGATCTTCTTGAATTAAAGGCATTTCAGTGACATTGCCTGATTTCTTATGCTTCTTGGAAATTTCACCTTCTGAGGTCTTTCTAGCATACACCTTTGGATTAGACTATTGCTCGTTAGTCTCTTTTCTCTTCCTTGAGTGAGTGAGTGGAGGGGATTTCGATGTCTCTCTCATTGATGTAGTAGCTAGTGCACCATCTGATCCACTTGGCTCACTTTCGAGCCCCTTATAGGTTAGGACAACCCCTTGTTGCTTCAATTAAGCAACTTTCCCATCAATCCATTCTTTTGTGCGAGCCTCTACACGGTTGGTCAGATTGTCAAGGTCATCGACCTCTTGCTCGTTCCAATCAATCAGTGGTAGTAGAAGATTCGCAATTGCATTATACCTGGGGTCTATCACAATGCTCTCATCCTCTTCCACCTGATCAGGTACTGGGAACAGGTTCACCCTTTTCACAAAGTATGTGGTCATCCTCATATAATGCCTTAGCCGCACCTCATAGTCATCCTTACAATTAGCCCAGAAATATTCAATGCTATGAATATGGGTGTATTCATGTCCAAGTGCCTTTCTTATGTGGCCATAGGGATCCATCTGTGGTCGATTCGTGTGGAGTCTTAAATTATATTTGGCCAATTCCTTTTTTGAGTTTAGGGCATATTGCAAGGTATAGAGTTCGTACATCCCCTTGCCGAAATAAAGGGGATAAGCAATCTCTACTAGACACTTGCTTCTTAAAAGGCTTTGAATATGTCACAACTGCCGAGAAAGCTCCAATAGTATTATTCAGTCATTGGCATACTGGGGCAACTTGTTTGGTCTTTGTGAGAACCCTTGGGCACGGATGTATGTAAATTTAGGATATTGAATGAATAGGAAGGCATATTGTTTGAGAAAATCTTGAGCACTATGGGAGACTCTCCTCTCAAAGTCACCCCCGAGTAGCCTGATGATATAACCTATGAAGACATCATTTACCCTATAGTAGTCCTTCTTAAAATTCTTGAATTGCAGCTAAGGGTACTTATCATAGACCTTGATCTCCCTACCACTTCTTTGTCTAGAGCCCTAAATAGACCAATTTATTTCCTTCGTTCGACCAATGAGTACACTAGGTAAGATGTCATGTATAATTTGGAGGTCTTCTTGACATTCATGAATTTCTCGTGCAAGCAATCTCTAATTAGTCCACCCCAATAAAATGTGGTATCTTCCTCTCCATAGAGAATTTGCTCAACAAAGTAGACCATCCATTCTTGAAAGTAGGCCACAGCAGGGAGGCCCATTACTCTTCTTAGCATGGTCATGGTAGTCTTCATAAAAGTCACTATGCAAAAGCTCTTGAGGAACCTTTGCAGCACTACCCCTCTTCTCCTTGAGGCAATGCTGATTTATAACCTTTTTACATTTCATTGGGTCTTCGTCCCACATTTCCTTGCACTCCTTTATGGTTGGCAATTCCATCTCCCCGAAGGTAGGGATATGAAAGGTCCTCATTATTCCTTTGGCTAACATGTTGGCCAACACATTTCCATCCCTATCCAAATTTTTTCTAGTTTATGGCTAGTATGCCTCCCTGCAAGCCATTACTAGTTCGGGGGCACCAAGAGAGGGATGGAAACCTGCAACTTTAGCTATCCCACTGCTTCTGATCAGCCTTGTATTTTCTTTCTTAGGGTTGATCGTGATCCTTTGGATGAATTCATCAATATCCACATGTCTAATGTTGGTGTCAGAGACCTCTTTCGAATTGGTGGTGACCTTAGACGGCAATGGTTTCCCTTGGAATTGGTACTTCATTTGGTCTGTCTGCTTTTCCACGAGGGGCCTTTCCTATTTTCTTTTCTTTGTCCTTCAATACGACTGCCCTTGAGGTTTATGCACCTGATTCCATATATTCTACACACAGAGGTAAGGTGAGTACAATCAAGCATGAAAACGCAAAAGGCTATCCAAATCCCTACAAAACATCGGTAGATTGGATAATTCATCATTCAAAAATCTAACATTTAGTCAAAATTGCCATCAATAGTTTACTAGAGGGATTTTGGGCAGTCGGGGCCCCAAAGTTCGACTTCCTTGGTTAGAATAATGTTTTAAAGGGCGAACAGGGTACGACAGTCTGGATGGTTTCTCCCATCTTCAGATTTAGATGATTTAAAATGTTCATGTGGGAGAGGGTCCAATTTGAGCATGTGGGTCAACATTTTTTTCCAGATTAGGAGGCGTTTGGATCATTATTAGGGCACCTAGAGTTATTAGGAGTGAAAGCCGTCAAGAGTTTTCCATTTGGAATGGCTCAGGTGAAACGACATTCCGAAGGTATAGTTCTGGGGTCTGAGACCCGTGAGGTTAAAGGACGATTGGAATAATTTTGAAACTCTTTATTTGTTTGGGTACTTGGACCACGAAGGCCAGGATGGTCGTTTAGAATGGCATGCCATGAGTGGAAGTCCGATACGAGCAACCCGGTAGACCGGACCTACACACAGGATTTGATACAATTTTTCTTTGTTGATTGATGATGGTGATTGGTATATCGAAGCCCAGAGGCCATAGGGATGATCTCGGTTTTCCTTTCTATGAGGTCGAGACGAGACGGAGTCCCGATGGTGGAAGTTCGGTGATCAAGACTAGGCGAGGGAAAGGACTTTGATTTTCCTATTTTAACTTATGCGACGTTGAGAAGTTCGGGATCTAGGAGTTGGAAGGTAGTCTCCTGATGGCTGTTAGAAATGGAAAAGTGGCAATGGAGCTCCAGGGATGGAACTTCATAGGCCGAGACCCAAAGGGAATTTCGCAAGGTTTCGTTCTTCCATGAGAAATAGAAAACGGAGAGACGGGGTCCAGAGGCTGGATAGATGGAGTCAAAATGTTGTTTGAGGATTGTTAGTGAGCAAGTTTTATGAAGTTTGAACGGCAGAGAGGTAAGGGAGATCTAAGACGGTGGACTCAAGAGGGAACTTCTTCGTTTAAAGTTATTGAAGTTTTTAGTTTAGTTAAGCAGTGACGGGAAGCCTTGGGCACAGAGGGCACTATCGCTCTATAGGGAGAGCGACATCGGGGCGATGAAATTTTGAAGTCAGTTACTTGGTGATTTGAGTGATTTTCTAAGAATTTTACCTAATGGGTTTTTTGGGACAATCCTCCCTTTATCCAATGAATGCATTTTAACCCATCACCCTCCATTATTTAAACAGAGAATTACCAAAATATTAACAGGAGGTTGGATGGTGAACTTACCCAGAGAAATCGATGAATAGAACTAATGAATTTGTGAAGAACAGCTAAACGATGCGACAGGCGCCAAGCCAGCGATCGACGAAGGCTCTGGAGGTTGCTATAGCTGCTCTAATTAATCCTAACACATGAAAATGATAGGGACCTAGATTATTTATACCCCCAGGTGCATTTAATGCACCTAATTAATGTATTTATGACAAGCCAAAAGGTTGGTGAGCTCGAATTTCAAGACGACGGCTGGAGGTTCGATACCCAGAGGTTGGAAGGATGTGACCTCAAGGCCATTTTAAACATCAAGCAAGAACTCATCAGAAAAGAGGGGCTCAAGGTCCGATGGCTAAAAAGAAGGAGGCCAACGACCATTGGAAATGGGAAAAGCAACCCAAAAATTTGGCAAGGGAAACCCGGCGAGCCAGACCCGAAAGGTGCCAAGGCCGCCTGGCAAAGAAAAAATGCCAAAGGGATTCCATGAGGATTTAGGACTTTGCAAATTTTGAGGGGTGAAACATGGTCATCTTAAGATGAGACTTCGGAGGCATTCTGACCATCTAGGGCACAAAAATAGGGGTACATAAAATGAGGCGGTGACAAGATGACCTGGCAAGGAAAAAGAAAGAAAGGGTCCCCATTCTGAATGGGGCATGTGTTCTGAGGGCACAACAAATGGTGACTCTACTGGGTAACACTCCCGAGTGTTCTAAGTATTAGAATTCATTGAGGACCCAGAATCTCTGGTTTCACAGACTAGGGGCCGACATCCAAAAGTGAACTAGGAGAACAAGGTCCTTAGCTAAGTCAACCTACGAAACATCCAAAATTGTGTGTGTAGTGGATTCATTCACTCCCTCAAGAATTATGACAAGAAGCGGCTAATCAAAAAAGCAAGCTACATGAATTGTCCAACACCAAAAGTAACCTAGGCATTCCCTCACTGCCAGTCAGGCATTCATAGCCCCGATGGAGTTGTCGTTGTGACCCAACGGATATTGCTCTACTATCTGTTAGGTGTCCATAGCCCTGGTAGAGTTACTCACACACCCATACGGTTTCTTGATTCTTGAACTTTCTTTCTTTCTTCTTTTAGATTTTTCTTTATGCACTTTACTTTGCTCAACTATGTAAGAATTGAAGCCTACAATGGGTTTGAGAACCATAGTGGTCACTGGAGAGGACTTAAGATTTTTCAGTTACCTCATTATCATAGCAACTATCACACGGCCCTTCAGAAATAATTAACATGTGTTTTGTGCAGGACCTTAGATGAATGTAAAAAGATTCAACCAAGGATCAAGTTCTAGAACGGAGTTCAAACGAGGAAATCATTCCCAAGTAGCTATCAGAGATCAATAGTCAAGAATGAATTCTTAGCCAAAGAACACTAAGAGTGGGCAAAAAAGTGAACCATTCATTGAATGAGCATGACCACTATAGCAAGAACAAAAATCCTCTCATCAAAAGAACAAAACAGTCGAGAGATGACCAACACGAAGCAGCGCAAAACAATAGAATGAAATCAAACCGAAGCAACCTATTCTAACCTATGTACAACTATTTACAGGGATACCTCTATATGAGCTTAGACTTGGAAGTAATTCTACAGGTTTTTTCCATTTAACGCAACGAAAAATCCTCACCAATTAAGGTTTTTTAGCAGAAAGCATTGTCTCCCATGATTTCAACTATCTAAAAGGGGCCAAGCCAAAAGCTTGTCAAATTTGTTATGTCCCCCTTTATTTTCGTAGGCCTTGCCCCAACATAAGACTAGATCTACAATTCTAAAGGCCTTAATTTTGGCTCAACCATTGAACAACCTCTTGACTATGCCCTGATGTTTGGAAAAATTTCTTTTGCACGATCTCGTATTTCTTCTAAGTGTAAGAGCTTAGCTAATCGAGCTTCTCTATGGTCCCCTCCTTCATAAAAATCATTGATAAACTAGAGGGTGGAAATTTTCAAATGTATCAAAAAGATAGGCTCTAACCATAAACCAGATGAAATGGGGAATCACCCAGGGTAGCCTTGTGATGGGTACGGTCTACCCAAAGGGCGAAATAGAGCGGGGTATGCAAGTCCTTGGGGTTTCTATCAAGCATATTTTTAATCATGGTGATCAAGTTTTTGTTGGTGGACTCTGCAAGACCATTTCCCTGAGGATAGTAATTGGATGAGATCTTGAGGGTGATGCCATAATCAAAGGCCCAACTATCAAATTTAAGCGAGGAGAAAGTGGGGCCATTATCACATACCAATGCATACGAGAAAACAAAATGATTTAAAATAAAACTTCCAAGGAAATCAGTGACTACCTCTATGGTACATTTCCTACATGCAATAGCTTATGTCCATCTAGTATAGTAATTAGAAGTAGTTAGAATGTACTTGTGACCCATATATGATGGTGGGCTTACCAGACCAATGAAGTCAAGACCTCATTATGCGAACAGTCTTACCTCTAGGACTAGTTGCAGTGGGATAGCAACATTCCTCTCTCTATTCGCTACAGTCTAGCAAACATGACATGAATGGACATGTTTATGACCATCCTTGAAGACATTAGGCTAGTAGTATCCTCCTCTCAAGATTTGATGTGCAGTAGAAAGACCAAAACCATGATCGGTACCAAGATTGTCATGAAACTCCTTCAAGACCCGATCTGTTTCTTCTTTGCCAAGGCATCTCAGATAGATGCCTTCATGGTTCCTCTTGTACAATATGGATCCCTAGAACATTTATTTTTTTTCTTTATAGTCTAAGGGCATGTTTTTGGACCCCCTACAAGACGGGTGCACATCTGTGATTCAGTAGATAGTATACTATGTCCTCATACCACTCTCCTGGAGAGACATCCTCCAGCTGGTACTGTTGAACTATAAGTTCAGGTCCCACTTCAGCCACTGCTTCAACTATTGTTCGGGTAAGGACCTCTCCTCTAACCAATTTCATCAACAGGATTTCCATATCGTATTCTTGCAACAGGGTCACCCATTTGGCTCTACGTTCTCCCAACTCATTTTGCATGAGTAATGTCTTTACTATGGGTTAGAGCACGATGGAAAATACTTTATTTCTCAAGATGTAATGGCTAAATTTCTTGACTCCACAGATGAGAGCGTCTGCTTTCTTTTCCATATTATGATATCTCAGCTTGTCATTCTTTAATGGGGCACTCATGAAGGCAATTGGATGCTTATTCCCATCACTATCTTTCTGATTCAATATACTGGCACATGAGTGGTCTGAAGTGAATGAGTAAATATAGAATGGCCTCAGATAATCGGGGTTGACCGACACAGGTGTGTCAGAAATTTCCTTCTTGATCTCTTCAAAATCCTGCATCGCTTCCAAAATCCACTCGATCTTTGCGTCTTGCTTCAACATAGCATTGAGTGGCTTGACAATTTCAGCGAAGCCCGTGATAAAAGTTCAGAAAATTTTTATCTTCCCGAAAAAGGACTTTAACTCTTTCTTGTTGCCCGACAGCTGGATCTTCATTATAGCCTGGATGCATTCAGGATTGACAGAGATTCCTTTTTTTGAGAGGACATGTCCAAGCAATTTTCCCTCAGTGACCCCAAAGATACACTTCTTTGGAATGAGGGACACCCCAAAGTCTCGACACCTTTGAAATTTTTTGCACAAATCAGCCACATGATCACTTCATTGCTTTGAGAATATAGTCAAATCATCCATGTAGATGATTATGCAAATACCAATTAGTTCCTTGAAGGCAATTTCCATTGCACGTTGAAAGGTCACACTAGCATTGATGAGCCCGAATGACATTCGCCTATATGCAAAGGTGCCCCACTTGGTGGTGAATCTTGTTTGATGTCGATCTTCATACTGCACCATAACTTGATTATATCCAGAGTACCCATCCAAAAATGACATCATCTGAGAACCGTTAACTATCTGTAGTACCTCATCCAATGACGGCATAGGATAGTTATACTTTTCTGAAGCCTTGTTTAGATTACGAAAATCATCACACAACCTGATTTCTCTATTATTTTTCCTGATTAGAACTAAATTATCCACCCATGTGGAGTGCCTAACTAGGAATATAATGCTGGAGAACATCAGCTTCTACACTTATATATGATCGGCTCCAATTAAGAATTGACGGGACATTGCCGCTATCAGAATGGTATTACATCTAGTCTAAGAGGGATGGTGTGCATGATGATTGATGTATCATATGTTTTCAAGACTTCATAACTCCAAGCAATGACATCATGGTACTTTTGCAAATCATCCACTATCCCTCTTATTTCTTTTGGTGTGCACACCCTACCAATAAACACATTTTTTGCATCCTCAATCGTTCTAAGGTTATAGGTGTCACAATGGTCACTAATGGAGTCCCTCTTTACTTTTTGGTCATGTCCTCTAATCTGATCCAGATCAAATATCCATTCTAGTTGGACTATTCCTCTTGGAATAGTGTTGGTCTTGAGGTTGATGACCCCTTCTATATCTATCTCAGCCTCTCCAAGATCAATCTCATCAATTATTTGGGTAGCAAACATGTCGAAGCTGGTGATAAAATCTAGGATTTGTTTATCATCATTAAACACTTGAAAATTTGCCACATTGGCCAGAACGGATGGAATGGAAGTGAGATCAACGGTAAACCTTTTGAAGCCAGATAATGATAAGGGTTGCAAGGTGCTAGTTTCTTGTGCTAGGGCATTGGTCGTATAGTTCTGAGGCGTGGGATCAGCTGGATGTTAAATGCATCTAGTCCTTCTAACAAATCCCATACCCTATGCCTATAATTGGTCAATCTTCGGTCATAGCAGGAATACACCTTTCTCACCTACTTTATGACTAACTCTGAGTCCCCAAAGACTTGTAAAATTTTGACCCCTTTTCTTAATGCCATGAGGAGTCCCAAGACCACTTCCTTGTATTCTTCTATGTTATTGGTGCAATAAAATTGGAGTCTATGAGTAGAAAAGTATGGCTTACCTTTGGGATTGATCAGCTCAAAACCGGCTCTGGCCCCATGCTTGGACTTAGACCCATCAAAGCGTAGCGTCCAGAACTTGGGAGAGCCCTTGATCCCAAAATCAACAGACCTAATTTTTTCTTCTGAAGGCGACCTTTCCTCTACTTCCTTTTGGGGTGAGGCAGATTCCACATGGCTTTGATTTGGCGGTGTTGACTAAGTCTTCTCTTTCAGGGTGGCCTGTCCATTGATATGCTCAATTGTTGTTTGACATAAGTAACATTCAAATTCTGAATGAGAAGCATTGTGTACCCTGCACCAACTGGACAACAAGAGTTCTTGAAAATTCATTCTAGCTCCCAAACTGAGTTGATCTTGCACACACTTTTCAATGAAGTCTTGGAAGTCATCTAGCAACCCAAGGCCTCCATCCTTGCTAGATTCTTCATCCTTTGACTTGCTCAACATTTCTGTACTCTAAGGGATATGGGCTAGGTTGGTAGATGGGATGCAGGTCACAAGAAGGACTTCCTCAACCACCTCTTCTTCACATCATTCCTGCTCATCATGTTGTTGTATTATGTGATCATAAACTTCATGCATGGTTCTCAGTCTATTTGAATCATAAAGGTGAGAATAGTTCATTGCAGTGTACCCATTCAATGCTCAAGTGAAATCCCTTCCTAAAATTATGCCATAAGTATCGGGTATGTCAGAAACTTGGATATCGATGGTTTTTTGTATCCTTGGGTCAGCAACAATCTACATAGGTATTCTATTGATCTCACCAACTATACTGATTTCAGTTTTATCAAGTTGCATCACTTTACATCGGGAAGGAGCTGTAACTATCCCCAAGGCTTTGCATATGCTTAGGGGCATGACATTGGCGGAAGCTCCCAAGTCAAGCAAGCAATTATGAAGGTTCTTCTCAATTATTCTAAGGGTGGTCAAGAAGGGAGGGGTTTCAAATTTTCCTTGAAACAGTCCTCTGGAAATATATACCTGGGCCACCTAACCTTTATCCTTATCATTGCCCTTGTTTTGGGCTTGTGTCTGATCTATTTCCTTGGGTTGCTTATTTAATTGCTAATTTGTAGGTAGATCAACCTTCTTGTTGAAGACTTGTCATATAACTGGCTCACTCTACTGATCTTCAAAGGAAAACCTCCTAGGGGGTGTGTCCTGGGCTGGTCTGGATGAAGAGGTCCCATTGATCATCCTAAAGAAGGCATTTCTAATAGCTGGGACTTTTAGCATCTCAAAGTTGGACACACTTAACTTAACCTTCTTAAATTCTTCTACAATGTACTCTCCCATTTTCTCAATTTCATTATCATAAGGGACATTCTGGGAAGAGCCAGTAGGCTTGTTTTGATTTTGACCCTCTCGTGTATTCTTGTTGAAGTATCGGGTAGGTACGTGGGGATAGCTTTGGTTGTTCCTAGAATTTGGGTCAAGAGGGCTGCTGAAGTTGTTAGGTAGGGTGGAGGTCATGAAAGGACCACCAGCATGCCTACCAGCCTTCCTATTTCTCAAATCATAAAGAGTGGTCCTTTTGGTGAAACATTTGGACTTCGTCTTCTCTCAACTCTTCCTCATCTACAAGACGATTATCTACTAAATCAAAAATTTGAACCAAAGGATTTGTCGCACTTACCTCTTCTGCCTAGTTGTTGCTTGTAATGGATTCTTCCTTTTCTAGCATATTGCTCTCAACCTTCGGGAAGGGAGCCTGGTTGACCACTAGCATCGAGGAGTCATATGGTTTGAAAGGGATGATGTCCATGCATTCTCAGCTATCTACAACATTCTCGACTTCAATCTGGAAAATTTCAGCAGTCGTCAGGAATTTTGGACAATCCAATTCAGAATGCCAACTTGTTTTATGTATGCGGCACTAGCTAGGTAAGGCAACCTCGACTAAGTAGCCTCCACTTGTAGTCTTCTCATTGTTACTGGGCTAGTCCAAGGGAGTAGGAAATCCACCATTGTTTGGTCTCATGTTCCATGTCGGATTTTGTCTTTGGGAGGGCCTTCTGTCAAAGTTTTGCCCCGAATTTTGACCTCTTTCATAGGTCTTTCTAAAAGATGTTCCAGCATGGCAGTTGTCACAGTTGTCCGGACTATCCCAATTGATGTTGGCCTGGATGCTTCTCTGTGAAGCCTGCAGCTGATTGTTTTGATTTCTCAAGTGATTCATCTTTGTAGACATTTTCTTGATCATTTATGTTAGCTCGTCGATTTGGTCCTTCTCCGTGTTGTTTAGTTGTGAGCCTGAACTCTGAAGGAAGATCGATTATGCAACAAGCTAATTTTGGTGAGCGGGCGTGAATACAAAGGCTTGAAGGTATGATGACACTTGGGGTGGTTGAGAGTGGACCTACGGCTGTTGGGGCAGCAAGTACTGTGGAACCATAGGTGCCTGGTTCATTTCTTGTCCCGGGTGAGGCACTATAGGCAACTGTGACACCGGATTCATGAAGGGCGTCTGATGTTGCGAAGCTTAAGTGAGCCCCTAAATTTTTGTGGGGTGAGTGACCTACCCCAAAGAGGGTAGAGGACCAAAAATATTATGTCCCAATTATGTACTAGTAATGATGGCCTCTGCCTAAGCGTCTACTAATCTGGCGGGAGGAGGTTGCATCCTTTTTACTAATGTTGCAGTAAGATTATCCAACGTTGCATAATAAACCGATAGAACAACAACAGCATTGAGCACATAAGGGTCCTATAGCCGAGTATATGCCTTGTGGAAGTAATCATTAAATGAGTTGATCGATTCGTTGACCTCTCTTCAGACTAACATAAATTGTCGGTATAGGTCTGAAGGACTGATCAGAATCTTGAATTTCTGCAAGAAAGCATTTTTTAGGAGGTCCCATGTGTTCATAGTTCCCACTGTCAAGTTGACGTACCAGTAAAAGGCCTCCTCCAATAAGTAATTGGGAAAGAGTTGGCAAGCCACATCCTCATAAATAATCTTCATAGTCTTCAAGGCTATCTCAAAAATATTAATATGTTCCTCTATTGTCGTTTATGGATCCCGAGGGTTGAACTTTGTGCAAAAAAATTCTAGATTCTTTGGCATATCATGGTAGAGGTTGAAGGCCAAAGGGGATGGATTATTGGACATCCATGTCATTGGAGGAGGTGGTGGAGGTGGTTGCACCAGACTAACTTGAGGTTGTGGAAGGGAGACAACAGTTAGTGTGGACAACACCCAAAAGCAAAACTACGTTGGGTTGGAAGGCAGTGTCTAGCCCTATGGAAGCGGCAACCTGGAAGGTTGTTTGAAGCGTATGAGTGGGAAAAAGTGTTGCCCCAATATGAGGGAGAAGAAAAAGATGATGGTGGAAGCAAAATGGGATAGTCAGATGTGTTGGAGGTGGATGCTCCACCTTTCTTGTCTCTCTTAGCTTGGGTAGGGGGCAATAACTCTTGAAATTCCCCTTTGTTTGGTGTAGACCTTAGTATTCTATAAAATCTCTTAGGGGAGAAAGACTTGATTCAATCCAGATTAGCTCCAAAGAGTCCCTCCTTCTAGCGCCAGTTCTATTGATGTGTGTTTTGGCACAATTTCTCAACACAAGTAATGCATAGGTGCATCACCTCTCTTGAAATGAAATATCCAACAACAAGTTGCTGAAAATTACCCCAAGGTCTCTCAAGTGTCAGGTATTGACTTGCTTGAAATATCTCAGTTGATGTTTGATTTGATCTTTTTGGTAATCACAGATCAGACTTATGGAAGTTAGGATGGAATAAATTTAAGACTTCGAGCGGAGTTCTTGAAGTGGGAAGTTGATGTGTACATTGTTGTAGGTTCAGACAGTGATCTTGAACTCTTATTTTGACATGAGATTTGGCTTTACAATGTGCAATGAACCTTAGCATAGGTTACTTATTAAAAACAAGAAAAAGGGTAGGCAAGAGAATAGGTTCTTGGACCTACAACTATAAATGAACAGTGATCATGGAGGTTTCTACTATGGATAGCTTCCTTAAAACAAAATTTCACTTAACTAGAAATTTCACAGTATCATGAAATCGGTGCTATCTTCTAAGGACTACAAATATTTTACCATTCATTCACCATGTACATGCACGAACAAAGATAAAAGTCTGAGGCAGCTTTGAATTTAAGTCTAGACTAACTTTACACAGCCATCTACCAGCAACAAACAGCCAAAAGTATGGACTAGGAAGGCATCTACACAACACAAATCTTCAAAACCATAGAAAAACATTACCAAATCTATTAAAGCAAACTAAAAGAAATTGGAACATCAAATTAAATCTAACTAAATCATCTAACTATGAGAAATGAATCATGAAACATGCAAAGAAACTCAGAAATCCACCAAAGTCAATGTATTTCTATTAAAATTTCTACAACATGTCATTACAACAACTAAACTCTCTCTTGAAAATGAGAGGAGACCCCTTATTTATAGTGTCCCAAAAGTAGAATGAATGGCCAAGATTCATTTACATCGTGTGTCCAAGATTCACTAAAAACTAGTGTTAGAACCTAGAATTTCCATCAAAAACCCTAAGGTTTTCCCATTTGAATTTAATATTTTCCATCAAAATCATATGGATTTTTATTCATTTTACCTATTTTCCTATATTTTCATGAAAAGTTTTGTTTTATTTCTCATCCAAGGTGCTAAAACATTTTATTTTTCATACCGCTACCTTGTACCCCTTGCAATTTCTATCTTTTGTTTCTTGCCGCTTTACTATTGACAACTATCAGACTATTCGTAGCAGTGCGGTGGAGGGTAAGCATGGCGATCATCAAATAGCTACCCCTACACCATGGCCGGCTAAAAAATAGACCGCGGTGGCATGATAACAATCAGTGGAAGGCAGACAAAAGAGGCACTGCGGTACCGCCAATGGTTTACGGGGAGACCATGGTGACAGCGATAAAGCGTTAATAGACAGCGAAGGCGGTTACCGCTGCACCGTAACCTGCCAAAGAAGGGACCACGGTAGAGTGGTGGGAAACGGTAATGGCTAAAGGGGTAGGCAATAAGTGTTTACCATGCCACCATCCATGGTCAAAGCATAGACCGCAGTGGGCGGTTAGTAACCAGCCAAGAAAGTAGATAGGAGGCTCACCGCAGTACTGCAGGGGGTTCAAGCAGAGATCGCGGTGATTGCGATGACAGCAGTGGCGAGCGGGTAGTGGCTACCACGGTACCATGAGGAGGTAATGATCATATCGCAGTAATGCGGGTAACAGTGAGAGGTAAAAATAAATGTTACCATAGTACCGCTAGGAGTAAACAAGAAGATCGCGGTAGAGCAGTAGCAGTGAAGGAAACGGCTGAATGAGGACATCGCGGTACCGTCGACAGTCAGAAGGCAGCCCACGGTAGGGCGGTAAAGGGTTAGCAGACAATGAAGGAACATTCAAAGTCAAATACTGCTATACCGCAGCCGACCAATAGGTTGACCGCAGTAGAGCGGTAAAGAAAATGATGGCCATGAAGACATAAAGTATAATGGCGAGAAAAGTATTAAAACAAAATTAAATATAGAACTATTGTAAGAAC
Organism: Sequoiadendron giganteum; assembly: GCA_007115665.2. Classification (NCBI taxonomy): domain Eukaryota; kingdom Viridiplantae; phylum Streptophyta; class Pinopsida; order Cupressales; family Cupressaceae; genus Sequoiadendron; species Sequoiadendron giganteum. Next base: position 639,523,574 of record CM021105.1, on the reverse strand, counting down.
ATTTAATTTGTTGATAAGGCAATGCAATTAAATTTTTTAATTTATGCCATGGAACGTAAACAGTTATACCAGAACAAATGAAGGGTCTCAACCCTTGGATTTCATGCTATAATTTTTTTGTAAATTCGGTTAACTGAAGGAGATTTCTTCTTGAGAAAAAATAACAGAAATGGGATGGAAAAATGATGAACAGTCCTTCTTGAAACAGGGTATAATGGAGAAAATATATATACACTGGTGAAATATTTTTTGAATTCGGTTGTTAAGATGATATAATATTTTGAATTTCCTGTCTGGTTGTCTCCAATTAGAATTTTTTAAATCATTTAAATTAGGATAACAAGTATATATCTGGTTTATCATGGTGCAATTTTCAATTTGTGTGGTTTGATTAATAGGTGTTTGCAAAGTCAGAACTAAATTCTCTTAAGCAAGTCACAGTGATTTTAGGATTTTTGTTGGATGATTAAAGAAGAACGTGGTAGGGAAACATTCAAGCATAATTTATGCAAGCTATAAATTGGGTGAAATAATATGTTGGTCATAGAATTTCATACTTTAAATATGCCTAACAACTTGAGTTAAGTTCGAGAGGGAAACACCTTGAATTCTTGTTATTTTTTTACTCCATTGCCCAATAGATAGAAGGCACTGATCTGCCATATCCCAGAGGGTAGAATTCATAATAAAATATATATTCAAATCTTTTCTTTTGTGTAGTAGGTGTAGTTGCAGTCATTTTTTCTATCCACACCTATTTTCCATTGTGGGTAGATTGCTTAGCAGGAAATCTATTTTGAATCTGCATGTTTCACATAGGTTCACCCACCTAGGTCTAGCAGAACCTAAAGAGCGAAAGGTTTAATTGAGTAATTGACTTTGTACGTTGTCCAAAAATGTTGTAAGGGCCTGGCAAATTCTTATGGTTAAAACCTTCATTTTTGAGAACCAACAGTTTAGCGAATCTACTAGGGACCATAATCTGAAAATAATCCTTTTTCATAGAGTCAATATTTTCTAGAAGACTCCGCTGGGAATAAAGAATTGCATATTTTCTTAACTTTGGAAAGTGAGTGGTGACTCTAAATGAATAGATGTGTTGAAATTGATAAATTGAAATATACATCAAAAAGAATTCACTCTAGAGTTCAGACTATCACAATTGCTCACATCATGCAGGGAAGAAGGTCTTTGTACAAAGATGGTGATGGTCCTAATGAGAAAAGTAAATGGACTCAGAAGAATGATAAGGGTAAGAAAGTATCTGATGACATGGGCCCATCAAATAAAAAATATATATCAAAAGCACCAATTCATATGGTACACTAGCAAATGAAAGAAGTCCTTCCAGAGAACCTCATACTCCCGAGGAATAAAGGAATCCCTTCTTTCAACCAGATCCTAAGAAAGTTGAAGAGTTCATGGCTGAATGTGAAGCTGAAAGAGAAAGGAGACATCTTGAATATGATCAGAAAGCAGCACTTCTTGAGGATGAACTTGAATATGAAGCAACATCTAAGGAGAATTATGAACTTATGGCTAGGGATGAAATAAATGCAAGACTAGAACATGAGAGACAAGAAGTGGAGAAAGCAATAATAGAATATGAGAAAAGGCTCCAAGAAATCAGAGAACTTGAAGAGTTGAAATTGAGAAAAGCTCGGATCAATACTCAAATGGCTAATTTGCATAAATATGTGCCACCTCAGAGGCAGGGGAACAATAATGCAGGCCCATCAAATTCCCCACAGGCCCACCAAAATCAGCTAGGGAATCGATGTAGACATCAAAACACTCCAGCACAAGATCAAGGTGTTCAGCCACCTCCTTATCAGTAGCATGTACCCCCACAAGATCAGCAATATGTGGCAAATATTAATACATTGTACTAGCATCAGCATTACCAAGATCCTCCTCCACAATATGAAACCATGATCAGGCAATTTGACTTGGCTGGATTTCAAATATGTCCTTGTCCCATGGACAACAATTGGAGAAGTCTTGTCCCAAAATTCACAAGAAGTAGTGCAATTGCAGCTGAAGAACATTTAAGGAGTTTTAATGCTTTTGTGCAAGATTTGGATATTCAGTATGAAGATGTCCAGATGAGGTTGTTTATGATGTCATTAATTGAAGATGCCAAAGATTGGTTTAATAGTCTGCCAAAAACTTCTATTGATTCTATTCATGTGCTTATGAACAATTTCTTGAGCAGTATGGGAATCAATATGCACCTGAATTTGCATTGAACGAATTGGTGACTATTCAGAAGCATCAAAATGAGTCATCTTATGATTTCAACCAGAGGTTTTATAAATTACATAATAAGATACCTCCTGGATCTAAATTGGTTGATCTTCCTGCATTGAGTATTTATTTAAAAGCTTTTGATCCTAAGATAGGATATGAGCTTAGGAACAGGGGTCCCAAAAATTTGGTTGAAGCTCAAAGGATAGAACTCACAATTGAAAATAACAGGAAATTTGCAGGGATGATTTCCAAGAGGGATAACCCTAGGGTTCCCCAATATGCTCCTCCAAATAAACAATAAAACACATATAGGAATGAAAGGCCAAGACTACATGACATGCCTTATAATACAAATTGGAGAAATGGAAAGCTAGTGATGGATTGGCTAAGAAATAAAGAGACACCTGACCCTTTGAAGAAAAGAGGGACATACATGGTTGATAATAGTCCTTGGTGTTCAATTTGTGACTTGCCACATTCTTCAGAGCATTGTGTTGTAGCTCAATCAGTGTCAGGGAAAGACATATCAGAAAATAATAATGAAGAAGACCATAATATCTATTTAACTTCCCATACTCTTCACTCTACAGAGCAAGGTTATTCATCTTCAGAAGAAGGAGGATATGAATATAATGTTGATCATCAGAAATATAATGTTCACATGGCAGAACAGCAAATTTTTTGTGACTATTAAAAAAGATGAAAAAAGTTCTTCTACTACATCATATCAGACTAATAGGGGAAATATGAGGAGACCAACTGAGGAAGAAATTAAAAGATTGAATATTGCAGCAGTTGAGCTGGCTAAAAGCAAGTATCGGTTGAGGAATAGAACAGTGAATGAGAATGAAGGTATTCCAAGAGGAATATTCTTGAAAGATAAAAAGATGTCCCATGAAATATCAAAAAAGACAAATGATGAGCACCCTGATAAAAAAGAATAGAAGTATGTTCCCAAAGAACAAAATAAAGAATTCCCCAAAGACAAACAAAAGATAGATCAAACGTCAAAAAGGGACAAAGAGGAGAACAAAGGTGAACCAGCAGAGCAAAAGAAGGTGATCAGAGCTAAAGGTGCATCTTTTGATTTTGTGCAAGCTTTATCCCAAGTAAAAATGTTTGTCCCATTACTTGAAATGATGAAAATTAAAGAGTATAGGGAAAGTTCTATTCAATTAATGTCTGGTGAGAGGAATCAAATTGTAAATTTTGAACAAAATGAGAATCTTGGAGTTGTTGATAAGAAAGGAAAGATAAAGGTTTCAGAAGTTTCCCTAAATGATGCATTAATGAATACACCACAAATTGATCAATTTTTTACTACCCTACTTATAAATGGTAAATTGGCAAGAAATTGCATGATAGATTCAGGTGCTTCTATGAATATTATGTCAGTAGGGGTAATGAAATAGCTTGGTATGTGGATAGATATTGAGGGTGGTAAGTGTTATGCCATGGATAGTAGGCATGTCCCAGTAGTGGGGATTATGAAAGATGTAGAAGTAAAATTAGCAGCCTACCAACAGGCAACTTATAACATTGATATAACTATGATTGATACACCTCCTCAGTTTGGAATGCTTTTGTCAAGACAATGGACTGCAATAGTTGGAGGTAATGTGTAGTTTGATTTATCATATGCCATAATACCCGTTAATGGTGAAGAGGTAAAATTGTATAGAGAACCAAGAGTGAATCAGATTGTTGAGTGTGTTCCTCAAGAACAACTTAATTGCTTTTGTTATGTGGATTTAGGGAGTTTCAGAGTAGAATTGTCTCAGCTAGAATTAGTGAATACTAACCCAAAATGATAGGCTTGTTTCTAGAAATCAGAAAGGTGTGTGGAAAATGTATTTTGATGGGGCTGGCACCCAAGAAGGTAATGGAGCTGGGGTATTTTTCATATCACCTGAAGGTACAACATTTAAATATTCATTTTTTTTGGCCTTTGAATGTACAAATAATGTGGCTGAGTATGAAGCCTTGTTGATTGGTGTGAACATGGTTGTCAAGCATAAGATTAAGTTGTTGACTGTCTTGGGTGATTCTGAGCTAGTTGTGTCACAAGTTAGATCAAAGTATGTTGCAAAAAACAAAAGGATGAAACAATATAGAAATTTTGTGTGGGATACAATGGAACTATTTGATGCATTTTCAATTGATTTGATAGATAGATTTGAAAATTTGATGGCTGATTTTTTGGCTAATGTAGCCTTAAAGAAAGATGATATCACTTTGGAAAGAGTGTCTCAAGTTGAATTCAAAACAAGGCCTGCTATCCCTGATAACATATATAGTTGGAAATTTTTTAATGGTGATACTAACCTTTTGAAATTTCTTCATTGTATAGATCAGTATGAGGCAAAGGAGATAGATTTCAATGTTTTTGTGGAAGAAGTAGGTGGGAAATAGACTGTATTTGGGAAGGAATTTTTGCAGCTCAAAACTAACAAGCTTCCCAAAGGGCTTGTGGCATTGGAGAGAGTGTATGATGGGAGTGATCATTCTCTCATGAAGTAGAGACCTGTTAAGAAAGAAGATATTGAAGAAATAAATTTGGGAACTAAATTAGCACCAAAAAGGGTTTATATTGGAAAGAAAATAAGCCCACCTATCAGGAGAATGTTGATTACATTGTTGAGAAAATACAAGCATGTGTTTGCTTAGTCTTACGAGGATTTGAAGGAATATAGAGAAGATATTTTTCAGCATGAAATTCCACTTAAGCCAAACACAAAGCCATTCAGACAAAAGCATAGGCCTATCAACCCAACCCTGGAACCTAAGATGCAAGAGGAGCTAGTAAAGCTCGGAGATGGAGGTATCATAAAACCTATTAGGCATTCAACATGGGTCTCAAATTTGGTTCCAGTCAGGAAGAAAAATGGGGATATAAGACTGTGTGTAGATTTTCAAAATCTAAATGTTGCTTCCCTAAAAGATAATTATCATCTTCCAAACATGGAGGCAATATTGCACAAAGTAACAGGGTGTGAGCTATTGTCAATGATGGATGGATTTTTTGGATATAACCAGGTCAAAGTCAAAGAATCAGAGCAGTACAAGACAACATTCACTACACCATGGGGAACTTATGTCTATTTAAGAATGCCATTTGGTCTCACAAATGCAAGAGCTACCTTTCAAAGGGTCATGGATGAGGCATTTATAGATCTAATCAGTGCTATAATGGTGGTATATCAAGATGATCTCACTGCTTATTCCAAAAAGGCAGAGAATCATGTGGGGAACTTGGAGAAGATCTTCATTAAAGCTTTGGAATATGGTATTAGTCTTAATCCTAAAAAATGTCATTTTTCTATCACAGAGGGTAAAATTTTGGGGCATATTGTGTCAAAAGATTGGATTAGGATAGATCCTGAAAGGGTAAATGCCATAGATAAAATTCCCATTCCCAAAACTATCAAAGCCATCCAATCATTTTTTGGCCAAATTAATTTTTTAGGAGGTTTGTGTCCAATTTTGCTGAGATTGTTAAACCTATATCTAAGATGTTGAAAAAAGGAGAAAAGTTCGACTGGACTACTGAAGCTATGGATGCTTTCATATCTATAAAAAGAGCTAACAAAGAATCCCCTATCCTGAAGTCCCCTAATTTTACTAAACCATTTCAGATTTTTTCTTTTGCTTCATTTCACACCATAGTTGTTGTTATGTTACAGAAAAATGATGAAGGTCATGAGCATCCTGTTTCTTTTTCAGTAAGTCTTTGCAGGGGTCAGAATTGAAGTATGATATTATGGAAAAACAGGCTTATGCACTGGTCAAAGCAGCAAAGGCTTTCATGCCTTACCTTTTTGGAGCTAAGGTAATTGCTTATGTCCCACATGCAGCTATGAAGGATATCCTGGTGCAGATGGAAGTGACAGGGAAGAGATGCAGATGGATTAATAAAATCCAAGAGCTCAATATGGAGATTCAAATTACCAAATTGGTAAGAGGACAGGGTCTGGCCAGGCTGATGGCAGAAACGAACATTGAAGTAAACCAAATCTACAATGTAGAAGGTAAGGAAGAGGTCATAGCAATTATTGAGCATACTCCATGGTATACAAATGTGATGTACTATCTGAAACACATGAAATTCCCTAAAGGGTTGAATGATAATCAAAGGATAACTTTGAATTTGCAAGCTTCTAAATATGTTTTTATAGAAGGGGACCTATTCTGGAAGAATAGAGATGGTATATTGATGTTATGTCTAGATGAATCCCAGGAAAAATATGTTTTGAGAGAAATGCATGAAAGGGTGTGTGGAGGCCATTATTCTGCTAAGACTACTCCACACAAGATTCTCAGGGCTGGTTATTATTGGCCTAGGGTATTCGATGAGTCTTTTGCATATGTGAGGAAATGTGAGGCTTGTCAGAAATTCTCAGGGAAGTTGAAGTATCAAGGAGCATTGCCACTTAGACCTTTGCAGGTAGAAGCACCTTTTCACCAATGGGGAGTTGATTTCTTTGGAGAAATACAGGAAAGATCAAGTGGAGGAAACATATGGATACTAGTGGCCACATACTATTTTACTAAGTGGGTGGAGGTTGTCCCAGCTAAGCATGCAACAAGCAAAGTAGTGATGAACTTTCTGATGGAGAATATTATAACCAAATTTGGCACCCCGGTCAGATTGATTACAGATAATGGGATGTGTTTTAAATATGATGAGTTTAGAGATTTTTGTAAAACATGTGCCATTATATATTTCTTATTCTACCCCATATCATCCACAGGCCAATGGTCAGGCAAAGTCAAGCAATAAAAAATTTCAAAAGATAGTAAGGAGGATACTGGATACAAATAAAAAGGCATGGGATTCAAAGTTAAGATTGGTTGTATGGGCGGATAGGATTACAGTGAAGAAGGCAACTGGAAAATCTCCATTTGAATTGGTGTATGGGACACAAGCTAGGATTCCATTGCAGAATATTTTGCTAGTCTATAACTTTATTTTGCAAGAAGACTTGGATATTTTTGATCCAATGGAGGAAAGAATGGAGCAGCTTGCAAAGCTTGATGAGGTGAGAAGAGTTGCTCAGAAGCAAAATGTGAAATTACAGTTACAAATGAAATACCTTTTTGATAAAAAGGCCAAGAAGATAAAATTTGAAAAAGATGACTTGGTATTGATGTGGAATACTCAATGTCAGGAGAAGGGGAAACATGGCAAGTTTGAAGCTTTATGGCTTGGCCCTTTTGTGATAACTGGTAAAGGAGGTGAAGATTCTTATTTCCTATAGAACATGTCTGGAGAGGAGTAGGAGTTGCCTGCACGTGGGCATTTTTTGAAGCATTTATTCTCTTGAGGACCAACAGAGGGTTAAGGATTGCCAGTGCATGGACAATTCTTAATAACCCTCTCTAAGTTTTCTTTTCAAGGCATAGTAGTTTAGGAATTTTGAAGGGTCTGGGTTTGCCAGTACATGGACATTCTTAGGAATTCCCTTTCTGAAAGCATTGCTTTCTTTCCATGTATAGTAGATTAGGGTCATTTTCACCTTCCATTCTCCATGCTCCACTTTCCATTTTCCATCTCCTTCACTTTTTCATTCCCTCCATCCTCCATTGCCTTCATTTTCTGGACCATTCATGTCTTGATCTTCTCTCTCAGTTGCATTATGGATTCTTGCAGTGATTTGCTAAACCACTCATCCCCAATAGGAGCCATTGTTAGAACCCATAATTTCCATCAAAAACCCTAAGGTTTTCCCATTTGAATTTAATATTTTTCATCAAAATCCTATGGTTTTTTATTCATTTATACCTATTTTCCTATCTTTCCATGAAAAAAATCATTTTATTTCTCATCCAGGGTGCTAAAACATTTTATTTTTCAAACAGCTACCTTGTACCCCTTGAAATTTATATCTTTTGTTTCTTGTCACTTTACCACTGACAGCTATCAAACTATCCACAACAGTGTGGTGGAGGGTAAGCCTGGCGGTCATCAAACAGCTACCGCTACACCATGGCTGGCTAAAATAAAGACCGTGGTGGTGCGGTAACAATCAATGGAAGGCAGACAAAAGAGCCACTGTGGTACCACCACCGATTTATGGGGAGACTATAGCGACAGTGGTAAAGAGTTAGCAGACAGCGAAAGCGGTTACCGTCGCACCGTGACCAGCCAGAGAATGGATTGCGGTAGAGCGGTGGGAAACGGTAGCAGCTAAAGGGGCAAGCACAAAGTGTTTACCATGCCACCACGCATGGTCAAAGCATAGACTACAATGGCACAGTGGGCGGTTAGTAACCGGCCAGGCAAGCAAACAAAAGGCTCACCATGGTACTGCAAGGGGTTCAAGCGGAGACCGCGGCAATTGCGGTGATAGCAGTGGCGAGCAGGTAGTGGCTACCGTGGTACCATGAGGAGGTAATGAGCAGACCGTGGTAACGTGGGTAATGGTGAGAGGTAAAAATAAATGTTACCACAATATCGCCAGGAGTAAACATGAAGACTATGGTAGAGCGGTAGCAGTGAACAAAGCGGTTGAATGAAGACACCGTGATATCACCGACAGTCAGAAGGCAGCTCGCGGTAGTGCGGTAAAGGGTTAGCAGACGACAGAGGAACATTCAAAGTCAAAGACCGCTATATTGCGGCCGATCAACAGGTTGACCGCGGTAGAGCGGTAAAGACAATGACGGCCACGAAGACATAAACTATAATGGCAGGAAAATTATTAAAACAAAATTAAATACAGAACTATTGTAAAAATATTAAATTTGTCGATAAGGCAATGCAATTAAATGTTTTAATTCTTGCTATGGAATGTAAATAGTTATACCAGAACAAATGAAGGGTCATGACCCTTGGATTTCATGCTATAAATTTTTTGTAAATTCGGTTAACTGAAGAAGATTTTTTCTTAAAAAAAAATAATAGAACTGGGATGGAAAAATGATGAACAATCCTTCTTGAAACAGAGTGTAATGGAGAAAATATATATACGCTGGTGAAATATTTTCTGAATTCGGTTGTTAAGATGATATAATTTTTTGAATTTCCTATCTGGTTGTCTCCAATTAGAATTTTTTAAATCATTTAAATCAGGATAACAAGTATATATTTGGTATATCATGGTGCAATTTTCACTTTGTGTGGTTTGATTAATAGGTGTTTGCAAAGTCAGAACTAAATTCTTTTAAGCAATTCATGGTGATTTTAGGATTTTTGTTGGATGATTAAAGAAGAACGTGGTAGGGAAACATTCAAGCATAATTTATGCAAGCTATAAATTGGGTGAAATAATATGTTGGTCATAGAATTTCATACTTTAAATATGCCTAACAACTTGAGTTAAGTTCGAGAGGGAAACACCTTGAATTCTTGTTATTTTTTTACTCCATTGCCCAATAGATAGAAGGCACTGATCTGCCATATCTCAAAGGATAGAATTCATAATAAAATATATATTAAAATCTTTTCTTTTGTGTAGTAGGTGTAATTGTAGTCATTTTTTCTATCCACACCTATTCTCCATTGTGGGTAGATATCTTAGCAGGAAATCTATTTTGAATCTGCATGTTTCACATAGGTTCACCCACCTAGGTCTAGTAGAACCTAAAGAGCAGAAGGTTTAATTGAGTAATTGACCTTGTACATTGTCAAAAAATGTTGTAAGGGCCTAGAAAACTCTTATGGTTAAAACCTGCCTTTTTAAGAACCAACAACTAGGATTCCACCTAACCCCCAAATATATTATATTTTAAAATACTTCCTTGTCCTTATCCCTATTTTATCTTCTAGTGGCAGCACTGTAGCGTTTCCCAGTCTTCATCATACATGGCAGTGTGGTCTTTGAACAGCTCAAATTGGGTGAAGACTTGGGCAGAAAAACTCATGAAATCCATGGTGATCTCACCTAACATCCCATCCTCCATCCTCTTCTTGAAATGAAGCTTTATTTTCTCTACATCAACCTATACGACAGGCATGTCATATTATGTCATTATCTTTATGTACCAGCTGCAATCTACGCAAACATCCTTGGCACAATTGATATCTAGATCAACCTTATCAAGCACCTATTCCAACCTTTCCTTTCGATTGTCAAAATCCTATTTCCATACATCCATCAGCTAGTGATCATCCTTCTTGAATGCTAGTTCATTTCCCCAAGTCGCATTTGGCAGTTTGAGGATAGCCTCAATCTTCGGGTAAGTAGAGTCATATGTCCTCGAGAAGTCCGTACATAATTTCCTTGATCCCTCAAGAGACTTCTATAAATCCAAGAACTTGTTTGATGTCTTGACAGCATGACTGATTCCCATGTTTTTAGTATACAAGACCCTTTAGAACCAGCTCTCCGTGGTCTTATCTAAGTTCTTTCTTCTTTGAATCTTTTCTATTTGCTCTATGGACAGAAATTGTGGTGGGGCTGAAGATTTCATAGGTTGTTCTTTTGTTGAGGACCATTGTTGGATGTAGGTTGTTAGATCAGCCACTTGTTCCTTGAGCTCTTCCTTCAAAATTTTATCTTGTTGTATTAGATGCACAACTGTGGCGACAGACTCCTGAAGGTGATCTACTTTTTGTTCTCTGGTGGCCATCCCCAAGTCAAGGGTGGAGATGTTGTAGCTTATTCCTTGTTCTTCCACCATTGGCGTAGGTACCTGTATTGTTCTAGATCTAGAGGCATCCATTGTCACCTTTGATCTGATTTTAGTCTTCTTCTCCTTCTTGGTTTTGATCTAAGCTCGGGCAAATATAGCCTAAAATATTTTTTTTGGATCCTTCAGAGCAGGAGCTTTCTTCTCTAGTTGCCTTCCCAACCAATCGGGCATTGAGGACTTTTCATTGGGTGATTCCTGGTCACCCTCCTTTTCATCTTTCTTGACTTCAAAATCCTTATCCTTAAGAAATTCTTGCTTTTTCCTCATATCCTCCTTTTCCTCATTGGAGTCCTCGATGAACACCATGTGTTTGATGGGAAATTTAGTGGGTAGGCATTCCTTGGGGCTATCCTCCCCATCAATACCTCTTTCTTCCTTTTCTTCATCATGCCCATGCTCCTTGGGTTGTTCAATCTTTGGACTCTTGTGATTTTCAGCCTCATCTTCTTCTTTACCTTCCTTCTCACCATGAGGGAGCACCTCCTCATTATGTTTGAGGTTGTGGTTGCATTCCCCTGTTGGAGACTTATTACCTTCTACCTCTATGTCGGTAGTCTTTTCTTCAATGATGGGCTATCTTTCATCCTACTTCTCTTCAATCTCCTTGAGCTGCTTGGCCCACTCCTCATCAATCTCAAGGTCAGAGGTTTCGTCAATAATATTTGCATTCAAATCCTCTCCATCATCACCAGAGAATTCATAAATGACCTCGTCAATTACTCGATGCTCATATATAAGGTGCTCATGGTAGTCGTTTGCCTCTTCTTCTAACCTCCTGGTTGCATCCCTTTGTTTTTGTCTATGCAACTCCTTGGAAATATGCATGGTGTCCTCCATTGTGGGTGACTCAGTAGGGGGAGGAGAAATTGGGAGATTGGTTGTTGCTTGAGAAATGGCAGCTTGCACTGTTGGGTTTGTGAACATCCCAGAGAGTTCTGATGGCACATTTTTCATATATTTAACAAAGGACTCCACTAAGGTGAGTTTAGGCATTGCGGTTACTGCGGCGGCCCTTGGAAGAGAAAAGTATGGGGACATGGATGATGAAGAAAGGGGTGACTTGGTGGCTGAGGAGGAATCCATTGATATGACATATGTTGTGGGAGAGGTAGAGACAAGGTGGATGAAGATTTCCACCATGGGCAGAGAGGTAGCAACTGCTGCATGTGGGATAAGCGGGGTGGTAGCAATAGCACCAGTAGTTGCAGCAGCGGATGAGATAGGTGGAGAATCTGGTTGATCATCCTCCATTTCTTCTCCCTCATAGAGTGGATCTTCTTGAATTACAGGAATTTCATTAATGCTGCATGATTTCTTATGTTTCTTGGAAGGCTCACCTTCTGAGGTCTTTCTCGCATACACCTCTGGATTAGACTGTTGCTCGTCAGTCTCTTTTCTCTTCCTTGAGTGAGTGAGTAGAGGGGATTTTGGACGTCTCTCCTATTGATGTAGTAGCTAACCCACCATCTAATCTACTTAACTCACTTTCAATCCCCTTATAGGTCAGGATGACCCCTTGTTGCTTTAATCAAACAACTTTCCCATCAATCCATTCTTTTGTGCGAGCCTCTACAGGCTTGGTCAGAATATCGAGGTCATTGACCTCTTGCTTGTTCGAATCAATCAATGGTAGCGGAAAATTGGAAATTTCATTATACCTGGGGTCTATCATAGTGCTCTCATCCTCATCCACCTAATCAGGTAATGGGAACAGGTTCACCCTTTTCACAAAGTATGCGGTCATCCACATATAATGCCTTAGCCGCACCTCATAGTCCTCCTTACAATTAGACCAGAAACCTTCAATGTTGTGAAGATGGGAATATTCATGTCCAAGTGCCTTTCTTATGTGGGCATAGGGATCCATCTTTGGTCATGCCATGTGGAGTCTAAAATGATATTCGGCCAATTCCTTTTCTTAGTTTTGGGCATATTGGGAGGTATAGAGTTCGTACATCCCCTGGCCTAAAGAAAGGGGATAAGGAATCCCCAATAGATGCTTGCCACTTAAAAGGGTGTGAATATATTGCAGCTGCCAAGAAAGCTCCAAAAGTATTATCCAGTCATTTGGATATTGAGGCAGCTTGTTTGGTCTTTTCAAGAACCCTTGGGCGCGGATGTATGTAAATTTAGGATATTGAATGAACAAGAAGGCATATTGTTTGAGAAAATCTCGAGCACTATGGGAGACTCTCCTCTCAAATTCACCCCTGAGCAGCCTAATGATATAACTTATGAAAGAATCATTTACCCTATAGTAGTCCTTAAAATTCCTGAACTGTAGCTGAGGGTACTTATCATAGACCTTGAGCTCCCTGCAAAGTTCTTCAACGGGAGCCCTAAATAGACCATTGTATTGCCTTCATTTAGCCAATGAGTACACTAGGTAAGATGTCATCTATAATTTTGAGGTTTTCTTGACATTCATGAATTGCTCATGGAAGCAATCACTAATTATTCGACCTCGGTAAAATTTGGTATCTTCCTCTCTGTAGATAATTTTCTCAACAAAGTAGACCATCCATTCTTGAAAGTAGGTTGCAGCATAGAGGCTCGATACTCTACTTAGTAGGGTTACTAGATCATGGTAGTATTCATAAAATTCACTCTAAAAGAGCTCCTAAGGAACGTTTGCAGCACTGCCCCTCTTCTCCTTGAGCCAATGCTGATTTATAAGCTTTTTACATTTCATTGGGTCTTCATCCCACATTTCCTTGCACTCCTTTATGGTTGGCAATTCCATCTCCCCGAAGGTAGGGATATGAAAGGTCTTTGTTATTCCATTGGTTGACATGTCGGCCAACACATTTCCATCCCTGTCCATAATTTTTCTAGTTTTCGGGTGGTATGCCTCCCTACAATCCATTACTAGTTTGGGGGCAACAAGAGAGGGATGGAAACCTACAACTTTATCTATCCCACTGTTGGTGATCAGTCTTTCATTTTATGTCTTAGGGATAATCATGATCCTTTGGATGAATTCATCAATATCCACATGTCCAATGTTTTTCTCAGAGACCTCTTTCCAATTGGTGGTGACCTTAGACTGCAATGGTTCCCCTTGGAAATGGTACTTCATTTGGTCTTTGACTTATTTTCCATGAGGGGCCTTGCATGTTTTCTTTCCTTTGTCCTTCTTTGTGACCTCCCCCGAGCTTTCTACACTCGATTCCATATTTCTATACATAGACGCAAGGTGAGTATAATCAGGCATGAAAACACAAAATGTTAGCCAAATCCCTGCAAAACATCGTAAGATTGGATAATTCATTATTCAAAAATCTAACATTTGGTCAAAATTTCCATAGTTAATTTACTAGAGGGAGTTTGGACGGTCTGGGCCCTAGAGGCGAGACTTCCTTGGTTAAAATGTTGTTTTAAAGGGGGAACAGGGTAAGGTAGTCTGGATGGTTTCTCTCTTCTTTAGATTTAGATGAATTGAAATGATCATGTAGGAGAGGGTCCAACTTGAGCATGTGGGTCAAGATATATTTACAGATTAGGAGGCGTTTGGATCATTATTAGGGTACCTAGAGTTATGAGGAGGGAAAGCCATCAGGAGTTCACCGTTTGGAACGGCATAGGTGAAACGACATTTCGGAGGCAGAGTTCCGGGGTCTAGGATCCGCGAGGCTGAAGGATGGTTGGCATAAATTTGTAACTCTTTAGTTCTTTGGGTGCTCGGACCATGAAGTTTGGGAAGTCATTCAAGGATGTCCATTTAGAATGGTGTGCCATGAGCAGAAGTCTTATAGGAGTAACCCGGTGGACCAGACCCGAACATAGGCTTTGCTTCCATTTTTCTTTGTTGAGTGTTGACGGTGATTGATATATCAAGACTCGGAGGCCAGAGGGATGATCTTGATTTTTCCTTTTGTGAGACTGAGACGGGACAGAGTCCTAACGGCAGAAGTCCGACAATCAGGACCTGGCGAGGGCAAGGACTTGGATTTTTTTGTTTTAACTTATGCGGCACTGAGAAGTTCAGGATCCAAAAACCGGAAGGCAGTCTCCTGATGGCCATTAGAAATGGAAAAGTAGCAATAGAGGTCTAGGGATGGAACTCTGTAGGCCGAGACCTGAAGGGCATTCGGCAAGGTTTCATTCTTCCACGAGAAATAGAAAACAGAGAGATAGGGTCTAGAGGCCAGATAGATGGAGTCAAAATATTGTTCGAGGATTGTTAGTGAGAAAGTTTTATGAAGTTTGAATGGCGAAGAGGTAAGGGATATCCAAGATGGTGTACCTAAGAGAGCACTTCGTCATTTAAAGTTATTCAATTTTGTAGTTTAGATAAGCAATGATGGGAAGGCTCGGGTCCAAAGGGCACTATCGCTCTATAGGGAGAGCAGCATCGGGGTGATGATATTCTAAAGTTGATTACTTGGTGATTTGAGGGATTTTCTGGGATAATCCTCCCTTTATCCAATGAATTCATTTTAACCCATTACCCTCCATTATTTAAATAGGGAATTGCCAAAATCATAACGGGAGGTTGGATGGAAAACTTAGCCCAAGAAATCAATGAATAGAACTGATGAATCCGTGAAAAATAGCTAAGGGATGTGGCGGGCATGAAGGCAGCAA
Organism: Sequoiadendron giganteum; assembly: GCA_007115665.2. Lineage (NCBI taxonomy): Eukaryota > Viridiplantae > Streptophyta > Pinopsida > Cupressales > Cupressaceae > Sequoiadendron > Sequoiadendron giganteum. The sequence goes on along the minus strand of CM021105.1, from coordinate 639,508,103 downwards.
TTGACGAAGGCTCTGGAGGTTGTTATAGCTACTTTGATTAATCTTGACACATGAAAATGACAGATCGACCTAGATTATTTATACCCCTAGGTGCATTTAATGCACCTAATTAATGCATGTACGGTGGGCCAAAAGGTTGGTGAGCTTGAATTCCGGGATGGCGATAGGAGGTTAGAAGGACGTGAGCTCAAAGCCATTTTAAACATCAAGTGAGAACTCATTGGAAAAGAGGGACCTAGGGTCCGATCACCAGAAAGAGGTGAGCCGACGATCATTAGAAACGGTAAAAGCAACTCAGAAATCTAGCAAGGTAAACCTGTCGAGCTAGACTCAAAAGATCCCCAAGCCGCTTGGTAAAGGAAAAATGTCAAAGGAACTCCGTGAGGATTCAGGAATTTGAAAATTTTGAGAGATGAAACATGGTCAACTTAAGATGAGACTTCAGAGGCATGCTGACCATCTTGGGTATGCCAGTCCTTAGGGTTTCTATTAAGCAACTTTTTAATCACAGTGATCAAGTTTTTGTTGGTGGACTCCGAAAGACCATTGCCCTAAGGATGGTAATTGGATGAGAACTTGAGGTTGATTCCATAATCAAAGGCCCAACTAGAAAATTTAAGCGAGGAGAAAGCGGAACCATTATCACGTACCAATGCATACGAGCAACCAAAAAAATTGAAAATAAAAATTTCAAGGAAATCAGTGACTACCTTTGTGGTACATTACCTACATGCAATAGCTTCTTTCCATCTAGTATAGTAATTTGAAGTGGTTAGAATGTACCTGTGACCCATGGATGATGGTGGGATTACTTGACCAATGAAGTTAAAGTCCCATTGTGTGAACGGTCTTACCTCCAAGAATGGTTACAGTGAGACATCAGCATTACTCTATCTATTTACTGTAGTATGGAAAATATGACATGCACGGACATGGTTATGACCATCCTTGAAGACCGTAGGCTAGTAGTATCCTCCTCTTAGGATTTGATGTGCAATAAAAAGACCACAACCATGATCGGTACCAAAATTATCATGAAACTCGTTCAAGACCTGATCTATTTCTTCTTTGCCAAGGCATCTCGGATAGATGCCTTCATGGTTCCTCTTGTATAATATGGCTCCCTGCAACATGTAGCTATTTATTTTCAGTCTAAGGGCATGTTTCAGGACCCCCTGCAAGTGGGGTGGACATCTATGATTCAGTAGATAGTATACTATGTCATCATACCACCCTCTTGGAGAGACATTCTCCAATTGGTACTATTGAACTATAAGTTCAGCTTTAGCTTCAGTTGCTACTTTAGCTATTGTTTGAGTAAGGGCCTATCCTCTAACCAATTTCATCGATTGGATTTCCATATCGTATTCTTGCAGCAGGGTCACCCATTTGGCTCTACATTCTCCCAGCTCATTTTGCATGAGCAATGTCTTTACTGCGGGATCGGGCACGATGGAAAATACTTTATTTCTCAAGATGTAATGCCTTAATTTCTTCAATCCATGGATGAGAGCCTATGCTTTCTTTTCCACATAATGATATCTCAGCTCGGCATCCTTTAATGGGGCACTCATAAAGGCAATTGGGTACTCATTCTCATCACCATCTTTTGGAGTCAATATACTGGCACACGAGTGGTCTGAAGTGAACGAGTAAATATAGAATGGCTTTAGATAATCGGGGATGACCAACATAGGTGTGTCAGTAATTTCCTTCTTGATCTCTTCAAAAGACTGCTTTGCTTCCAGAATCCACTCGATCTTGGCATCTTGCATCAACTCTTTCTTTCTTCCCGGTAGCTTGATCTTCATTATAGCCTGGATGCATTCGGGGTCAATGGAGATTTCTTTTTCTAAGAGGACATGTCAGAGCAATTTTCTCTCAGTGACCCCAAAGATACACTTCTTTGGATTGAGGGACACCCCAAAGTCTCAACACCTTTAAAAAAATTTGCATAAATCAGCCACATGATCACTTCATTGCTTTGAGAATATAGTCAAATCATCCATGTAGATGATTATGCATGTACCAATCAAATCCTTGAAGGAAATGTCCATTGCACGTTGAAATTTCATGTCGGTGTTGATGAGTGTGAACAACATTTGCCTATATGCGAAGGTGCCCCAATTGGTGGTGAATGTTGTTTTAAGTAGATCTTCCTACTACACCATAAATTGATTATATCCAGAGTACCCATCCAAAAAGGACATGATCTAAGAACTGTTAACTATTTGCAATACCTCATCCAATGATGGCACAAGATAGTTATCATTTTTTGAAGCTCTGTTCAGATTGCAGAAATCAACACACAACTTGATTTCTCCATTCTTTTTCCCGACCAGAACCAGATTATCCACCCACGTGGAGTGTCTAACTGGGAATGTAATCTTGACAGATAGTACCTTCTGCACTTCCTTATATATGATCAGCTCCAATAAAGCATTGACGGGAGGTTGCCGCTATCGGAATGGTCTTACATCTGGTCTAAGAGGGATGGTGTGTGTGATGATTGATGTATCATATGTTTTCAAGTCTTCATAACTCCAAGCAATGACATCATGGTACTTCCACAAAGCATCCACTATCCCTCTTCTTTCTTCTGGTGTGCACACCCTACCAATAAACACATTCTTTGCATCCTCAGTCATTTTGAGGTTATAGGTGTCATACTGGTCACTAATGAAGTCCCTCTTTACTTGTTTGTCCTATCCTCTGATCTGATCCAATTCAAATATCCATTCTAGTTGGACCATTCCTCTTGGAATAGTGTTGGTCTTGAGGTTGATGACCCCTTCTACATCTAGCTCAACCTCTCAAGGCTCAATCTCATCGATTATTTGGGTAGAAAACATGTCGGAGCTGGTGATAAAATCTAGGATGTGTTTCTCATCATTAAACACTTGAAAATTTGCCACATTTTCCAGCACGAATGGAATAGAAGTGATCTCAATGGTAAACCTTTTGAAGCCAAACAATGATAAGGGCTGCAAGGTGCTAGTCGTGTGTGCTAGGGCATTGGTTGTATAGTTCTGAGTGTGCGGGATCAGCTAGATGTTAAATGCATCTAGTCTTTCTAATAGATCCCATACCCTATTCCTATAATTGTTCAGTCTCCAGTCATAACAGGAATAAAGCTTTCTCACCTGCTTTATGACTAACTCTGATTCCCCAAAGACTTGTAACATTTTGACCCCTTTTCTTAATGCCATGAGGAGTCCCAAGACCAATGCCTCATATTCTGCTATTTTATTGGTGCAATAAAATTGGAGTCTGTGAGTAGCGAAGTATGACTTACCTTTGGGACTAATCAGCTTGAAACCGGCTATGGCCCATGCTTGGACTTAGACCCGTCAAAGCACAGCATCCAAAACTTGGGAGAGCCCTTGTTCTCAGAATCAACAGACCTGATTTTTTCTTCCAAAGGTGACCTTGCTTTTGCTTCCTTTTGGGTGACACAGATTATGTGTGGCTTTCATTTGGCGGTGTTGACTGAGTCTTCTCTTTCAAGGCAGATTGTCCCTTGATATGCTCAATTTTTGTTTAACATAAGCAACATTCAAATTTTGAATGAGCAGCATTATGTACCCTGCACCAACTGGGCAGTAGGAGTTCCTAAAAATTCATTCTAGCTCACAAACTAAGTTTATCTTGCACACACTTTTCAATGAAGTCTTGGAAGCCATCTAGCAACCCAAGGCCCCCATCCTCACAAGATTCTTCATCCTCTGACTCGATCAATATTTCAGTACTTTGAGGGATATGGGCTAGGTTGGTAGGGGGGCTGCAGGACATAAGAAGCACTTCCTCAACCACCTCTTCTTCACAACATTCCTGCTCATCTGAGTATACCATGAGGCAGTAATTTCCTATTTTTGTTTCAAAAAACAACACATCATTCCTATTATTGTATTATGTGATCATAAACTTCATGCGTGGTTCTTGGTCTATTTGAATCTGGTTTGGCATCCCTTTACACGTCAGTCGAAGGTGAAAATAGTTCGTTACAACATATCCATTCAATCCTTGGGTGAAATCCCTTCCTAAAATTATACCATAAATATCGAGGATGTCAGCAACTTGGATGTCGATGGTTTTTTGTATCCTTGGGTCAACAGCAATCTACATAGGTATTCTATTGATCTCACCAACTATATTGATTTTAGTTTTATCAAATTGTATCACTTTACGTTGGGAAGGAGTTGGAACTATCCCCAAGGCTTTGCATATGCTTAGGGGCATGACATTGGTGGAAGCTCCCAAGTCAAGCAAGCAATTATAAAGGTTCTTCCCAAATATTCTAATGGTGGTCAAGAAGGGAGGGGTTTCAAATTTTCCCTGAAATAGTCCTTCAGAAACATCTACCTGGGCCCCCTAACCTTTATCCTTATCATTGCCCTTGTTTTGGGCTTGTGTCTAATCTATTTCCTTGGGTTGATTATTTACTTGTTGATTTAAAGGAAGATCAGTGTTCTTGTTGAAGACTTGTCGTATAATCGGCTAACTCTACTGATCTTCAAAGGAAACCCTCCTAGGGGGTGTATCCTGGGCTGGTCTAGATGAAGAGGTCCCATTGATCATCCTAAAGAAGGCATTTCTAATAGCTGGTACTTTGAGTAGCTCAAAGGTAGACACACTTAACTTAACCTTCTTAAATTCTTCTGCAATGTACTCTCCTATTTGCTCAATTTAATTATCATAAGGGACATTCTAGGAGGAGCCAGTAGGCTAGTTTTGATTTTGACCCTATGGCCTATTCTTGTTGAAGTACTGGGAAGGTATGTGGGGATAGCTTGGGTTGTTGCTAGCATTAGGGTCTAGAGGGGTGCTGAAGTTGTTAGGTGGGGTGGAGGTCATGAAAGTACTGCCAGCATACCCACTAGCCTACCTATTTCTCAAATCATAAGGAGTGGCCCTTTGGTGAAACATTTGGACTTTTTCTTCTCTCAACTCTTCCTTATCTATAGGACCATTATCTATTGAATCAAAAAGTTGAACCAAAAGATTTTCGGCACTTACCTCTTCTTCCTTGTCATTGCTTGTAGTGGTGTCTTCCTTTTCTATCACGTTGCTCTTATCCTTTGGGAAGGGAGTCTGGTTTACCACCAATGCCAAGGAGTCATATGGTTTTGAAGGGATAATGTCCCTTCATCCTAAGCTATCTATGGTATTCTAGAATTCAATCTGGAAAAAATTTAGCGGCCGTCAGGAATTTCGAACAATCCAATTTGGAATGTCGGCTTGTTTTATGTATGCGGCACTAGCCAAATAAGGAAACCTCGGCTAAGTAGACTCCTCTTGTAGTCTTGTCATTGTTACTTGGTTGATCCAAGGGAGTAGGAATGCCATCATTGTTCGGTCTCGTGTTCCATGTCCGATTATGTATTTGGGAGGGCCTTCTGTCAAAGTTTTGTCCCAAATTTTGACCTCTTTCATAAGTCTATCCGGAAGATGTGCTAGCATCGTAATTGCATGATTGTCTCGACTGTCCCAATTGAGGTTGGGTCGGATGCTTCTCTACAATTTCTGCAGCTGATTGTTTTGATTTCTCAAGTGATTATCTTCATAGACATTTTCTTGATCATTTTTGTTAGCTCATCAATCTGATCATTCTCCTTGTTGTTCGGTTGTGAGGCTAAACTCTGAAGGAATATCAGTTATGGAGTAGGCTGATTTTGGTGAGTGGGCAAGAATTTGGAGGCTTGAAGGTATGTGAGCACTTGGGGTGGCTAAGAGTGGACCTATGGCTGTCGGGACAGCAATTACTGTGGAACTGGAGGTGCCTAGTTCATTGGTTGCCGAGTGAGGCACTATAGGCAACTCTGGCACCGGATTCATGAAGGGTGTCTGATGCTGCAAAGCTTGAGTAAGCCCCTAAATTTGTGTGGGGTGAGCAACCTTCCCCAAAGAGGACAGCAGACCAAAAATATTATGTCCCAATTTTGTAGTGGCGATGACGGCCTCTACCTAAGCATCTACTAATCTAGTGGGAGGCGACCGCATCCTTTTTACTAATGTTGTAGTAAGATTATCCAATGCTACATAATAAACCAGTAGAACAACAACATCATTAAGCACATAAGGGTCCTATAGCCAATTATATTCCCTGTGGAAGCGATCGTTAAAGGAGCTGATCAGTTTATTAACCTATCTTCGGGTGGACATAAACTACCTATACAGGTCTGAAGGAAAGATCAGAATCTTGAATTTTTGCAAGAAAACATTGTTTAGGAGGTCCCATGTGTTGATAGTTCCCTTCGTCAAGTTGACGTACCAGTAAAAGGCCTCCTCCCCCAAGGAGTAGGGAAAAAGACGGCAAGCCAAGTTTTCATAAATAATATGCATAGTCTTCAAGGCTATCTAAAAAATCTTAATATGTTCCTCTACTGTCCTTTGTGGATCCCGGGGGTTGAACTTTGTGCAAAAACTTTTATGATTCTTTGGCATATCATGGTAGACATTTAAGGCCAAAGGGGACGGATTATTGGCCAACCACGCCATTGGAGGAGGTGGTGGAAGTGGCTGCGCTAGACTAACTTAAGGCTATGGAAGGGAGACAACTGTCAATGGGACAACACTCGGAAGTGAGACTGCTTTGGGCTAGAAGGCAGCATTTAGCCCTGTGGAAGTGGTAGCCTTGAAGGTTGTTTGAAGTGTATGAGTGGGAGAAAGTGCTACCCAAGATGAGGGAGAAGATGGAGATGAATGGATAGAAGAAGATGAGGATGAAAGCGAAATCGGCTGGTCATATGTGTTGGAGGTGGATGCTTCCCCCTTATGGGATCTCTTAGCTCAAGTAGGGGATGGTAACTCTTGAAATTCCCCTTTGTTTGGTGTAGACCTTAGTATTCTATAAAATCTCTCCAGGGGGAAAGACCCGATTTGATCCATCTTAGCTCCAAAGGGGCCCTCCTTCTAGCACCAGTTTTGTTGATGTATGTTTTGGCACACTTTCTCAACATAGGTAATGCATAGGTGCACCACCTCGCTTGAAATAAAATATCCAACAACAAGTTGTTGAAAATTACCCCAAGGAATCTTGGGTCTCAGGTCATGACTTGCTTGAAATATCTCAGTTGATGTTTGATGTGATCTTGCTCGTAATTACAGGGCGGACTTATGGAAGTTAGGCTGGAAGAAAGTTGAGTCTTTGGGAGGAGTTCTTGAAGTGGGAAGTTGATGCATACTTTGTTGTAGGATTGGACAGCGATCTTGAACTCTTGTTTTGACTTGATATTTGGCTTTACAATGTGCAATGAACCTTAGCATAGGTTACTTATTTAAAAAAAAAAGAATATCAGGGAAGAGAAGAGGTTCCTGGACCTTCAACTAGGAATGAACAGTGATCATGGAGGTTTCTACTAGGACAGCTTCCTTAAAACAAAATTTCACTTAACCAAAAATTTCACAGTATCATGAAATCAGTGCCATCTTCTAAGGACTATAAATATTTTACCATTCATTCACCATGTACATGCATGAACAAAGATAAAATTTTGAGACAACTTTGAATTTAAGTCTAGACTAACTTTACCCAACCATCTACCAGTAGCAAACATCCAAAATTATGGACCAGGAAGGCATCTACACAGTAGAAATATTCACAACCATGGAACAGCATTACCAAATCTATTAAAGCAAACTGAAAGTAACTGGAACAACAAATTAAATCTAACTAAATCATCTAACTATGAGAGATGAATCATGAAACATGCAAAGAAACTCATAAATCCACCAAAGTAAATGTATTTCTATCAAAAAAATTGCAACATGTCATTACAACAACTCAACTCTCTCCTTAAAATGAGAGGAAACCCCCTATTTATACTGTCCCAAAAGTAGAATAAATGGCCAAGATTGATTTGCATTGTGTGGCCAAGATTCACTAAAAACTAGGGTTCCACCTACCCCCCAAATATATTACATTTTAAAATTCATCCTTGTCCTTATCCCTATTTTGTCTTCTAATGGCAGCACTGTAGCATTTTGTCTTTTTATTGATTGCTCTTTTGTTGCATCTATTATGTTAGGAATTCTTCACCAATAATAGGGTTGCCTTCCTGCTTCTTCAAAGCAGCATACTCCATGAACTTCAAAATCACCGACTGGAGTTTATCAACCTCTATGATTTATGATCGCAACACTTGCTAACTCCATTCTTTAGATCTATCAAATAGTTTTTCCCAGTCTTCCTCATACTCAGCAGCGTGGTCTTTGAATAGCTCAGACTGGGCAGAGACTCGGGTAGAAAAACTCATGAAATCCATGGTGATCTCACTTGACATCCCATCCTTCATCCTCTTCTTGAATGAGGCTTTATTTTCTATGTATCAACCTATACGACAAGCATGTCATACTCCGTCATTAGATTTAAGTACCAGTTGCAATCTACCCAAACATCATTGGCCCAATCGATATCTGAATCAACCTTATCAAGAAACCTGTTCCAACCTTTCCTTTCGATTGTCAAAATCTTGTTTCCATACATCCATCAACCAATGATCATCCTTCTTGAATGCTCGTTCCTTTTCCCAAGTCGCGCTTGGCAGTTTGAGGATAGCCTCAATCTTCAGGTAGGTAGACTCATATATCCTCGGGAAGTCCGTACGAAATTTCCTTGATCCCTCAAGAGACTTATATAAATCCAGGAACTTGTTTGCTTTCTTGACAGCACAACTGATGCCGATGTTTCCAGTATAAAAGACCTACCGAAACCAGCTCTCTCTAGTCTTATCTAAGTTCTTTCTTCTTTCAAGCTTGTCTATTTACTCTTTGGATAGAAATTGTGGTGGGGCCGAAGATGTCGTAGGCTGTTCTTCTATTGATGACCATTAAGATGTAGATTGTTAGATCAGCCACTTGTGCCTTGAGCTCCTCCTTTGAAATTTTAACTTGTTGTATTAGATGCACAACTATGGCGATGGACTCTTGAAGTTTATCTACTTTTTGTTCTTTGGTGCCATCCCCAAATCAATGGTGGAGACATTGTAGCTTATTTCTTGTTCTCCCACCACTAGCATAGCTACCTGTACTATTCTGGATATGGAGGCATCCATTGTCACCTTTGATCTGATTTTAGGCTTCCTCTCCTTCTTGGTGTTGATCTGAGCTTGGACCAATATAGCCTCCAATCTTTTTTTTGGATCCTTCGGAGCAGGAGTTTTCTTCTCCAGTTGCCTTCCCAACCAATCAGGCATTAAGGACTTTTCATTGGGTGATTCCTGGTCACCCTCCTTTTCATCCTTCGTGAATTCAATATCTTTATCCTTAAGAACTTCTTGCTCTGTCCTCGTATCCTCCTTTTCCTCATCGGAGTCCTAGATGAAAATCATGTGTTTGATGGAAAATTTAGTGGGCAAGCATTCCTTGGGGTTATCCTCCTCTTTAGTATCTCTTTCTTCCTTTTCTTCATCATGCCAATGCTCCTTGGGTTTTTTAGTCTCTAGACTCTTGTGAGTTTCAGCCTCTCCTTGAGGCTCATATTCTTCTTTACCTTCCTGCTCACCATGAGGGAGCACCTCCTCATTATGTTTGGGGTTGTGGTCATGTTCCCCTATTGGAGACTTATTACCTTCTACCTTTGTGTCAGTAGTCTTTTCTTCAATGATGGGCTATCTTTCAACCTACTTCTCTTCAATCTCCTTGAGCTACTTGGCCCACTCCTCATCAAGCTCAAGGTCAGAGGTTTCTTCAATAATCTTTGCATTCAAATCCTCACCATCATCACCGGAGGATTCATAGACGATCTCTTCAATTACTCGATGCTCAAATATAGGGTGCTCATGGTAGTCATCTGCCTCTTCTTCTAACCTCTTGGCTGCCTCCCTTTGTGTTTGTCTATCCAACTCCTCGGAAATCTGAATGGTGGCCTCCATTGTGGTTGGCTCAGTAGGGGGAGGAGGAACTAGGAGATTGTTTATTGCTTGAGCAATGCAAGCTTGCACCACTGGGTTTTTGAACATCCCAAACAGTTCTTATGGCACATTTTGCACATATTTAACAAAGGACTTTGCCAGGGTGAGTGTAGGCATTGGGGTTGTTATGGTCATGGTTGGAAGAGAAAATGATGGGGACATAGATGATGAAGAAAGGGGTGAGGTGGTGGCTAAGGAGGAATCCACTGATATAACTTGTGTTGCGAGAGAGGTAGAGACAAGGTGGATGGAGATGTCCACTATGGGCGAAGAGGTAGCAACTGCTACGTTTGGGATAAGTGGGGTGGTAGCAACAGCAGTAGTGGTTACAACAACGGATGAGATAGGTGGAAACTCTAGTTGATCAACCTTCTTTTCTTCACCCTCATGGAGTGTATCTTCTTGAATTACAGGCATTTCAATGACACTACCTAATTTCTTATGTTTCTTGGAACATTCACCTTTCGAGGTCTTTCTAGCATACACCTTTGGATTAGACTATTGCTCGTCAGTCTCCTTTTATCTTCATTGAGTGAGTGAGTGGAGGGGATTTTGACATCGCTCCCATTGATATAGCAGCTACCCCACCATCTGATCCACTTGGCTCACTTTCGATCCCCTTAAAGGTCAGGATGACCCCTTGTTGCTTCAATCGGGCAACTTGCCCATCAATCCATTCTTTTGTGCGAGCCTCTACAGGCTTGGTCAAAATGTTGAGGTCATCGACCTCTTGCTCATTCCAATCAATCAGTGGTAGAAACAAATTGGCAATTATAATTTACTTGGGGTCTATCACAGTGATCTCATCCTCTTCCACCTGATCAGGTACTGGGAACAGGTTCACCCTTTTCACAAAGTATGCGGTCATCCACATATAATGCCTTTGTCGCACCTCATAGTCATACTTACATTTTGCCCAAAAATCTTCAATGTTGTGAAGATGGGTGTATTCGTGTCCAAGTTCCTTTCTTATGTGGCCATAGGGATCCATCTGTGGTCGAGCTATGTGGAGTCTGAAATTATATTTAGCCAATTCCTTTTCTTAGTTTTGGGCATATTGGGAGGTATAGATTTTGTGCATCCCCTAGCCTAAAGAAAGGGGATAAGGAATCCCCGCTAGATGCTTGTTGCTTAAATGGTTGTGAATATGTCAATTTCTAAGAAAGTTCCAACAATATTATCCAATCATTGGGATACCGGGGTAGCTTGTCTGGTCTTTTTGAGAACCCTTGGGCGCGGATGTATGTAAATTTAGGATATTGAATGAACAGGAAGGCATATTGTTTGAGAAAAGCTCGAGCCCTATGGGAGACTCTCCACTCGAAGTCACCCCTGACTAGCCTGATGATATAACCTATGAAAGTATCATTTACCCTATAGTAGTCCTTCTTAAAATTCTTGAATTGCAACTGAGGGTACTTATCATAGACCTTGAGCTCCCTGTCAGGTTCTTCATCCAGAGCCCTAAATAGACCAATGTATTGCCTCTGTTCAGCCAATGAGTAAACCAAGTAAGATGTCATGTAGAATTTGGAGGTCTTCTTGACATTCATGAATTTATCGTGGAAGTAATCGTTGATTATTCCACCCCAGTAAAATGTGTTATCTTCCTCTCTATGGAGAATTTACTCAACAAAGTAGACCATCCATTCTTGAAAGTAGGCCGTAGTAGGGAGGCCCATTACTTTGCTTAGCAAGGTTAGCAGATCATGGTAGTCTTCATTAAATTTACTACAAAAGAGCTCCTGAGGAACCTTTGCAGTGCTACCCATCTTCTCCTTGAGCCAATGCTGATTTATAAGCTTTTTACATTTCATTGGGTCTTCATCCCACATTTCCTTGCACTCCTTTATGGGTAGAAATTCCATCTCCCCGAAGTTAGGGATATGAAATTTCTTTGTTATTGCTTTGGTTGACATGTTAGCCAACATGTTTCCATCCCTGTCCATAATTGTTCTATTTTTCGGCAGGTATGCCTCCCTGCAAGCCATTACTAGTTCGGGGGAAACAAAAGAGGGAGGGAAACCTGCAACTTTATCTATCCCACTACTTCTAATTAGTCTTGCAATTTTTGTCTTAGCTTTGATCCTGATCCTTTGGATGAATTCGTCAATATCCATATGTCCAATGTTGCTTTTAGAGACCTCTTCCCAATTGGTGGTGACCTCAGACTGCAATGGTTCCCCTTGGAACTAGTACTTCATTTGGTCTTTGTCTTCTTTTCTATCAGGGGCATTTTCTTCCCTTTGTCCTTCTTTGCGATGACCCCTGAGGTTTGTACACCTGATTCCATATATTCTACACACAAAGGCAAGGTGAGTATAAACAAGCATGAAAATGCAAAATTTTATCCAAATCCCTCCAAAAAATCGTTAGATTGGATAAATCATCATTCAAAAATCTAACATTTAGTCAAAATTGCCATCAGTAGTTTACTAGAGGGAGTTTGGACGGTCCGTGCCCCAAAGGCCGGACTTCCTTGGTCAGCAAGTTGTTTTGAAGGGCGAACAGGGTAGGGCAGTCCGGATGGTTTCTCTTGTCTTCAAATTTAGATGATTTGAAATTTTCATGCAAGAGAGGGTACAATTTGAGCATGTGGTTCAAGATTTGTTTCCAGATTAGGAGGAGTTTGGATCATTATTAGGGCACCTGGAGTTATGAGGAGGGAAAGCCATCAGGAGTTTTCTATTTGGACTGGCTCAGGTGAAACGACATTCCGAAGGCAGAGTTCTGAGGTTTGAGACCTGCAAGGCTAAAGGAAGGTTGGCATAATTTTGTAACTCTTTAGTTGTTTCGATGCTTGAACCATGAAGGCTGGGAAGCCATTCGAGGATGGTCATTTAGAATGGTGTGCCATGAGCAAAAGTTTGATAGGAGCAACCCAGCGGATCAGACTCGAACACAGGCTTCGCTTCCAGTTTTCTTTGTTGAGTGTTGACAGTGATTGGTATATCAGGGCTCGGAGGCCGGAGGGACGGTCTCAATTTTCCCTTTTGTGAGGCCGAGACGGGACGGAGTCCCGACGGTGGAGGTCCAGCGAGGGAAAGGACTTGGATTTTCTTATTTTAACTTATGCGACGCTGAGAAGTTTGGGATCTAGGAGTCGGAAGGTAGTCTCCTGATGGTTGTTAGAAATGAAAAAGTGGCAACAGAGGTCTAGGGATGGAACTCTGTAGGCCGGGACCCGAAGGGCATTTGGCAAGGTTTTTTTCTTCCATGAGAAATAGCAAATGGAGAGACGGAGTCCAGAGGCCAGATAGATGGAGTCAAAATGTTGTTTGAGGATTGTCAATGAGCAAGTTTTATGAAATTCGAATGAAGGAGAGGTAAGGGAGATCCGAGATAGTGGACCCGAAAGGGCACGTCACCATTTAAAGTTATTGAGGTTTGTAGTTTAGTTAAGTAGCAATGGGAAGGCTTGGGCCCATATGAGGCTATCACTCTATAAGGAGAGCGGCGTCAGGGAGATTAAATTTTGAAGCCGGTTACTTGGTGATTCAAGGGATTTTCTAAGAATTTTACCATATGGGATTTTTGGGAAAATCCTCCCTTTATCCAATGAATACTTTTTAACCCATTACCCTCCATTATTTAAATAGTGAATTACCAAAAGCATAACGAGAGGTCAGACGGTGAACTTACCCCAAGAAATCGATGAATAGAACTGATGAATCCGTGAAGAACAGCTAAGGGATGAGGCGGGCATGAAGGCGGTGATCGATGAAGGCTTTGAAGGTCGTTCTAGTTTCTCTGATTAATCCTGACACATGAAAATGACAGGTCAACCTATATTATTTATACCCCTACGTGCATTTAATGCACCTAATTAATGCATGTACGGTGGGCCAAAAGGTTGGTGAGCTCAAATTTTGGGATGGTGGTGGGAGGTACGGAACCTAGAGGTTGGAAGGACGTGAGCTCAAGGTTATTTTAAACATCAAGCAGGAACTCATCGACAAAGAGGGGCCTAAGGTCTGATGGTCAGAAAGATGCGGGCTGACAGCCGTTAGAAATGGCAAAAGCAACCTGAAAATCTGGCAAGGGAAACCCGGTGAGCCAAATCGAGAATGTACCAAGGCACCCTCGCAAAGGAAAAATGCCAAAGGAACTTCATGAGTATTCAAGACTTTGCAAATTTTGAGGGGTGAAACATGGTCAGCTTAAGATGAGACTTCAGAGGCATGCTGACCATCTAGGACACCAAAACGGGGCATATAAAATGAGGCAGTGATAAGATGACCCAGCAAGGCAAAAGAAAGAGAGAGTCCCCATTCTAAATGGGGCATGTGTGTCGAGGACACAACAGGTGATAGCCTGAAAATCCATCTATAAAAGGAGTATATTTCTCTCCCTATCATTGACTCCAAAATTATTCTATGAATGGTGTAGGAAAACGGTCGTGGATGCATGCTTTATTTAGTTCTCTAAAATCAACACAGATCCTTATTTATCATGTCTTTTTTTGGATTACCATAGGACTAATCCACTTTGCATCCTCCATGGGTTTGATTACCCCAACCTCCAACATTTTGTCAAATTCTGCTTTAACTTTCTTCTTCATATTAGGGTTTAGTCGGTAAGTTCTTTTCCTTACTTGTTTAGCTCCTTCTTTCAATTGCATTTTCATAACTCCCACTTCATCCTTTATGCCTTTCAAGTCTATAAATTTCCTACGGAAAAATTCTTAAAATTCAGATAACATCTCTACAAATTGCACCACCAGTCTATCATCCCAGTAATCTCATATCTTAGGTGTTTGAGGATCTCCTTCTTTGGAAATTATTTCTTCTTTTAGTTTAATTGGATACTTATAGTAATTTTTCTTGGCCTCTATGAGAGATTTTCATTCTCTTTCCCCTTGTTGAACTTCTATATCTATATTGTGAACATCCTCTTCATCTTTGTTTGTTAGGCAACATCTTATTTTTGGTAATCTAGTTTCTTTATCAAGCCATTCTATATATCTCTATATACCTTCCAATTGTGGAGGTGGTGTGGAAGTTTTTGGTACCACCAATTCCTAAATTTCCTCTGGTCTAAATATGATCTCCTTAATTTTGAATAGTGTGGTATCTATGTTTATGTTTTCATTATATAATGAGAAGGTGTGAAGAGATAATTTTTTCATCTCTTCCCAATTGTTGGTTTCTCTTCTTTGTTCTTGGTTTTTATACCAAGTTTTTTCTACCAATGTTATTGTCTAGTAAAATAATTTTATGTATATTCTATCATCATATTTGTTTCTATATTTCCATGTATTAGTGAAGGGAACACAATATACTTTTAAGAGGGGGGTGAATCAGTATATCAAATCTATTTAAAAAAATTAATTCAACATGCATCTCCAAACATGAATCAAAACAACTACTATCAATCAAGTAACACAGATGCATACAATGAACACTAGATATACATGGAAACTTAGAATAGGAAAAGCCACAGTGAGAAGGGTTACTTGGAGCTACTATCCAAATATAGCCTCACAAAAATAATGAATAAGTAATCATCATGAAGTAGGCACCAACCTACCAGAGACACCAATCACTTATTATATTTGTAAGCGCCAACCTACTAGAGACACCCATCCCTAATACAAATATCTTAGCACCAACTCAACAAGACACTAATCCTACTAGATTACAAAGATAAATCTTGAAGAACCTCAATATTGATTACATAGCTTACAAAAGATCTAACCTTCCTTCAGAAATTCTCCCACACTACTTATGATCTTGTGATGATGGCACACAATGATTGAGATGCAACTCACATTGAATTACTCTTGCTCGCACAACACACTCACACTCTCATACTCATCATCATAAGCGAGATCCTAAAACTATGATGATTAGATACATCTCATTACATTAACATTAATTCTTGTTAGCCAAGAGTCCCTTAACACCATGTGTAAATAGCCAATTTGGCTAAGGTGGACCTAAATTCAAATTTACATGAAACATGTAGTGCGTAGGACCTAAATCAAATTTGATGTCACTAAAAGAACATGATGTCGCATGCTTCCTTCAAGAACCCTAACCAGAATCTATTTCACTATCCCACACTATCTTTGGAGGTCACATGCTACAAGTTGCTACTGCATAGTTCAGGAACATCAATTGGTTAACTAACTATCATAGTGACCCTTCTATCACTTCAATCTTTTTTCTTACTAAACATAAATTATAGAAACTCTGGAATAAGATAGAACAAGTGTAGACATACTCTCCTTTGAAACCACAAACTAAAACTCACATCCAAGAATAAATACACATCATGAACATGTTTCCAGAGAAGCCTTTGAGTAACTAACCTCAAATATTTTGGATTCTCTCTATCAACATCAATAGACATAAGCGTGATATTACAAGCATACTATAGTTAGTCTTCTTAATTGTACTCAAAATTCTCTGATATTCAAGTATGATTACATTTAATTCTCATTGTTTAGCAAGCAATACTCTTTTGATGTCAGTGAACATCCTTTGACATCAAGGACAATACTCCTTGAAATTACTCTTTTGACATCAATGACAACATATGTTCAATAATATCCCCCTTTTTTATTTATGGAAGACAAAAAAATATTGTTGGAACAAGAAGAAAAATCTCATGTGTCAAGAACATGAAGTTGCACCACTTGAATTATTTCTCCCTTTAGATGATTTAGCATTTTGAGTCTTATTTCTCTCCCTTTAACATCAATGCCAAAGGTCAACTACTTTTTGCATAATCCAAAAACCTATTTCTCAGATAGACCTCCCCTGATTCCATGCCATACCTCTTTTGAAAACACTCTATAAGACCACCAAGTCTTCTTGCAGTAGGGATTCAACACTCTCCCTCAAATTGTTCTTACTCTTGATTCAAGAGGAGGGAGAAATACTTCCCAACTTCTATCAGATAAACTCAAAATTTTCCTTAGGAAGTAGTTTTGAGAAAATGTATGTTACTTGCTCCTTGGTTTCAAAATGCTCTAACTTCACCTCTTTGTCTACAACCTTTTCTCTCAAAAAAATATCTACTTAATTAAAATATTTGTTGTCCTTGACTGAATTACCAGATTCTTAGACATATTTATGGCACTGGTATTCTCATAAAGAATGGAAATAGGTGCATCAAACTCTACTTTCATCTCCTTCAATTTTTGTTTCATCTATAATACCTAGGTGCAACATGAATTGCTACAATTTATTCTACCTTAGTTGTAGATAAAGATACTTAATCATACTTCTTTCTTAGCCAAGATACAATACTATGACCAAGAAAGAAAGCTCCACCACTTGTACTCTTCCAATCATCTATATTTCCTACCCAATCTGCATCTATGTATGCAGTTAGAGTGAATTTTTCACTCTTAGGATACCATAAACCAAAATCTATTGTAGCCTTCAGATATATGAATATTATTTTTACTGATTTGACATGAGTTTCCTTAGGCACTACCTGAAATCTAGCTACCATTCCAATTTCTTACATTATATTTGGTCTAGATGCAGTCACATACAACAAACTACCAATCATTTACCTATACAAAGTCTGGTCTGCTGGAGGAGAAAATTCATCATATTTACTCATTTTACACCTAGTAATCATAGGTGTACTCACCAGTTTGCATTCTTCCATATTAAAGTTGCTCAGCATTTCTTTTATGTACTTGTTCTAAGAAATGAATATGCATTTATCTGATTGAGAAATCTATAAACTAAGATAGAAAGACAATTCACCAAGCATTGATATTTCAAACTTACTATACATTGCATCCTATAACTCTTTACACATAGCATCACTATTTCCACTAAAGATAATATCATAAACATAAAAAACAACAATCAACAATTGATCACCTTTTCTTTTTGTATATAAATTTCTATATGGATTGCCTCTTAGGAAACATTGTTGTTGTAGATACCTATCCAATCTGGAATACCCCTCTCTAGGAGCCTATTTGAGTCCATAAAGTGATTTCTTTAGTCTACATACAAAATTTGGATTATCTTAACATTCAAATACTTTTGGTTGCTCAATGTAGACTTAATCTTCTAACTATCCATTAAAAAATGTAGACTTCATTTCCATATGATATACCTTGAAATTATTAAATATTGATAAGGCCTAAAACATTATAATTTCTTCCAACCTTGCTTCCATAGTGTTACTTCATTTTTGGTCATTACTCCCAAACCCTTATTTTTATTTGAAAATTTTCCTAAGTACAAGATTTATCGGTATTTTCTTAAGTTTTATGAACTTCAACTAATGTCTCTAGGGTTTTTATAACTCCTTATGTCAGCATCCCTTATGAAGTCTTTGGTTTTATCCTTTTTTTGTGTTCCCTTGTGTTATCAGTCTTCGATGAAGTTATCATAACCTTTCTAAATGTTGAAAGCTTTGTGGGAAAAATGTAAGTCCAAATATTTAAAAATTTGTCACCCCATACAAAAAATTTTATAACCTTTCAAAATCCCACCATTGAATGGAAGCTAAAAGGTGAAAAGGAAAATTCTATGTGTGATCAGTATTCGCAATAGGTTTGGAAACCATTTTTAGTCTTTGTCAGGGTTTCGCAATCCCCCTCTTTTGCCAATTATATATATGCCTTATTTAAAAGGAAAATGAAGGTGGTAAAGTATAGTGTTTATGTAAGCACAACAAATTCCAAAGGTCTTTCTAGAACTTTTCTTAATGACCAATGGCAATGCAAGAAAAATTTTGTTTAAGCAAGTGTAACCATTAAATGCAAATACATAGAAAAATAACATAAATAAATATCATTATCAGACGTAGTAGAAAAATAAAAATGGAATAATACTCAAATGCAAAGGAGAACACACACTGAAATACAAAAGCTTCATATTATATATATATATATATTCAGTGTTACAAAATGGTATTTACATTTCAAACTAAGACATTATCACCATATTTCTTCTAAACACAGAGAACAAACATAAGGATGTGTATCCCCTCCACTACCTCTTGTAGGTTTTCAACTTGGGAAAGTGAAAATAGGTTCTCTTGATGTTGCACGAAGTGGGCGAATAGCCCCATGTCATTTCATCCTAGCCTTGCACAAAGAAGAGTTATCACCTGCTCTATAACCTCATGTTGGATTGCAGTCATGATGCATATGGCATAACCTATGAGGCTGGTTTTGGGAAATTGGCTTTGTCCTCCAATGGTTGCCCTTACTCTCATCAGGCATTTAGACTGCCACCCTTATTCCTTAATCATGCTTCCTTGAAATGTGGATTACATTGTATATGAAGCATTCCAGGAGCTCTGCATTATGGACATGGACATGACTCAGAAAATTATCTCCAAGAATCTTGTATAGTACATCATCTTCCACATCATTCTAGGCTATGAATACATCTCGCAACTAATATGTCAATAACCTGTGGAACAAACTGCATTCTATGTCCTTGATCACAACAAAATCAGTCCTTGAGGAAGCATTGCTCTCAATACTTGTCATCTCTGGGAATGTAATTTAAATTATGGGAATGAAGGTCTTTTTCACTAAATTTATAGAATTGTGGCTCAAAGATTAAATATTGATGTGACAAAGATTTATTATAATCATTGGTTTTCTATTTAAAATTTCAAGTTTCCCCTTCATTTAAGGTTCACACATATAAAATTATGAAGATATTCACATTTCATTTAATTCAAGCTCAAGAAATTACATCATTTGAAAGTACGGTAGGCCACATGACAAGATTATGGATATGAAACATTTCGGGTGACTGTCAAAATCCTACTAAAGAGGGAGTGTAATGATGGTCATTCCTAATCATTAATATTCTTCATCTATCACCTTCTTTAAGTGGGATATTAGTTGGCAAGAAACTGTCAATCGATCTAATGGTCGTTATTCTAACCGCCAAGATTCAAGATTGGGTTTTTCCTATAAAGTCTGATCAAAATGACTCTATAAGGGTCCAAATTTTCTTTAGGTGCACTATGATGTAATTTAAAAAGGGAGGAACATTTTTGGAATTAAACCATGATTTCATATCACTCTTGATCTTTAAATTCTGATTTGTGGATGTAGTGTTTATCAAGTCAATTTGTTGGCTAAAGATGATAATGTAGGTTTATTCTCTATGTGGGATAACTTCTTGATGATATATTCATTTATTTGTGATCATATTAGTTCTTTGATATTATATCTGCTAGCCATTATTGTTTGATTCTTTGTGTTGTGGCATTAATAGTTTCTTTACTTCTATCACACTAATTTAATATTTATGAATTAGTGTTTGTTTTCCTTTCTCCACTTTTTGGTAAAAAGCATATTTTCAAAAGATGGAATTAGTTAAGAGGGAGTTGTATCTCAGTAATAATTCAAAGGAAAATCACAAATGCAATTGTGATCTTTCTAGAGATGTTATTAATATTGGTTTTTATATCATAGGCTATAGAGTTGTTATTTTAGTATTACAATAAAGGCCAGTTCATTCACTAACACACAACAAATTTCACTTCAAAATCAACTCCTTCAAATTGAGCATAACCTTTACATGCTACTCCTGCCTTGTTCTAGATTACCTTCCATCGAAATTTAACTTATTTCTAGAAACCCACTTTGTACCCATGTCATTCTTTTCTTTATGTCTTGAAACTAATTCCCAAGTTTCATTTTTCTTAATTTGAGTCAATTCTTCCTCCATAGCATCTAACCAACCTCTCTTTACTTTATTTTACATAGGAGCTTGGTTCAATTTTTGATAATAATGCAAAGTGTAATTGTTCATTTTCTCTCTCAATCCTTCTTTGGGTCTGAACACCACTATCCTTATCTCTTATAATTTGATATTCAGAATTATTCTTCTAAACATGCCTAGTCAAAGTCTTTGTAATTGTATTCCCAAAATAAAATTTGGAGTCTTCATCACTACTATAGATAAGATCTTCATTATCTACTTCATTTGGAGTATCATTAGACTGTATTGTTTCATCAATACTTACATTGACACTTTCCACAATTATTTTTAGTATTTTGTTATAGCATCTATAAGCTTTGCTTGTCATAGAATAACCAATAAAAATACCTTCATCGGACCTAGAGTCAAACTTACCCAAATTTTCTTCATCCCTTTTGATGTAGCACTTGCTTCCAAATATCTTGAGATGTCTAACTAAAGTTGGTCTTCTTCTCCATAATTCATATGGTGTTTTATTAGCCTTTGGTTTGATTTGAACTCTATTCAAAATATATACTACGATTTGAACTGATTATCTCTAATACATATTTGACAGCTTTGCTTGACTTAACATTGTTCTATCCATATCTTATATGGTCTAGTTCTTCCTCTTAGCTACTCCATTCTATTGTGTAGTTCTAGGAATAAAAAAAATTCCCTAGATCACATGCAACTCACAGAATTCATCACACATATCAGAAGCAAGTTCTCTGCCTCTGTTTGATCTTATACATTTGATTTTTCTTTCAATTTCATTCTTAACCATAACTTTGAATGTTTTAAACTTCTCAAAAGCTTCTTATTTTTCCTTTAGAAAAGTAGTCCAATTCATTCTAGAGTAATCATCAATAAGAATCATAAAATTCGTATCACCTTGAATGTTTTTTTTCCTTATAGGTCGGCATAGATTGGTGTGAATCAAATCCAATGGCTTTGTTGTATAATATTTCTTAGTAGGAAATTTTGTCCTTGTCTACTTTCCCTAATGCAATGGTTTTCAACTAATAGGCTGAGGCTTCTTGATCTTTGGCATGTCTCCTAGCCATTCCTCTTAAACTAATCCTTGCAAGATCATCAAAATTAGCATGGCCCAATTTTCTATGCCAGATCCAACTTTATGTTCTTTACAATATTGCAAAATAGTTTTGTCCATTTACCTCACTCATATGATATACATCACTACCATTCCTACTTCCTTTTGCAACTAGTTCATTGGTACCAATCTTTTTTATTTTACAACCTTTAGCACTAAATAAGATCTTATACCCTTTATCACATATTTGACTTACATTCTTAAGATTATGCTTTAGTCCTTCTACATATAGAACATCATGAGTATTTATCTTTCTACCATAAAGATTTAAAATAACATTATTGGTAATCTTAGCAATAGAATTGTTACCAAGAGTTACAAATCCTCCATCAAACTTCTTGAAGTGCATGAACTTACTCTTGTCTCTGGTATGTGACTTGAACATTTGTTTTCAATGATCCATAGATTCTTCTCCTTTTGAGCATGTAATGCAATTTGTGCCACCATGGATTTATCTGATCTTTTCTCCTCTGGTTTATCCTTCCAAACCTTTTCTGATTCATTGTTCTAAAATTATGACTTATCTCCCTTAGTGTCTAGTATAGGAGGACTCACAAAAAAAATTCTAAAGTTTCTAGCAATATGTCCAAAGTTGATGCATTTGAGATAAATAATATTGAAATCATGCAAAGGTGCAAATGCATTTTTTCTTGCCAGAGTCTTTCTACAATTCACAAGCTTATGACTAAAATGGTTGCAATTAAAATAGTAACTAGAAAAAGAATGATAGAACTTGGTATTGTAGCTTTGTCCTCTTGAGGATTGTCTTCCATATCTTCTTTTTTTTTTGTGCACTTGAATGAATCTATCATTCTACACTTTTCTTCCTTTAATTTCTGCAACTTTCTCAAGATTTTAACTTCTAGATCCATTCTCTTCCAGACTTGCAATAACAAACTTTACAGGCTACTTAGTCATCTTATTCTTATGTATATCAATAAAACCAAGACCTGTTTTGTTGTATGATGATCTTTGAATTTCTAAGATCTGATCCAAAGTTTAAATTCTCTTCCAAAAATCATTTTTAATTGATGATTTACCTTTTCAAGATCCCTCCTTAGTGACACAATCTCTACCTCAAATTTTCACAATCCTTGTCCCTTGATAGCAATCTTTCAGTCAAAACTTCTTCAATCGTCTTTTATTCTTCTTCTTGAATCTTTAGGTCAAGGACCATCTTCTCCACATTCTCAATATTTTGAGACAAACAATATTTAGCTTTCACATTCTCAGTAATCCTCTTTTTCAATCTCTTAATCTCTTTTCTAGTACAAAGCAATTCTTCCACAAGATCAAGACCTCATCATCATTTTTTGAATTCATTTTTGCATCATCTTTAGTAGTTTCCATAGCCATGAATCCTACCTTTTCTCCTTCATCCCCAGAGATTTCTTGATCCTCATCATCAGATTAATAACCTTCATCATTGATGAAGAAAATATTTTGATTCTTCTTAACCTTATTCCCTTTTAAAAATATCTTATTTCCAAGATTTTGATCAACATTGTTAGAATATTTGTATGCACAATAGAAGAAGATATGAAATATATTGTAAATACTTGATAATAGCTGAGAATAACAAGCCACTTAAAGGGGGGAACCTCCAAATATCTCCAATGAGAACACAATTCACAATATGATGATGAAATAAGACTCACAAGCTCCTATATACACCTATTTATGCCTAGGATATCACCTAGGCAAACTTAGATAACCCCATATAAGCCCTAGGCTGACCTAAACAACTAAATAACAATATAATAATGATAACATGGTTTATTCAGGAGTTAAGATAGCCACAAGCCAACTATTCATAACCTAATGTATAGTAGTATTAAGGGCGTAGAATGCCCCCATTCTTCAAAGAAGCATTGTCCTCAATGAGCTAATCAAGTGTGGACTCTTCTGAATGAACTCCCCATATTCCCATGTGGTGTCTTCAACTGATAAATTCTTTCATTCGATGAGATACTCAGTGAGTGTTCTAGTATTTAGCTTCTTTGTGCAAGTTTGACAAATGCACTCTAGTTCCAAGATGATTCTTCCTTCTTCATTGAGCTCGAGTAATACTATCTGAGTAGGGATATTGTGCCCAATTACCTTCTTCAAACAAGAAACATGAAAAAGTGGATGTATCTTTGTTGTAGGTGGCAACTCCAACTTGTAGAAAACACTACCTATCTTTTGCATCATTTGGTATGGGCCATAATATTTTGGAGACAACTTATTTTTCTTTTTATGTTGCTTCAGTGAGATTTTCTTATAAGGTTGCAATCTCATAAAGACCCAATCCTTAACTTCAAAACTTCTTTCACTACGATGTTGGTCTACCTATTGTTTCATTCAATTTTGTGCCATGGCTAAATTATCCTTGAGGCCTAAGAGTACCTATTGTTGATGAAGAAAGTGGTCCTCCACTACCTAAAACACTTGGTGACACCTTCAATGGTGATGTCATGGAAGGAGGTTGATATCTATATAGTGCCATAAATGGAGACATTTTTGATTAACTATGAAAGGAAGTGTTACACCACCATTCTGCAAGTGGTAGCCAATCTATCTAGTGCAACTGTTTATATGAAGTGAAACAATGTATATATCCTTCCAAACACTTATTAACAACCTTGGTTTGCTCATCAGATTGAGGATGGTATGAAGAACTGTGAGCCAATTGAGTACCCAAACATGAGAATAAATCTTTCCAAAAGTGACTAGTGAAGATAGGATCACGATCATTGACAATAACCTTAGGTGTACCATGTAGTTTTTGTAGGTTCTCCAAAAAATAATTTTCCACTGTACTTGCAGTAAAAGGATGTGATAATGCAATG
The DNA here is from genome assembly GCA_007115665.2 of Sequoiadendron giganteum. Taxonomy (NCBI): domain Eukaryota; kingdom Viridiplantae; phylum Streptophyta; class Pinopsida; order Cupressales; family Cupressaceae; genus Sequoiadendron; species Sequoiadendron giganteum. The sequence goes on along the minus strand of CM021105.1, from coordinate 639,483,559 downwards.
AAATGTGCATATTTAGTGAGGCAATCTTCCACTACTATGATAACATTATGACCCTTAGATTTTAGAAACCTTGTGATGAAGTCTATAGATATCTCTTCCCAATGTTGGCTAGGAATAACTAAAGGTTGCAAGAGACCTGTCATATTAATTATCTCCCATTTATTTCTTTGACAAACCAAACATTCAGTCACAAATTTTTTATCACCTTTTAGCCCTTTCCCAAAAAAATCTTGCTTGAATCGATGGTAAGTATTCAAAAATCTTGAATGACCCTCAACTAGAGACTGATGAAGTTCTAAGAGAATATTATTTTTAAGAGTGGAATCCTTGCAAAGATGCAATCACTCTTTATACCATAGAGTATATCCCTTCCAACAAAACTTATCTGAACTACTAGGATCACTCTTTAACTATTGAATAAGATTACATGTGGCAACATCATTCTTCCACTCTAATTTGGCTTCATTTACCCAATCTACTTGTAGTATTGAAATGGAACACAATAAGGATTCATCGTTCTCATCCTTCCTAGAAAGTACATCTGCCACAACATTTTCCTTCCTTTTCTTATACACAATCTCAAATTCATATCCCAACATCTTAGTGACCCATTTTTGTTTCTCTTTAGAAGATAATCTTTGTTCCAAAAAAAATTTAGGCTATCATGATCTAGCTTAATCTTGAAGTGTCTACCCATTAGATAAGGCCTCCAGTACTTTACTGCATGAAGAATAGCTAGGATTTCCTTCTCATAAATAGGTTTGAGTTGATTCTTACCCTTTAATTAATGACTCAAAATCAATTGGTCGACTTTCTTGAATTAGAATAGCTCCTATCCCATTTCCTGAAGCATCACATTCCACAATGAATTCCTTGGTAAAGTTAGGAGTGGCAAGTACTGGAGTTGTACACATAGCCTCCTTCAATCTCTCAAATCTTGCATTAGCAGAATCATTCCAATAAAAAGAATCCTTCTTCAATAGAGTGGTGAGGGGTACTTCTATACAACCATAATTATTCACAAATATTTTGTAGTATCCTATAAATCCCAAGAAACCCCTCAGTTTCTTAATAGTTTTAGGAATAGGCCATTCCATGATAGCCTTAATTTTGTTAGGATCCACCTTTACCCCTTCATGTCAAACTATGTGTCCCAAGTATTCCACCTCCTTGATACCAAAAGCATAATTTGATGGCTAAGCATAGATTTGATGATCTTCAAGAACTTGTAATGCTTGATCTACATGATGCAAGTGTTCTTCCCATGTCTTGCTATAAATCAATATATCATCAAATGACACTAAAATAAACTTCCTCAAGAATTTCTTAAAAATAGAATTCATCAAACTTTGAAATGTAGATGTTGCTTTTGTAAGACCAAATGGCATCACCAAAAACTCAAAATGACCCTCATGAGTCCTAAATTTCATCTTACAAATATACTCTTCCTTAATTTGAATTTGATGATAACCAGATCTAAGATCTAACTTTGTAAAATACATAGCTCCATTCAATTCATCTAGCAAATCATCAATGAATAGAATAGGAAACTTATCTTTGATTGTGTAGATGTTGAGAACTCTATAATCTGGGCACATGCGCCAAGTTTTATCCTTCTTATGTACCATCACCATAGGTGAGGAGTAAGCACTTTGGCTATGCCTAATAATTCCCGCCTCTAGCATCTCTTCAACAATATTTTCTATCACTTTTTTGTATATGGGGGTACCTATAGGGTCTGATGTTGGGTGGTTGGATACCTAGAACTACTTGAATGGCATGATCATGATCCCTCTTAAGAGGAATTACCTTAGGCATATCTCCTAAAACCACTAAGTGACAATCAATTATTGCATGTAAATTTGGATGGGTGGGAGCCTTAGACTAAGAGACTTCTAATGAACATAATTGGGCCACAAATCCCTCAACTCCTTTCTTAAGAAACTTTTGCATTTGATGAGAGCTTACCATTTATGGGGATCCTATCTTCAATCCTCTTAGATCTAAAGCCTTTCCTTCTGATTGAAATCTCATGAATAGTTCTCAAAAGTTCATCTCATTTTTTTCTCAGAGTAGTAAGCCATTTTACTCCCAAAACAATATTCATTTCCCCCATGGATATCGCATACATTGGGCTATCAAGGTGATAATCTCCCATGGATAATTTAATTCTATGACACTTCCTAGAACAACTAACTATAATGCCATTTGCAATACAAACCTGAAACTCTAGAGCTAGATATATAAAACAATTTAGATGAGTAGCCAACTTTTTGTTGATAAAATTATGAGTACTACCTTCAAGTCAATCAACACTATTAGTTTTTTCTTCTTTAAGAAACCCATTACCTTGAGAGTTTGTGGAGCACTGAAACCTGCGAGTGCATGACAAGAAATAATTGGTTGAGAATCATGTGATTCATCATTTGACTCCCTTTCATCCTCTAATATGGGTTCCTCCTCTTCTTCCTCACTTGGACCTTCAATATAGAATAATTTATTTTCACTACATTTATTTCCTCGACTATATTTTCTATCAAAATTGAAACACAACCCTTTTTCTCTTTGCTCCTCAATTTTTTGTGGATTCAACCTAGTAGGTTGATGAAGAGAAGGTGTTGAATATCCTTTCTCTCTTGTCACATTATCCCCTTGCTTCTTAGGAATCAAATACTTCTCTTCTACCCTACGTGCTAAGATAAAAGACTCATTTAAAGAGCTAGGACTAAAAATGTGTAGCTCATGTTGAATGTGATCCTTGAGACCACCCAAGAATAAATCATTCACTCTTAAGGATAGATTTTGGAATCACTAAATATAATCCTTAACTAATCCTATTTGTTCAAGTTTAGCAAGTTGGCTGAAGAAGTTGTCTGTCAAACTATTGCTATATTGTGCTTGGAGTTCCTCCATAAAAATTGACAATGAGACAATGAGACCCTTTTTCCTTCGATGAGTACAAAGACAACAATACCAAATGAGTTGATCTAGTTCTAGATATAGGGAAGCCATCATGACCTTTTTCCCATTTGGGACTTGATGTACTTCAAAAAAAATATCCATTTGGTTTATCCATGTTAGAGGATCCTTTCCATATAACTTGCACATATCCACCTTTGGAAACAAATAACTAGATCCCATAGGAGTATTAAAATTTGGGTCAAGATTAGCTAACCTAGAAATTTCACATTAGTTTCTTCAGAACTCCTTTCTTGGTTCATTCATATAGGCACTTAACATGCTTCGTATGTCTTATATATCTCCTCTTAGGTCACACATATCCATCTTCATTCAGGAAATGTCTTCCTTGACCTTACTAATTTCCTCATTCAGATTCTTATCCTCTATTATTACCTCAACCTTATTGGGGGTTTTCCTCAATGTGACAACATTCTTTTTGCCCCTTGTTGCAGGCCCCATCACAATAGAAACCAATAATTTTGTAATAAATCACACAAATGAAAGTAAAATTCTCTAAAAAAATTATTGTAACTTACTAGGACCAAGATACCACCTACCTAGAAAAAAACTCCAAGAATTTAGCAGATTTGTAGCCTTGAGAGTGAATTTCTTGGAAACCCTAATATTACAATAACTCACTTATTTTTGCTTCAATTTATCCAAAATTTGGACTATAGTCTCCTCTATCATATCTTCAAAAGCCTAATAAAATAAAGGCTCCAATTCAGTGGGATGTGAGAGATATGTAGCTTCCAAATAAATTGTGTAGAAACCCTAATTTTGTAATATTTCACTCAATCCTGCTCCAATTCCTCTGAATTTGGACTATAGATTCTTTAATATGGTCTTAAAACACCCTTTAAAATTCAAAAAAATTGTCAAAATTTAGAATATATTCTCTCCCCAAAATTGCCTCTAATATTGAGAAGAAACCTTGCATCTATGGTGCCAAGATCATGCTCTAATACCAATTGTAATGAAATAACTTGCACAATAGAAGAAGGTATGAAATATGCTACAAATACTTGATAATAGTTGATAATAACAAGCCAATTCGAGGGGAAAAACCTCCAAATATCTCCAATGAGAACACAATTGGAAATTGGCAATATGATGATGAAATAAGACTCACAGCCTCCTATATACCTATTTATGCCTATGATATCACCTAGGCCAACTTAGATAACCCTATATAAGACCTAGGCTGGCCTAAACAATTATAACAATATAATAATGATAACATGACTTATTTAGGAGTTAAGATAGCCACAAGCTAACTATTCATAACTTGATGTACACTAATATTAAGGGAATAGCAATACCTTTTTCCCAATCATACCTTCTTTTATTTTTTCACCACGACCTCTAATAAAATTGACAACCTCATCAAAAAGAGCAAGAATATGGCAATTTTTTCATCTTCCTTCATTTTTAGACTTTCAAATTGACCTTGACGAGTTTGAATCTTTGCTTGTTTTACCTTGTCATTGCCTTCATAGATGTTGTGTAGATTACTCCATACTTCCTTCATTGTCCTACAAGGAATGATCTTTACAAACTTAGAGTTAGATAATCCACATAGAATAATATTTCTTGTCTTACCATTATCTTGACAAGGCTTCTTTATGGACTGATCTCTTGGGGGACTTTCTAAGATCTCATATCCATCCATAATTGATTTCCAAACCTCAAATCCTAGGGCCATCAAGTATGCTTCCATCCTTACTTTCCAAAAAGAATTATTAGATCTATCAAAGAGTGGTGTCTTGTTTGTAGATAATCCTTCTTGAGCCACCGAGTGTGCCATCTTGAACCTACCTCAAGCTATTAAGCTTCTTCAAAGGAACTTGGCTCTGATACTAATTGAAGGGCACACAATAAACTAAGAGTGGGTTGAATCAATATGTCAAATCTATTTAAAATTATATAATTCAACATGTATCTCCAAACATGAAATAAAAAACATGAATTAAAACAACTACTATTAATCAAGTAACATAGATGCACGCATTCACATAATGAACAACTAATATATGTGGAAATATGGAATGGGAAAAACCATGGTGAGAAGAGTTGCTTGGAGCTACCACCCAAATCTAGCCTCACAAAAATAATGAATAAGTTGCAATCATGAAGTAGGTACCAACCTATCAGAGACACCAATCTCCTGTTGTATTTCTAGGCACCAACCTACTAGAGACACCCATCCCCAATACAAAGATCTGAGCACCAACTCAAAAAATAAGACACTAGTCCTACCAAATTACAAAGATAAAGCTTGTGGAACTTTAATGTTGATTACATAGCTTACATAGGATCTGACCTTCCTTCATACACTCTCCCATATGACTTATGATCTTCTAATGATGGTGCACAATGATTGAGATGCAATTCACATTGACTTACTATTTCTCACAAAATACACTCACACTCTCATACTCATCATGACAAGTGAGATCTAAAACTATGATGATTATATACATCTCATTACATTAACAATGTTTCACATTGGCCAGGAGTCCCTTAACACCATTCGCAAATAGCTAGGTTGGCTAAGGTGTACCTATATTTAAATTTACATGAAACATGTAGTGGGTAGGTCCTAAATCAAATTTGATGTTGCCAAAAGAACATGATGTCATGTGCTTCCTTCAAGAACCTTAAACAGTAACTATTTCACTATCCCATGCTATCTTTGGACGTCACATGCTACAAGCTACTACCATACAGTTTTAGAGAATCAGCTAGTTAACTAACCAACATAGTGACCCTTCTATCACTTCAATCTTTTTGCCTATTGAACATAAATTTTGGAAACTCTAGAATAAAATGGAACAAGTGTAGACATACCCTCCTTTTAAACCATAGACCAAAACTTGTATCCAAGGAGAAATACAAATCATGAACATGTTTCTAGAAAAATATCTCTACCCTAAGTAACTGGCCTCAAACATTTCAGATTAGACTTTATAATTCCTTCTATCACCATGAATAGATATAAGGATGATATTGCAATCATATTACAGTCAGTCTTCTTCATTGTACTTGAAATTCTCTAATATTCAACTACAATTACATTTAATTCTTATTGTTCAACAAGAAATTCTCTTTTTACATTAGTGATCATCTTTTGACATCAAGGAAAATGCTCCTTGACATTACTCCTTTTACATCAATGACAACATATATTCAAAAATTAATACAAATGGTAAGGTATTCCTTCGATGGGATCTCTCAATTGTACTTTTATATTTCCTTATTCCCCTTCCTTCAATAAGTACCTTGTTTTGATTAAGATCTTGAATATTTTCCAGTGTGTCAAATTTTATTTTTGTGCATTTCGCTAGCATGCGACATTACAAATAAGTGTATCCTTCAATATGTCTAGTATCTTTTCCTTTGTTTGAAAAATACTTTCTATTTGTGAGATGAATGATAGTAGGTCCCCAACTCTTGAGTATTTGGGTAATTTGATATGTGAGATTCCTTATGAAATGTGATTAATATGGCGTGTATTCTCATATGTAGCTTCTTCATTGTCTTCTATTATATTGCAATGGTTGTGTGGTTCATTATTTATAAATGCAGTAGAAGGAAGAGCATTCTTCGATGTCTTCATAATCATACATATTTTGCAGAAGTTAATAATTCTCCAGGAATGGAATTTTGGTTCTTCCTACATCCATATTTCAAGCACTTCCTCACTATCTATGATGTATGTGATGCTCTCAATTTCCAATTCTCCTTTTGTGTTTGGGTTTTCTAGATTGTCATTTGGTGGTAGCCTCAAAATTGTATCTAATTTTTTACTATCAGTTTCATTATACTCCTCTACGTTTATCTCTTGTACATATGTTTCATTTGGGGTTTTTCCTAAGGGGATATGGACTAATCTATTTTTATCAACAAATGGTATCTCCTAATTATAGGTCATGTACCTTTTTCTTAAAAAAAACAAATGATATCTCCTATTTATGAGTCTACAATTCCATTATCATTCTCAAACCATCTAAGTCCTAGTAGGGCATTGAATGAATCAAATTTTTCTTTAATTGCAACTACTTAAAAGTCTACTATTTTGTTTACTCCATTGACATTGACTTCCACTTGTTTCCATGTACCTAGGGTTTTATATTAGCTCCATCTGCTAGACTAATATTATATGGCATTTGTTATGTTTATGGTTTTCTTGTATGTTCCCATACTCATTTTGGTAGCAAGTTGATATCTTCTCCTAGGTCTACCATGATATTGGTTACCTTTTTATGATCTATACTTACTATGATCATGATTGGGTTAGTTTTCTATTGTATATTGATGTAGGAGCATCCTTGGTTCTTGGCAATCTTGCATCAACCAAAAATATTTCCTTTCAGTTTTCTTCTTATTTTGTTCTTGTTCTGGTTTGAGTTGGTAGATCTGGTGTTTCTTCATGTTTTCTCACCAGATAGTGCATACCTAGGATTTCATTATGGACATGTTCAATTACCTTATTCCAAGTTTTCAACTCATTTGGATCTTTTTCCAGCAAGTTATCACTTCTGGAGTATGTGACAGTTTTTTAGATTGGCCCCGAAATAATTTCAAACTCTAACGGCTAGTTGGATTGATTGCGGACCTTTCCCGTGACTTGCGGATCCTCATGGTGTGTTTAGATTTATTCCATGGAGTGTCCCCGACCTTACACTTAGGTCCACACTTCATCTTACACATCTACCATGGATGAATTTCAGATTTAAGGCTGACCTATTCTTGCACACATTACATTTTTCTTCATTGGATATTGTAATGATCTTTGGACGACGTGAATGTTTCTAGACTCGCGGATATGATATAAAGCTAGTATTGAATCATTAGAAGAGAGAGGAAGGGATGGTTAAAAAGGATATGTTGTATACTAGGTCCAATCTGTAGGATTTCGCTTGCATGTATGAGCACTGTATTTTGAGTATGTTGTAATCATGCCTGTGTGCCAAATCTTTAAGCCTAGATTTGGCCGGCTATATGTAATCAATATTTTAGATAATGTAAATTTTGCACCTGCATTTGCCTCCATAAATTGTATTTCTTTTGTTGTGTTACTCTTGCTGCATGGTTTGGACTGTTATCTTTGAGGACCCTCCTTACCATGACTGCACCAATTGGTATCAGAGTGAGATTCGTTCCTTGAGAGATCGTCAGAAGTTGCGCAGTCATGTTGAAGATTTGTTGTAGGGTGGCGGATTAAGGATCCGACTTGCAATTGCATAGGACTTGTGTAAAGATGGTGGGAAGAAGAAATGGTAGAGGAAATGGATCGTGTGGAAATGCAGACACTGTTGTAATGGAAATGTTGAGAGGAATTTCTTCTAGATTAGAAGCGGTTGAAATGGCCCAGAGAAGAGGTTGACCAGTTGATGATATAAGTGATGAAGAAGTAGAAGAAAAAGAAGAATTTGAAGAGAAGAGAAACCTAGCCTTGATCAGGGAGAAGAGAGGTTCATAAGAGCCCCAATAAGAGTAAACACTAAGCCACATTTCAATCCACTAGACTATAATGGCAAGTTGGATTTAGACGAATTGTTGGATTGGATAACAGAAATGGAGAAATACTTTGATTTTGAAGGTACCCCAGATGATAAGAAGGTGAAATTTTCCTATACAAAATTGAGAGGACATGCATCCCTTTGGTGGAAACATTTGCAGAAAGATATAAAAAGAAAAGGAAAGGAGAAGATAAGATCATGAGATCAGATGGTGAATAAATTGAAGACAAAGTATATGCCTGCAGATTATCAGATTAGTTTGTTCAATAAATTGCAGAACCTGAAGCAGAAAGAATCAAGTGTGACAGAGTATACTGAGGAATTCTATAAGTTGAATATCAGATCTAGACATTTAGAAGATGAGATTGAACAAGTAGCCATATATGTGAATAGTTTAAGGTCATCTATTCAAGATGAGATCAGTTTAATTAAGTTGTTGAGTGTGGAAGAGGCATATCAATGTGCCCTAAAAGCATAGGAGAAGCTGAATAAAAGACATGAACAGGGACAGAGAGGAAGAATATTTACTGGAGGAGGAAGAGGAACCTTTGAAAATCAGAATAAGGAGGTCAATAAGAGTGAAAATTAATACCGAAGAGATGATGGAAACTCTTATAGAAGAGGAGGATATGGTGGTTACAGAATTGAAGGGTATAGAAAAGATGACAGTGGACAAGAGAAAAGAATATTCAGGGGAACTTGTTTTAAATATGGAGGAGAAGGAAATAGATCCTTTGAATGCAAACATGGAGAGTCAAGAAGAAAGACTGAGAACAATAGGAGAATAGCCTTTGTTGAGGAGGATCATGCTGGATCATCTAATCAACCGAAAGGAGAGGTATTGGTGAATAGGAGAGTATTGTGTCAAATTGAATTGGAGAAAGAACCATTGCAGAGAAAGAATTTGTTCAGGACCAGATGTAAGGTAGCTGGTAAATTTTACAAAGTGATCATTGATAGTGGAAATTTAGAGAACCTAGCTTCTAAAGAAATGGTAACCAAATTGAAGTTGGAAAGGTTGAAACACCCTAAACCCTATCAGATAGCATGGATTAAAGATGAGCATAAAATACTGGTAAGTGAACAATGTTTGGTGAAATTGAAGATAGGAAACTACCATGATGAAGTTTTGTGTGATATTATGCCTATGGATATATGCCATATCTTGTTGGGAGGGCCTTGGCAGTATGATCGACAAGATATTCATGATGGAAATAAGAACATATACACCATTGTTTCTAATGGGATGAAGCATACTTTGTTACCCTTGGAAGATGTTCCTAAGGCTGATATTTGCACGACTGCTAGAATCTGTTTGGTTGATGGGAGAAGATTTATAGATGGACTGAGACATGAGAACTTGTGCTATGCATTGGTGCCTAATAAAGTTGAAGACTTGAAGCATGTAGAAGGACAACTGGAAGAGATAAGAGAGTTGCTAATAGAATATGAGGCCATCATTTCAGATAATGTACCTGATGGATTACCACATGTAAGGAGTATTAGTCATTGCATGGATCTGATTCCTGGAGCTAGTTTTCCTAATAAAGAAGCACACCAGATGACACTAACAAAGAATGATGAATTGAACAGACAAGTGCAAGAGTTGTTGAGGAAAGGTTTGATCAAAGAAAGCTTAAGTCCTTGTGCAGTACCTGTTGTGCTTGCACCTAAGAAAGATGGAGAATGGACAATGTGTACTGACTCTAGAGCGATAAACAAGATCACGGTGAAGTATAGATTTCCTTTGTTCTGGATGGATGGCAATATGGATTATTTGAGTGGAGATAAGTACTTTACAAAGATAGACTTGAAGAGTGGATATCATCATATCTGAATCAGAGAAGGAGATGAGTGGAAAACAACATTCAAGACAAATGAAGGATTGTATGAATGGTTGATGATGCCTTTTGGGTTGAAAAATGCACCGATTACTTTCATGAGGTTGATGAATGAGGTATTGAATAAATTCTTGGGTAATTTGTGATTGTATATTTGGATGACATTTTGATTTTCAGTAAGACTAGAGAGGAACATTTGTTGCACATAAGACAAGTTTTGCAAAGGTTGAAAGAAGAACAGTTGTTGATAACCTAAAGAAGTATAGTTTCATTAAAGAGGAATTGGTATATCTAGGATTTGCGATATTAGTGGATGGATTGAAGATGGATCCTGAGAAAGTGAGAGCTATTGTTGAATGGCCTACACCTGAAAGCTTTGGAGAGGTAAGATCATTTCATGGATTGGCTAGTTTCTATCAGAAGTTCATTAGGAATTTTAGTTTTGTTTGTAACCCCATGATAGAGATGATGAGAGGAGACAAAAAGGATTTTAGATGGACATCTAGAGCAAACAAAAGTTTTGAATTGTTAAATCAGAAGGTGACTGAGTAACCTGTGTTGGCTTTACCTAATTTTGATAACCTATTTCAAGTAGACTGTGATGCAAGTGGAAATGCAATTTGAGCAATGTTAAGTCAAGAAGGAAGACCAATAGCCTATTTCAGTGAGAATTTGAATGATGCAAAGAGAAGGTATTCAATATATGATCAAGAGTTTTATGCCATAGTTCAACCTTTGAAAAAGTAGAGACATTAATTGTTATCTAAGGATTTTGTGTTGTATACGGATCATCAAGCTTTACAGTATTTGAATAGTCAAGGTAAGTTGAATCAAAAACACATGAGATGGGTAGAGTTCTTACAGAGTTACACTTTTGTCTTGAAACATAGGAGTGGAAAGTCAAATAAAGTTGTTGATGCTTTAAGTAGAAGAAGGAATTTACTGGCATAGATGAGACTGGAGCTATTAGGCTTTGATGAATTGAGGAACTTGTATAAGGAAGACCTAAATTTTGCATAACCTTGGAGAGCATGTAGAGAACCAATCTTGGAGGATAGAAGTCAATGGTTGGATTATTTCATCCAAGAGGACATGTTATTTAGAGGAAACCATTTGTGTATATCCAAAAGTTCAATGAGGCATAACTTGGTAAAAGATAAACATAGTGGAGGATTGGCAGGACATTTTTGAATTGACAAGATAGTAGCATTGGTGAGTGAGAACTACTTTTGGCCACAGATTCATAAAGATGTAAGGAGATTTGTGTAGAGTTTTTGATTTTGTCAAGTTGCAAAAGGGAGTAGTCAGAATGTTGGATTATATAAGCCTTTGACAATACCAAAAGGACCTTGGGAGGATATCAGTATGGATTTCATACTTAGTTTTCCTAAGACACGAAGAGGTAATGATTTAGTATTTGTGGTAGTGGACAGATTTTCTAAGATGGCACATTTCATACCTTGTAAGAAGACAACGGATGCAGTACATGTAGTAGATGTTTTTTTTTGAGAAATGGTCAGATTGCATGGATTACCTAGGAGTATTGTTTAAGACAAAGATATGAAGTTTGTTTGCTATTTTTGGAGGACACTTTGGAAGAAGTTGAAAATAGATTTGAAGTTTAGTTCTACTTTTCACCCATAGATAGATGGACAAATAGAGGTAGTGAATGAGAGTTTGGGAAATTTTTTGAGATGTTTGGTTGGAGAGAAGACCAAAAGTTGGAATCTAGTCCTAGCACAAGCAAAGTTTTCCTAAAATAATTTAGTGAACAGGAGTACTGGAAAGACCCCTTTTGAGATTGTTATAGGAGTTCATCCTAGAGGTATATCAGAGTTGAGATACATCAGTAGGGAAGATAAAAGGAGTGCAGAAGTAGTATAATTTGCAAAACATATGAAGATAGTGCATACTCAAGTGAAACAACATTTGGAGAACATGAACCAGAAGTATAAGGAGAAAGCAGATGAAAAGAGGAGACATAAGGAGTTCGGAGTTGGAGATGAAGTGATGGTGTACTTGAGGAAAGAAAGACTTCCGGTTGGAACATTTAGTAAATTGAAGATGAGGAAGTTTGGACCCTATATAAATTTGAAGAAGTTTGATTCAGGGAATGCTTATGAAGCGAAGTTACCAGATGACATGGGTATATCACCTATATTCAAAATTACAGGACTACATCAGTACCATGAAATAGAATTCAGTGAGGACAATAAGATGATGTTGGAAGAACAGCTTCCTAAATAGCAATTAGATGAGATAGAAGAAGTTTTGGATGTCAGAGATGAGATAAAGACTCGTGGAAGATAGTACAAAGAATATCTTGTGAAGTGGAAAGGTAGATCAGTGGAGGATTCTTCTTGGATTTCTCAAGCAGAGGTAGACTGTATTGGTTTTCCTTTGGCCCCAACAAACTGAGGGACTCACTTTTCATCAACCTCGTATGTCTGATGCAAGAGCATCATTGGTTCTTGGCAATCTTGCATCAACCAAAAATATTTCCTTTCAATTTTGTTCTTATTTTGTTCCTATTCTAGTTTGAGTTGGTAGATCCAGTGTTTCTTCATGTTTTCTCACCAGATCATGCGTACCTAGGATTTCATTGTGGACATGTTCAATTACCTTATTCCAAGTTTTCAGCTTATTTGGATCTTTTCTTAGCAATTTATCACTTCAGGAGTACGTGATAATTTTTGAGAGCCCCGAAATAATTTCAAACCCTAACGGCTAGTTGGATCGATCGCAGACCTTTCCCATGACTTGCAGATTCTCACAGTGTGTTTAGATTTATTCCATGGAGTTTCCCCAACCTTACACTTAGGTCCACACTTCATCTTATGCATCTACCATGGATTAATTTCAGATTTAAGGCCGACCTGTTCTTGCACACGTTACATTTTTTCTTCATTGGAGATTGTAATGATCTTTGGGCAACATGGATGTTTCTAGACTCGTGGATATGATATAAAGCTAGTATTGAATCATTAGAAGAGAGAGGGGGGATGGTTAAGAAGGATATGTTGTATATTAGGTCCAATTTTTAGGATTTCACTCGCATGTATGAGCATTGTATTTTGAGCATGTTGTAATCAGGCCTGTGTGCGAATTTGTAAGCCCAGATGTGGCTGACTATATGTAATCAATATTTCAGATAATAAGAATGTTTGCACTAGAATTTTCCTCCATAAATTGTGTTTCTTTTGTTGTGTTACTCTTGATGCATGGTTCGGACTGTTCTCTTTGAGGACCCTCCTTACCGTGACTGCACCATCTATCCTCTTTGTTTATAGTTCTAATCTATGGTAATTTATCTTATTTGTTCCAATATTTACAAAATCATTATAGTTTTCTTATATATTCTGATTTTTTCTCCATTATTACTAACTTTTTGAGTATTCCTACTTCTTGGCTAGAGAAACATTGGTATGTTTCCTCATCTTGTTATCTTTTTACTACTTGCCTTGTTTCTTTCACTATCTAATTGTGTTATTTCTTATTGGGGTGGAATGCCTCCTCATCTATGGAAGTTTCATCTTCTATTGTATTTTGATTATCATTTTTGGTGTTAGTTCCTTGTCTTGTTATCATTGCTTCTTTGTTATATTTAGAGGCCTCTCTGTTGGAGTTATTAGTCTTTGCATTTTCCTCCTTGTAGCAAGATTTATCTTTGTAGGTTCTTTTGGTACTTTTCTGATGTAGAGCAAGGGATTCACAACTCAACATTCCATTCACTTGACAAATTTCATAAAATTATTCATCTCAAACAATGATTAAGTGCATTCTAGATCACATTGGAAACATTCTCATGGTAGCCCACAATTCAATGCACCAAACTACCATTTATAACTTCCGTAAAAATAATAATAAATATAATATTTTCAGTGAGATTGAAGATAACATAGTTATAGACTTCCCTTCCAATTTTTATGAAGATCCAATAGTGGAAAATAAATTTATTGCATTTTTCCCAAAACTGCAAACCCTAGGCAGTGTTCAAACCCGCCCTCACAAAAATGGTCATAACTTATTCAAAACTTAATGAATTTTGATTTGACTTGAAGAAAATGAAATAATATTCACATGGAAACAAAATAAAATTGGTTTGAGATCCAAAATATAGACTTTACAATCTGTACCATCACATTTTTCAGACTGTAAATTCTGCACAATATTGTTAGAATAGGCAGTCTCACCAAAATAGTGATATCTTCCACAAAACTCAATTAAATTCAATGAGAAAAAACTAATTAAAAACTATAAATAGAGATATTTCTATCCATATATGATACTCCATTATTTTAGTCCATACCAGGCCATACAAAGCATAGCTTCAACTTGGAATTAATGTAAAAACCAGAAAATGCACACAAAACTTGAGGTTGCCATTCATCAAACTTCAAAAATAATGTCTCTAATCCCCCAATTCGAGTTTTGGAGGTTGTAATTATACATATACAACCAAAAAAAACTATTTTCAACTACCTTTCAATTATTTTGTTTACAAAACACCTTAATGACACTTTTGACAAGTTGCTTGACAACTTTCTTGAACAACTTTTACAATTTTTACAATATGGAACAACTTTAAACATTATTTGACAAATGACTTCAAATATGACTTCCTAAGACTCAAACACCTATAAAATGGTTTTATAAACCTTATTATAAGACCCAATACATAAAATAGAGCAACTATTTACAAATGGCCTCATGGAGGCTTGGAAGCAACTTGGTGCTCCTGCACCATTTTCTTACTAAACTTTCACCTCTAGAAAAATTTAGGTTTTGTAGTTCATCGCTTTTTGATTGTGGAGTCACATTCCTATAATAGGTCTAGGCTTTTTCATAGTTAAAGACATCATGTTTTGCACTACCGTAGAATCCACAAGGTTTCTTTCTATCCCCCCAAAATTTTGTCACAAAGTGGCTTGGTTTACCACATTTAAAACATGTGGCATCATTTTGTCTCCTTCTTCCTCTATCACAACCTTTGCTCCATGGAATTGGCCTCTATCACTATAAGTGTCTTGGTTTGATTTATTTTGTAAAGAATTAATATTTTTTGGTTTTTCCAAAGCGTTATTTTAATATCCATGATATCATTGGTATAATGCCCTCTTTGCTAGTCCTTTAACATATGCCAACATTTGTTGGTCCTTATTACTTTTTGCGGTAGGATCCTCTCTTAATTGGAACACTTGTGAAGGATGGTTTTTTGTGTCATGGTCATCCCACTCTTCGCAAGTGCCACAATAGACTAGTTTCTATTTTTGGGTATTATTCATAAGTATACTCATAGTGAATTTTCTTTCCTTTCTCCAACTTCATTTGGGCACTCATTTCTAATGTGTCCTTCTCTACCATAGTAAGTACACAAGATATTGGGTCTTCATGCAACCATCTCTTGTTTTTCCATTATGTCTTGTCATAGTTTTAGTTCTATCCCTAGTATCATTTTTTCTATTTCCTTATTCTCTCTTTCTCTTTATTTTTTTGCTAAGATTGATTTTCAATCTAACATTGCAAATGTAACTAGTTCTGAGTAGGTGTTAAAATTTCTTCCATCCAAAGTTATCCTAATTTTTTATATCCCTCCAAAGATGAACCATTCTATTTTTTTATTAGTCAGTAGTTCTTCTAGTCTTCTGGTAATTTATTTGAATCATTTGTCATATTCCTTTATTATTTCATCTTCATTTTGGGTAAGTTCCTAGAGCTTACTAAATCCTTTTGTGGGTAAGTCTGAAGTATCAAAGTTGGCTAGAAAATCTTATTTCACTACTTCCCATCCTTTGTCACTATTAGGGTAATTTTTTCAATACCATTTTATGTTATCATAATGGATTGATCCAATGAAGTCGAATAGTTTTGTATCATCTCGTGTTATACGTCATCTTTTCCATATAGACTCTACCTGATAAAGATGTGTTCTACAGCTTCATCTCTATCTTTCCCAAACATTGGAAATTTCCTAGGAGTATTCATTTATGGTTCTTCTTTTGATTCACTATCTATATATCATATATTAAAATTTCTCCACTCAAATTGTTTATATTGTTTAATTCTCCTTGTTGTTCTCCTAGGCGTTTTGTTATTTCTTCCATAGAAATCCTTCTTTTTGTAGACACTGAAAAATGTCTTGCACCTACGAACTTCATTTTTCTGCACCATTCTCTCTTCTTTGCCCGCATAGTTAAGTAATTTTAATTGTTTAATTATTTTAATCACATTTCTCTATTAATTAAATAATTTTAATTATTTAATTAATTCACCTTTCTTTCCTTAATTCCTCTTTTGATTAATTAAATAAATTATAGTTAATTAATTACGTCACTAATCAACCCAAAGTGTTTCTTTTGATTAATTAAATAGATTGCATTTATTTAATTACGTCATTAATTGATTCTTCCATCTTTATAATTAAATAAATTTATATTTTTTTAATTATTCATATCGCTTTCGATTATAATTAAATAATTAGTTCAAATTATTTAACCATAAATCCGCTTCCACTATATTAAATAATTAATTTCAATTAATTATTTAATCCATCCACTTTCTAAATTTAATTAATTAATTAAATTGAATGCCTATCCTCTTCAAAATTCCTTATTCTGACTATTTTTTTTCCTTAGTTAACTGAGTGGATCCACCACTTCATCTCACTCCGTTTGAGGAAGTTTCTGAGTGGATCCACCACTTTACCTCACTCCGTTTGAGGTAATTTCTAAATCAACTCAACTATTCAAACAGTTAACTCATCAGTTAATTCCTCTCATCAAACCTTGATTGTTCATCGTCAATCAATCCTAGTTGTCTATTCGAATAGCCTCTCTATAAAAGAGACTTTTCTTGGCCATTTCAATCATCTGGAGAATCTATGAAAGAATTCTTGTGCACATAATTTTAATATTTTTCTATCATTGTCACAAGCTTTAGTTGCATCTTCAACAACGAGGGCACTTGGAGCTTCAAAGCAAAATGGATAAAGGTAATGGAGGTAATTCGGTAATGGCATAGTTATGTGTTTGAACTGCTTCATTAGTGTATGATCTTTTATGCTAATCTATTCTTTATTACTTGATCTTTGGTTTGAATTTGATTTCTTGATCTAATCATGTGTAAAAACCTTGATCACATCTGGTGAACCTGACGTGAACTTTTACAGTATTTTCAAATTATGGATTTAAAATGATCTATTTTTATTTGTTGGATAGATTTTTGCAATTTTGATTTGGGTGTTAGTTTTTGTAGTATTTTGTTTAGATTTCAGGAACAAATTCATTGTTGTCTAAAGATATCTTCAAGCAAGGACTGAATCAAATATTTAGTACATGTGTTTTCAACTATCTTAATTTGTGAGCCTAGGACTAGCTCCTTATGTTTTGATCATCTTCAAAGCCTCACACATCCTTTCAATTATGCCTTAGTTCCTGGTTAATTGCATCCTACTAGTACAGCCTTCTTAGTCATTATAATCAGATCTCCCTTTGAATCTCCCAAACCCCACTGTAAATATTTCTACAGATACAACAAACTATACTTGCTGAATTTTGTAGAGCCATTACTTGAACGATCAATCTTCCACTTTATTGTTGTCCCTTTCCTTTGGCAGACCATTATTACATTTACAAGTCAAACCATTTAATGGCTATAGGCCCATAGACCATTAGATTAAAAATATGGTTGGCACACTGGTAGGATGGATTGTGGATAAAATCTGGGATTTACGATTCAGAATATTAGAGAGCCTTTTCCTCTAGATAAATCAATTTCCATTAATTGATCTTTTGATTAAATCCTTTGTTGTGGTCTAATAATGATTTTATTTCTCTCGCATTTTGGCTTTTGATATTGAAGTGTTCTTCCTGACAAAAATGTGGCATATAAATTTTGAGCTTTTCATTTTGCTTCATCCGCCAAGACAAGTTGGCATGCTACTCCCAGCTTTTCATGGCTTTGTTGCTCTTCACGTTTTGTTGTTTCTCTATGAACTTTGGCAGTAGCAAGCGATTGTTTATAATAGTCAAGCCATGTGTATGAGGGATTTCCACAACTAACAGTTGGTTGAACGCACACACTGCATTCATTAAATCAATTTAGATTTAGATTTTTAGATTTAATTAGATTTAGTGTAATTTAGATTTTTTTTAATCTAGTTAGATTAAGATTTTAGATTTAGATTTACTTAGATTAATATTAATTTTCTTTAATTTTAGATTGGTTTTAGATTTTTAATTTAGACCTTTAATTTAGATTTTTAATTTAATTTAGATTTTTTTAGATTTTAAATTTAGATTTTTCTAATTTAGTTTAGATTTAGAATTTTGATTTAGTTTAGATTTATTTATTTATTTTAATTAAGATTAATTAGATTTTTTTATATTAAATTAATTTTTTTTATTAATTAGTTAGATTGATGTTAGTTTTAGTTTTAGTTTAATTTCAGTTTTATGACTAATCTTTGTTAATTGGCCTTTGTGGAGGTTTGTATGTCCAAGATTTGAAAAAAAAAACATAAACTCTCATTTGTCGAAGATTAGTGTCTCAAACTACTAATTGGTGTGGTGCAGGTTCAATTGTCAAAGAATCTATCTTGAAACATTGTGTTTTCTTTTCTTTGTAGATTAAATCACATTTACATTAGTTGGTTTAAAAAGAACTCAAGTGTTTGTCTCATCATAAGCAAGGGTTAAAATTAACAAGTGTTTGTCGTGTCTTTTGGTTTGCATTGTCTCATTAGATGTGTATGCTCTCCTCTCGCACCACTTGGTGATCTTGAGGATCAAAAGTATTCCTTTGGAACTTGTACAACCACCCACACATTTGAATTCATAATTAAAATGAACCCCATGTGAGTGTGAGGCAAAGGTGTTGTGTATGCTCTCTCCTTACACTTCGTGCGATCTAGGAGTTCAAGAACAATGTACTTCCTTACTTTTGTATACCTTTAGAGGGATTTCCACCCCACTTTGAAATGTGGGAATGACTCGAGCAATAACAAGCTAAATCCAAGCTACTTTCAAACCACTATATAAAAAATGTGTTTATGACGAAATTCATAAGCAACAGGTGTAGATGTGTCATATCGACAAGTTCCACCCCTAGTGTCTATGTGACATGTCAAAATCCTTTATTAGGAAGGGATTGGGAGGCCTCTTGATTGAAATAAACATGAGCTAATCTTGCAGCATGTATGGCCACCTTGAATGAAATCCCTTACTAAGAACCAATTGTTTTAATGGCCAAAATCCCTTTCACTTGCTAGCATAGGAATGGTCGTTCTAAAGTCACCCCACATTTTTACTATTCATGTGTAGATACAAAAATTCCTCTTTGGGGAATGAGACTTGATGTGCTCGAGAAGTGTGTGTCATGTAAGGGGGAGCCAATGCCACAAAGTCTCTAGTTGTCTGCCTGGTTTAAGTGGTTGGAGAAATCCAAGTGGGGATCTAGCGAGTGGTATCTCTTGAGAATCCTAGGTTGTGCAAAGTGTTTTCAAAGTGTTTATCATTTCACATCAAGATCAAACTCAAAGCACTATTTTTTATGTGTGTTTATTTAAAGAAAAGAAGCAAACAAACACCACACCCAAAATTGGCAACATTTCAACCTCGAAACAAACTAGGCCTACATATCCAAAAAAAACTTGAAATTTAAATCTATTTAAGGACTTGCTTAACTCATCTCTACCATTATCCATTCATCCATCGCCTCATCCTTTTTCATTAGACATTACCCATATGTCAAACTTTAGATCATATTTTTAGCTTGCATTAACCTATTTTACATCTCAAGTTAGAGATCTCATCAAACTTAGACTAGATCATAGCCTCAAATTCGTATGCTCTTGACCTTATCTTTCAGAAATAGTCATCCTAATCCTCATAATTTATGTTGGTTCCTCAACTCATCAGTCCAATTTGAGATCACCTTGTCAACACATCTCTATCATTCCTTACTACACCAATGTCATTGATAATCAGATTAGTTGATATACCTATCTTAGTTTGATTAGCAATTGTATCTTAGGTTTTCCAGAGGTTTTAGCCTTCATAATAGGTCATACTATTCCATCTCTTTATTCCACACCTTGTATAGCTTAGTCATAGACTATCATCACCTTAACTCTTAATCTAGGTATCATTACTAGGCATCCCTATATATTCAAAAATACAAAAAAATACCATTTAGGTTGCATACCTTAGGCCTAATTCATACCCTTGCATTTTCATTAGCTTAGGCTTCATAGTTCATCACATCATCCACCTTCCCTTTTCAAGTCCTTTTATGGTAGAAACAAGGTCATAGAGGAAAAGGAAAGAAATGGATCTCTACAACAATGAATTATTTGAGTCAGATGACCTTTATAACCACACAAGCAAATTGAACTTTGGTACCTCTTCTAGCAAACCACCCAAGGAATCTACCAATCCTTTTGAAAAATTCCTCATAAGAGACCCATATGGACAAGTAGTTATAGAGGAAATTGAAGCAGCTACCCAAGACCCAGAGGTTGCATCACTTGTAGATGAGATAGTGTTGTTGGACCCCCAAAGGTTCTTGGTCAAACTTTTTCATAGTGGTGCCAAACAACGTCAGGGCTTCAACATGAACACACTTCAAGCAGCACCCACCCCAAACCAACAAAGCCAAGGACTTAACATGTCTACTTATATTGGTTCCAAGACCCTACAAATAAATACTTCTACGCCACAAGGGGCTCCAACTCAAACATCCACCCCAATTTCTGCACCCTTATTTGGAACGCAACCAATAACACAATCAGGGACACAATCCACAATGCAACCAATGACACGGTCCCTAACATGGTCCATGCCACAACCTCTTGGTTCTACACCTAATCCATTTAATACCATGAACATATCTTCAAATCCATTTGGAGCATCAAGTACCAAAAACACCACATCGTCAAATCCATTTGGAACATCTAGGGCTTTGAATAGCATGTTATCAAATATTTTTGGCACAAATAAAAGGACTATAGTTCATATCCATGGAACTAACATAAACACCAATGTGTCACAAGTTCCTAGCATAAAGGTTCCCCAACAAGTGAATACACAAGGTTCCTTCCAAGTCAATGGCCAATACACACAAGTTCCAAACACTTCCAATCCTCTCCCAATGCAATCCAATACCAAAACCTCCTACATCGCACCACAAATCCAAATTCCAATTCCAACTCAAATATTCACACCCTAAAACCAAATTCCAAACACAACTCAAACATTCACACCTCACATCAACACCAACATAGCATCCCACACAAATGTTGGATAGTAAAACATGAGTTTAGGACCTTACCAAAATGTGGTTGTAAACGATGTAGGCACAACACTCACATCATACTATTTCCTAGCCCATCAAATGTTGGCCTTGCAAAAGCAAGTAGAAACCATGACACTATCAAACAAGAAGACACTATATCCAAGAGCTATGTCCTTACCCATTTGATAGGACATTACACATGCCTCCTCTTCCTCCACATTATGTCATGCCAACTTTACCTAAATATAAAGGAAGAGGAAACCCCATCGAGCATGTGAGGGAATTTTATACAGCCTTGATTGAAATTGCTTTGGAATAAACATACTTAATGAGACTATTTCCTAGGAGTCTCACAGGACATGCTTTAGAATGGTTCTCCTACCTATCGGTAGGCATACGATCATGGGATGAACTTGTTGAAAATTTTATCACCCATTTTTCCTTCAATATCAAAAATGACATCATTATTGCCACTTTATGTCAAACTAAACAAGAAGAGGGTGAAGTTTTCATAAAATTCTTCCAGAGATGGATAATTTTAGCTAGCCGTTGTCTTGTTGAAATTCTTGAAAAATAAAAATTTATCATATTTGTGAAAAACTTGAACACAAACTTAAGATATGCATTGGAAACCCATTTTTGTTCCACATTTGCTGACCTTGTTGAAAAGGGGGCCATCCTTGAGAAAACCCTTATCGTTAAAGGGGAAATTAAAATTTATACCAAAACCCAAAATTTCCAAGAGACATCAAATGATAAAAACAAGTTCTAGTCCCGTAACAAGAATGTAACAAATGATGGAGTCGTAGATGTAAAAGTTGTGAATAGAATAGATCCCACATTGACTCTCAAAGCACCCAACATGAACAATAACACACCATATGTTTCCAACCAAGCAGCTAATTTGATACAAAATAATCAAGAGCAGGGACCCCCAAGACAACCAAGGCAATACCCACGGAGACAATACAATCCTTTACCATAACCAATTGAATCTAGTACAATCAAATGTTACACATCTCTAAGAGCCCAAACCATACGACGTAGTACAATTCAAACCCTCTTGGTGGGATGACAATTCCTTTTGTGACTACCACCGTATCAAATGGCATAAGACCTCATCATGCCATCAATTGAATAACATGATTCAAGACCTAATTAAAAACATGACCATAGAGGCTAGGGGACAACAAAAAACTTCCAATAAAGACCATATGACTTTCAAGAATCCATTGCAAGACCATGGTTCTAGAAAACCCTCAAGTTCGGATCAAAAGATAGATAACCATGCCAATTATACCAATGCCTCTTTGGACTACATAATTATTAACCACCTTCGAGTTGTTGATGATCATGTTAACACAATCACCATTAAGAAGCAACCTAATTTTTTTGTCACTACCAGTAGGGCTAAGGTTACCATATATGGACCTCCTCCAAAGCAACCACAATCCAAAGCCCAATACAATCTTGTTGTCCAATTTTTCAAGACACTGGTATAGATTTCAATCATTGAGATTTTGTGCAGATCACCTAAACACAAAGCTATCCTCCATAAGGCTCTAAAAGAAACCTCTATCCCCACCAACCTGAACCTCAACTGATTTGAATCCATGGTTGGATATTTGGCCAATTCTCACCATGTCTCCTTTTCTGACCAAGATTACTCTACACCCAATTCAAACCATAATGACCCATTACACCTTCAAGTCTTCATCCACAAACACAGGGTCAGACGAGTCCTAGGAGATGGCAGAGTCGGATTGAACATTTTCACTTTAAAAATGGTGAAGGCACTAGGCCTCTCTAAAGCATGTGTGGATACAACTAAGAGAATTGTCATCAAAGCCTATGATGATGAAGAATGTTCTTCTGAGGGTGTTATCACACTACCTATAAAGTTTGGACCTACAATACTAGATACCACATTCCAAGTCTCAAATCTTGAACTACCATACAACTTACTCCTCGATCGACCATGGATCCATGCCATGAAAGACGTTCCATCCACATACCATTAATGTATGAAGTTTCCTTATAATGGCACTAAAATCACAATCATTGGCGATCCTGACCCCTTTCAATATTGCACCAATTTGAGGGGGATACCTGAACACCAAGTCCCTATAAACTGTGAAGCTACAGCATCTGCTCCATCCAATTATGTGTACCCATCCACTATAACTAAATCCTCCATGTTCACCATTCCATATGTTGATCCCAAGATTCAAATCCAGGACAAGGGGTGTGGGGAGTATTATATGAACACTTCCTACTACATCACTAAGTTATCAAAGTCTCCAAAGACCTATGGTAAGCTCGTCTAGAAGATGGAACCTAAAGTTGTCATTAAAGTTCCTCCCACCACCACCTTCACAAATTAGGGAGAGTTAAACAAAGAAGACATTGATGATATTTCAGATTGGATTTACAAAGATGAGGAATATTTGCAACCACTAACAACAGAATAATATGATAAAGGCTTTGAGATCATGAAACAAAAGGGTTATGATGGAATCAGTGGACTCGACATACATAAAAATGGAATGAGAGAACCCTTGATACCTCTTAAATGACCAAAGAACTTACTAGGGCTATGGTTTGTACCAATTAGGATTGGCACTTCAAGTACTAAGGTTCTTTCAAATAATGATGTGAGTGCTTCAAAAGATGTTGAGACATCTAAAAATCCTACCAACATCTATTATAGAAACACTGACTCTAATGAATATGAGTGGTATTCTTGTACCACCAGTGACTATGAGCTTGACCATGTCTTTCATGAGTCTGATATACCCCATCCATCCTTTACCAACCTCATAGATATTAATATCTATATTGATTCCTTTTGGGACCCTGATAATACATCTATCTTTACCCTATCTGATGATTTCCCATCCTTCAGTAACAGTGATGATGGCATTTCCCTCATTTACCCAAAATTGGTCAATTAGGACCAGCAAGATCCACCCACCTTGGACATATTTGAAAATGATGAAGCCATCATTGAATTCATGGGACTATGAGAAGGCATACCACAAGGGGACCATAAGGTTGGTTTCACTATAGAGCTTGGTGATGCGGCATATTTTGATAAGACTGTCCCACCCTCTAGTCGCAAAAATGACAAAAATAAAATAAAAAAATGAATGGTCTTTAGGTGAAAACCGCAAGATGCCTTGTGACCAAGAAAAAGTAAAAATAAAGGACATATCCAAGGGTGAAAACCTCTCTGAGGCACCCAAGGATGGAAGGTTGGACTTTATCCTTGTTAATCAAGAGATATCCATGATGTTGATTGAAGAAGTAATGGAAGTCAATATAGGCACAATATAGAATTCTATGATTTTTCTCTTCGCAGCATCCCTGACAGAAGAAGAAAAACCAAAATTTCAAGACTTTTTCACAGAACGTCAAGTCAATTTTGCATAGTCTTATGCTAATATGCTTGGGTTGAACCCTACATTGGTCCTGCATCATTTACCATTGTTTCCAAAAACAAATTTTGTCAAACAAAAGCTTAGAAAAATGCATCCTAAGATATTGCTATTGGTCAAAGTTGAACTCAAGAAATTATTGGATGTTGGTTTCATAAGACTTATTGACTTTACAGACTGGATATCAAACCTTGTACCAGTGAACAAACCAAATTGAAAAATTTGTATCTGCACATACTTCCATGACTTGAACAAAACATGTCTGAAGTATGACTTCCCACTTCCTAATATAGACATCATAGTAGATCTAATGGTAGGCTACGAGATGTTGTCCCTCAAGGATGGCTTCTCAGGGTATAATGAGATTTGTATCACTCCTGAAGATCAACATAAGACGGTGTTCACTTTCCCATCGGGTACATAATGTTGGAATTTCATGCCCTTCAGACTTAAAAATGTAGGTGCAACCTATCAGAGAGCTATGACCACCATATTTCATGATCTCATGCACACATTAATGGAAGACTATATTGATTACCCTTTCGTGAAATCCTTGACACGTGGTGATCATTTGAGAGTCCTGGACAAAATTTTCAAAAGGCTTGAATAGTATAAAGTCCACCTAAATCCTAAGACATGTGTCTTTGGCGCGACATCATAAAAGCTCATAGGATACATAGTTTCTCATAGAGGCATTCAAGTGGACCCGACAAAAGTCAAAGCTATATTAGATATGCCTCCCCCAACAAGAGTCAGTTTGAACTCAAGACATTGCAAGGCCGACTTCAGTCCATTAGACACTTCATTACATAGCTTATTGATAATTGTCAACCTTTTTAGTATTTTTTAGGCAAGGGAGTTCCGTTTATATGGATAGACAAGTGTGAGGCATCCTTTCAATAGATTAAAGATTACCTCTTGACGCCTCCTATTTTGATGCCACCAATAGATGGTAAGCCCCTAATCCTTTACATATCAGCTACCACTTCCATACTGGGGACATTACTAGTGCAAAATGATCATGACGAGAAAGAATGAGTGATATATTACATTAGTCACACACTGGATGGGTATGAACTCAACTATAGTCCTATTGAACTTGATTGTCTTGTCATAGTTTATGTTGCTTAGAAACTAAGACATTACATGATAAATCATCAAATAAGACTGGTGGCTCAAATAAATCCTCTCAAATACCTACTCACCAACGCAGCATTAACAGGACGGTTGATAAGTGGATCATGATACTCAATAAGTATGACATACAATATGTGGAACGAAAATTAATAAAAGGATAGGTTATCGCAAACCAACTTATTGATGCACCCACAAAAGATGATCACCCTTTGATTTTTGATTTCCTAGATGAATCAATATTTGCACTTGACACTAGCATAACATGGAAGTTATACTTTGATGGGTCATACACTAGTCATGGATCAAGTGCAGGAATACTACTAGTCACCCCTCAAGTTGATACTATTCCTAACTCATTCATAATAGCCTTCTTGTGTACAAACAACATTGCAGAATATGAGGCCTTACTAATAGGATTGTGCATGGCTATAAAAAGGAAAATAGGCAGTCTATAAGTCTTCAGTGATTCACAATTGGTCATCTAACAGGTCAATGATAACTATGAAACCAAGGATGAGAAATTGACCCCATACAAAAGAATGGTTGACACTTTTAAAATATATTTTGCAGATATTACTTTCTATAGGATCCTATTGATTCAGAACAAAGTTGTTGAACAGTTGTTGGTCCCTACCTTTGATGTCCCCAAATATGAGATGGTGTGTGAACTTTTTGGTACCAATTCCCCATGGCATTAAACCATTTATGACTATTTGCATTCCTAGATGTTACCACTTGACCTATCCAGTAACCAACACAAGTCCTTCCTCTGCAAATCCGTTCACTACGCCATCATCGATGATACCCTATATAGACATGGCATAGACAATACCTTACTCAAATGTCTTGACACTAACAGAGCACAAACTACCTTATGTGAAGTACATGAAGGTATATGCATAGCCCATTCTAGTGGTCCAACTCTAGCTAAAAATATCATGCAACTGGGATATTATTGGCCTACAATGGAGCAAGATGCCTATCACTTTGTGAAGAAATGTCAATAGTGCCAGATACATAGTGACCTCATCCACACACCTACATAGGTGCTACAACTGATCACTTCACCATGGCCCTTTTCCCAATGGGGACTTCACCTCGTAGGAAAAATTCATCCCACCTCATCTAATGGACACAAATTGATTATCACTGCGATTGAATATTTCATGAAATGGATTGAAGCCATTCCCTGACACTCATAACCGATAAACAAATATCCAAGTTCATCCTCAATTATATCATATACTAGTATGGTGTCCCACAATCCATCATCACTCACAATGGTCGTCCCTTCAAAAATTAGGATTTCCATGAGTTATCTGAGAAATTCCACATCCAGCACCACTTTTCCACACCATATTACCCACAAGGTAATGGCCAAGCTAAGGCATCCAATAAAACCATAATCAAAATTCTTAAAAATATTGTCAATGACATTGGTCATGATTGGCACATTCAGCTTAACCTCGCCCTATGGGTGTATCACACAAGCATTTGCACACCCACTGATGCTACTCCATTTTCCCTAGTCTTCAGCTCGGAGGCTATCCTTCCTATAGAGGTTGAAATCCCCTCCCTATGGATCTCCATGAAATGGCTCATTGACGATGAGGAGTATCATATATCCCAACTACACGAATTAGAGTTTCTCAACGAACACAGACAAAACAACTTGACTCATCTATAGGCATACCAGAACCCTCTTTGCCACAATTATAAGAAAATGGTTTTGGTCAAACATTTTGACATTGGTGACTTAGTGTTGATGTGGAATCAAAAAAATCAAGAAAAACATGAGAAACCCAATAAATTTGATCCCAACTAGTTGGGTCCATATGTCATAACAACATCCTTTGGTTTTGATGCTTATCAGTTGTCCACACCTGAAGGAGAACCTTTATCCAAGCCCATAAATAGCTTGCACCTACACAATTTCTATACCTAGCTTCAGAGAGCTAGGCTAAAATTGAAAAAAATACAAAAAATGGGAAAATTTCTTGAAAAAATACAAAAAATGAAAAAAAGTCCTAAAAAAAAATTAGTAAAGAGAAAAAATTCTTCCAATAGTGAAAACCACATCAGTGGCACTTTGGATAAGTACCATGGTGAAAACTTAACAAACAGGCGCCATGTGTAGTCAGTCTTTGCTTCCTCATCTACTATCACTCTATCTAGTCTTCCACCATAATCTATAATATTTTCCTTTACCTTCCATCATCTCCCATTTGAAATCCATCAGAAGGCTTGGTCATCTTTATCATGACACCCAAGCAGTTGATGTCTTGCATCCTTTCTCCTCCATTTTTCATCCATAATAAACCCCTATCCCATCCCATCCCTATTGGTTAGTGTTTTACCCAACTGGGGAAATTTCCTAACACCTAGCTTCATTGGATTCTACACTTGTCATTGGAGGTCAAAATATTCAAAAAAACACAAAAACAAATCATAAAACAACAAAAACACAAAAAAATGAAATATTCACAAAAAGACAAAAAATCATAAATTTCAAAAACCCAAAAAAATCAAAATATGTCAAAACCCAAATACATTCAGATAACTTTCAAAAATCCTAAAAACAAAGTCAAAGTCAGTCATGTCAGTCTTTGTCATTGTTGAACTACATTTCCTCTGTGACTGGATGTAGGCAAGGCCATTTATCGATGTTCCCTCGAGGCATTAGGTCAATCATTTAGGCGTTGTCAAATAAAATCATGATTTGGTCCTTTTTCATTGAAACAAAGTCAAGGGTCATGTCAAACTACAAGGTCTCTATGCATTGCTACGTAGGCAAGGCCATCTTTCAATGAGCCTCTGAGGCCCTCTACGTCAATATTTTGGGGTTCGTCGAGTCAATCAAAATTAATGGGATACTATCAACTTAGATGTGACATCATCATCTAAAATTCAAACACAAATCCTAAATCAACAAGACAAGCAAGCCAACAAGTCTACAAGTCAAATTAGTCATTTGTCAAATCAATCAAACCATTCAAAATGATCAAAACCAATGGTCTTATATAGGATGTGTCCTTCCTCAAACCAGACCTTATCACTATCACACTTTGTCATTTACCTTATACAAGTGGTTGCATGATCGAAACCAGACTTGGCGTCTTATAAAATATGTTTCTTCTCCTAAAACCAGACCTTGTCAAAACAATCAACCCATCACTCACTTCGTCCTTTGACACACTGGAAAACACTTATTGGCAAGCAATCTGAATGAATGTTGATCTTGTTGGTCTATTTTTTCTTTCTTTTGGATTTACTTCGGTCATGTTACTATCCACCTCAAGTATGTCCCATGAAGGATTTAGAGGAGCAATGTCTCATGACTCGTCTTTTATTTGATTGTTGTTTATGGTTTGTCTTGACAAAAAAACTAGGGCATCATGACCCTTAGTATGAGTTAGGACATTCCTTATCTACGACTATCTATTTTATACATAGATGACCTTGCACACTTTGGTCTATGTTATACCATGGAGTTTGTTGTCCATTTTTCATATTTTACCACCCAATGATGATTAAATGCAAAAGCCTAGCATAAAAAAATATATATCTGTAAATTATCTCAACTAGCACTATCTCAACATCTAGGTCTTCTATGCTAACATCCATCTTTTTTGTGCTAACATTCATCTTTTCCGCTCTAACATTTCTTTTATTCTACATCATCATCATCATCCTTATCTATTTTCCTCTATCCTTTTGTCCTTCATCTTCTAGTCCTCTCATCCATTTCGAAAGCACACTTGTGTTCTTTTAACCCACTTGTCCTCTCAAGGGGGCATACCATTACCTCCTCATCATCCTTCCTCATCCTACTTTCACTGGGGCATATCTTTTTCTTTGACACAATGCGATAAATTGCATTTTATCAAAGAGGGGCAAACGTAGACACTGAAAAAAATGTCATGCACCTATGAACATCATTTTTTTGCATCATTCTCTATTATTTGCCCGCATAATTAAGTAATCTTAATTGTTTAATTATTTTAATCACATTCCTCTATAATTAAATAATTTTAATTATTTAATTAATTCACCTTCCTTTCCTTAATTCCTCTTTTGATTAATTAAATAAATTATATTTATTTAATTACGTCACTAATCAACCCAATGTCTTTCTTTTGATTAATTACGTCATTAATTGATTCTTCCATCTTTATAATTAAATAAAATTATATTTGTTTAATTATTCATATTTCTTTCGATTATAATTAAATAATTAGTTCAAATTATTTAACCATAAATCCTCTTCCACTATATTAAACAATTAATTTGAATTAACTATTTAATCCATCCACTTTCTAAATTTGATTAATTAATTAAATCGAATGCTTATCCTCTTCAAAATTCCTTATTCTGACTACCACTTTTCCTCAATTAACTAAGTGGATCCACCACTTCATCTCACTCTGTTTGAGGAAGTTTTCAAGTGGATCCAACACTTGACCTCACTCTCTTTGAGGTAATTTCCAAATCAACTCAATTATTCAAATAGTTAACTCATCAGTTAATTCCTCTTATCAAACCTTAATCATTGATCTTTAATCAATCCTAGCCATCTGTTTGAACAGCCTCTCTATAAAAGAGAATTTTCTTGGCCATTTCAATCATCTAGAAAATCTTTGAAAGAATTCTTCTGCACATAATTTCAATATTTTTCTATCATTATCACAGGATTTAGTTGCATCTTCAACATCAAGGGCACTTGGAGCTTCAAAGTGAAATGGAGAAAGGTAATGGAGGTATTCAGTAATGGCATAGGTATGTTTTTGTGTTGCTTCATTAGTTTATGATCTTTTATGCTAATCCGTTCTTTATTACTTCATATTTGACTTGAATTTGATTTCTTGATCTAATCATGTGTAAAAACCTTGATCACGCTTTCTTTTAATGGTATTAAGGGTGACTCGTGGTCCCTGGGTTGTTCTTGTTCAAAATAGTCATTTCATTCTTGGAGATATCCATTTGTTAGTAAGTGTCATTTGGTTCTTTGATAGTGTCATTTTATTAGGGTTTGTTAAGCTCATATAATCCTTCTTATTTTCTACCACATCTTCTCCTCTTATCTTCAGAATGCTTTTGGTTACTAACTCATCTAAGTAATCGACATTAAGGTTGTCTTTCAAATGTTTTGTATAGGAGTTTCCAATGGTAATTAATCCTCATTTATCCTTAATTGAATATTTCTCCAATCTAGATGAGTATTTTGCATATTATTTATAGAAGGCATCATACTTCTTACTATTGCTTGTTCCATTTCCTTTCTAGTGTTTCCATAATATTTAATTTCTCCTTCTAGATTTTAGATAATTTGATCTATGTTAGAACCTAATTGAAGAATCCTTTCTCTAAATTCTCTGGAAACACCCTCGATGGTGTGCTCTTGTTTTTCTTCTCTGGTAGCACTCATAATGGTGCTCTCAGTAGCACCCTCGATGGTGTGCTTATCCTTATTGTTTTTTTTCTTCTGCAAACTTAAGTCCCATTCCTTTTTTCCTCTTTTCTACTTCTTCCATCCTTTTATTGTATCTTTCCTATCTTTCCTGAAAAAATTTTAACCTCCTTTCTTCTACATTTATCTCCATTCCCAACTTAATCCTTTCAATTATCTCCCTTTTCTTTTTTTATCACCTATTCCCATGGGTCTTTCTACTTCGGACTTCCATTAATCCTTAAATATCTCATGGATGTTTTAAAACTTTGAATAGTTACATAATTTTAGGTGTCTCTTTATATTCCTCCCCCCTTTCCATTTTTCATCCCTTAAGTGCCTACCCCCCTCTCACAGAGGTAGTACCTAAGAGAGTTGTGCATTTTTTTTTATTTTTCTATGTTTGTCCCTTCTTTTACTTTGAATTTCTTCACTGTCCTCTCTAGGTTCTCAAAAATAGAACCAATGTTAGCGGAAATGGGAAATTATAATCCAAATATCTATACCCTAGTATCTCTTATGTAGATAGTTTATACCCCAAAGAGTACAGTGGTAGATAAGAGTAAGTGTAGTAAGGAACTATATCTCATAGCAACTCAAATATAACTTAACCATTATCTATAATCATCCATAACACATATATCCTTTAGATCCTTATCACTTCTTATATACATATATATTCAAATCATAATTACATGAGCAGGTATTAGTCTTTGCTATACATTCCAATCTATTCCTCTATTCTCTACTATTCTATATATCCTCTATTCTATTATCTATTACATACATATTTCAATTCCAAGCCACTTATACAAATGTGACCCTCATAGGGCACCCCTCAATCTATCTCCCTTGTCGGCTTGATTCTCCACACATAATTTTTGGTGGGTTGTGGTAGGTTCTACTTTGTGCTTAGTACCCTCCAACAATAGTCACAAGAATAGATAAAATCATGCGAGTATAAATAAATGTTATATATAAACACAAGTATTATAAGCATGCAACCATGTAACCCTGAGATAAACTTGTAAACATAAGCCCAATTCCATAATACGTGAGCATAATAATTATCACTTAACATGTAATAATCATTGAGATAAAACCATGTACAGGTATGCAAAAATTTAAGATTTTATGAATCGGGAAAACATGATTATGTAAGATTTTAACATTGTAAGAATTTGAGTACAACATAATCAATGTGGGATGAAATAACTACCATAAAGAGGATTATCTCAATTGGAAAACATAACATAAAATAAATAAAATAAGAAACAAGACATAATATAGAAGGTGAAATGATATTGAGAATAGGATATTCATAATAAACATTGGTTAACCAAAAAGGGGGAAAAATAAGATAGAAGTAGACAAAGGAAGATATGATGAAGGAGAAGAATAACAAGGAATGCCAAATTGAAACCACAAAGTTAAATAAAAAGCTATATTTTTGGTCAAAATGATGATAGCATTTTTCCATCACTCTATAATTATGTATCGTCCCACATAATAGGAATGAAAAAGAAAAAGAAAAATTATCTACACCTGAGAAAAGAAATATGTTGCGTGAACCAAACCATGTATTTGCAAGGTCAAAAATTATCTACTTTATGAAATTCAACGTACATTGTACATTCATTTTGGTGTCCACACCCCTAGTCACATTTAGGCATCATGCTAGATGTTTGTCCTTTTTCTTTTACTCTGAATTTCTTCATTTTCCTCTCTAGGGTCCCAGCAATGGAACCAATATTAGCAAGAGGAACTAGGGAATTACAATCTAAAGATCTATACTCATAGATAGTTTATACCCCAAAAGGTAGAGTGGTAGAAATGAGTAAGTGTGGTAAGGAAATCTATCTAATAGTAACTCAAATATTAGTTAACCATACACATTGATCATTCATAACACATATATCCATTGATTCCTTATAACTCCATATATATATATATATATATATATATATATATATTATATTCACATATATAGATAATGATTACATAAGCAAGTCTTAGTCTTTTCTTTTCATTACAGTTCTTTCTCTATCTATATCTATGATATCCTTCTATTTTGTTATATATATTGCATTCATATATCAATGCTTGGTCTCCTCTAGAAATGTGACCCTTATAAGACACCCCTTATCCTATCTCCCTTGTCGAACTGATGCTACGCACATGATTTATGGTGGGTTACAGTAGGTTCTTCTTTGTGCCATGTACCTTGCAAACACACCCTATCAAACACAATGAATTGATAATGCAAGTAACAAATTGCATTACTTTGGCTAATTTTTTATAATACAAGGTCACAATCTAATTTGGATATGTGAATCATTATTCACACACCTCTTTCTTAAACTTGACAACAAAAGGACACATTTTACTCACCTAAATGTGTTATAATAACTCATAAAACATGGTAACAAAAAATAAGTTTCACGATTTGAAGGATAATCTAATCGTGACTGTCTTGAATAAGCCACATTTATCAAGATATGTAAAGTCTCTAAAAGTTCTTCCCCTAATTTAGTACTCAATTTATAAAATAAAAGTACATTTCTCAATTTTAAATATCACAAGTAGGTGATGATAAATACTCATGTGTGTGTGTCTACTTTATCTTTTTAATAGAATAATCTTATGATATTCAAACCCAAACTATTTTCTATAAGTTTCACTTAAAAATCAAAATATGCCCATGTTTATACACAATCTCATTTATATTACAACTTCAGCAATTAATTAATAAAAAAAATAGTCATATTTCACAAGAGAATGTTCACTGACTATTTTTAAGAATGAAGAAATATAACCAACTAGTATAATAGTCATAACTAAAATTAAGTATCTCACTGAGCAAATATAAGCAATTTCTTATGCTTTATATTTTATTTTCTCATATAAAGTAATTACAACTATTATTTATCATGCTATGGATATCTCACAATTTTGTTTATGATTGTAGGTACTAAATAGTAAATAGGTACGGTAGTTTGTAGATTTCCTTCCTATTCTAAAAGATATCGTTTAGTTGTAAAATACATGATAGATAATATGTTATAGATTGATCATGGTCCACTAACAAAAAATGAATAATATTAACTATTTGAAAGATATTCTCTGTCATTTACAAACTAACCTACTAAAAGGTCTACAATATCAATTTTTTCAGTCAATAACAAAGAAAACATTCTTTAAAATGGCAAAAAATGGAGCCTCTATATCCATTTAATCTCAACAACATTTTATATTATGTGTAATGTCATAAAATTGCACCCCTTGCAATTTCACATACATTTTTGTATCCACTTTAGTGTCCACTCCCTTAGAACTTGTGTAGGCTCATTTTAGCACCTACATCAACCTTTTACCCCTCTTAGGATGCTTAGGACCCCCTTTCAGCAACTACCTTCGCACATCAGCTTTGCGTCGAACCTTGTGCTTTTCTCATTCTAGTTGTTTTGTAGCATGATTTTCTTAGACACTAGCGCACCACGTAGATGTCCACGTGTCGCGCTAGCATCCTCTAACATTTTGATGTTCAAACGATCGTCTCTATGTGCCTTGCCACTTGTGAACTAATTTTTTCAGTGGTAATGGCCTAAGACGCCCTGTAACATCTCGAGAAGATTTTTTCCCTCCTATTCTCTCTTTTAAATCTGGATCTTTTCACTTCATTTGATCTAAAAGCTTCTCTCTAGCTTCGTGGCTTCACTCTTGGACATTCTCTTGTCTCGCTCTTGCTATCTTGCTTGCACAACTCTCTATAGCTTTCTACAATAGTTCTCTCAAGTTCTTACAACACTCTTTGCAACTCTCTTGGCTCTCATAGCTATCTCTTTCTCTCTTTGGCTTGCTTAAGCCTTGCAGGTGATATCTTGCTTACCTTGTATCTTTGAGCATCTTGGGATTTCTCACATCCCCTATCTATTGTATCTCTATTTTGTGATATAGGTTCTCTTCCTCAAATGGGTTTTCTTTTATCACTATTGCATTCATTTCATTTATGCTTATTATTTCTCTCTATCTATTTGGTTTTCCATGGAGGTAGGAACACCAAAACGGAGGTTTGACTAGGGTAACCCCCTAAACAACCCCAATATTTTTCCTCAGTCTTATGTGTGCAGGTATTGAAGATATTTATTTGTTGGAAACTTCATTACTTGGATTATTGTGAGCACTTTCTTTATCCTCTTTATTCATATCATTTACTTTGCCTTATTTCAGTTCTATTACTTTTTGTTATTTTCTTGTACTTTGGAAGTTCCTAGTAATCAGATTGTTAGTAATCACTTTAGTTTTTCTCTGAAACATCCTTATTTTTAGTCTATACGAGATGCCAACGTGCCTCTAGGACTCCATAGTGCTACACTACTATCCATATTTTGCGCTATTGTCCTTGGTTGAAAACTTGCTAGTTTGTCTAGAAAACCTTTGTGACTTGCTCTTTCTGGTTCTAGAACTCTCACTTTGTTCCTTGAGGTAGTTTAGGGTAATTTTCTCCCTTGGGTTCTCTGGAGAATAAAGAGACCCATGAGCAGTGAATCCCCCTTCTCTACAATAAGGTCTATTTTTAATTCAACCTTCATCTAGGCTTTACTTAATAAAATGGAAACTATCTTGTGGGTAAACTAGTGCGAGCCAATATATATGAACAAAAAAATAAATTTTTAACTATATGGATGTATGAGTTATATAGGAATAACAAAAATAATATTTATCTATATGAGCAAATGAGTTTTTCCTAGTTCTTTGGTTCCACGTAGTATTAATTGTGTTTTCATTTGGTATACTTCATGGCCTCAACAATATGATTCTAAATTAAACCAATATTTATATTCATGGATTTGATTTCTTCATAAAGTCATGATATTGTAGTGAGTTTTCATTCAATACTATATAATCATCTATACTAGTGTTTGTGCTTGTCTACAACTAGCTAGACATATATTTAATGTATTCTTGTGTATATGTGTATGTATACACATATACACTTATGTATAGATAAAATTTCCATAAAATAATACAAGAATACTATAGAATACATATGGTAATGAGTTTCAAAAATAGGGTAAGATTCATAAGTGCTCTTAAGAAGATTCATATTCTTCAAAGGAACACTACTTTTTACCTTGTGGTGTTTTATACCCATTTTCCAAATAAAGAGTATTCTATACAAAAAATTCATACAAATTTTCCAAACCAAATAAACAAGAAAAAATTATCCATCTAACCTACTATTATTTCCTTCACCTTAATTTTTTTTTCTATTTTCTCCCTCTCCTCTTCATTTTTCCTACAAAACCCTAATCAATCCTAGCAAAAAGTGTATTCTTCTTCCACCTGAATTTTCTTATGAATGTCATTTCTCACTTTGTTTCCTCCTCATGCTACACCACCTCACTACATGCCAAATTTTCCTCATTCTACCAATCAAATACGATTATTTCTCACTCTTGCGTCAATTTTTATCCTTCCCTGAATGTCAAGCGAGTAGCTATTAGAGTGACAATGAGATTAGAGGAGTCTATTTAATTTTCAAGTACTTCATAATAAAGTTCCCACATTTTTAGCAATATGTTCATTTAAACTTATATTTCCAAAATTGATTATTTTTAAATTAAAAATATTCTCAAACAATTAACACAATTTTTTAATTTATCTTAACATAAAAAATAATCCCTCACCTAGAGCACAAATTTCCCTATTTCTCACACTACTAGTTAGTAACCATGGAATATGGTGAACATGAGAATAACATCCAATAAAATATGATTAAACAAAAATCATACTAACTCTGCAATAAAAAAATAATCAAACATAAGAAAAATTTTGATAGTTAAAAACACTAATGCCAACATAGTTACCTTCATATGAACCAACAAAGAATGACAACACTTACGAAAAATTGACACCTCTAAATACATATGGAACCTTATTATGTGTGTGTGAAAGTAAATTTTATTCAAAGGTATGATATATTTGATTGCCACCTCAATATGCAGCTCTTGTTAGATTTTGCAAGGAGCGAGAATTGAGCCATGATTTGATGTCGATCATAGATCACATGCAACTCCAATTGACAAATGATTGAAGATCAAAATAGTAGAATGGAGAGAGAATCTTGAAAGAGATAAAACAAGAGACAACTGCAATATTGACACCTCTAAATACATATGAAACCTCATTATGTGTGTGTGAAAGTAAATTTTCTTTAAATACATGATATGTTTGATTTCCACCTCAATATGTAACCCTTGTTAGATTCTATGAGGAGTGAGAATCGAGCCATGATTTTATGTATATCATAGATCACATGCAAATCCAATTGACTAATGATCGAAGATCAAAATAGTGGAATGGAGAGAGAATATTGAAAGAGATAAAACAAGAGACAACTGCAAAAGAATTTTTAGAATAATCACTTTACTCTCACTCAACTAGATAAGGTGAGAGAAGAGTGTTGTATATATAGAAAAATATGAGAAAATAAATTCAAAATGTACATTAACTTTTGTAGACATTTAAAAATGTCCTGAATGATATCACACACTCGAATCTAATATACTAACACCATTTCATCCTAAAACCCATCCTTTTTTTGCTTAATTGATTAAATTAGCCTAGCTATTTAATTAATTGCATCATTTTCATCCATTAATATAATTGACCTAATTAGGTTAATTCACCCCCTTTCATGCTAACCTTTTGTCCTATTAAATTGAATAAAACACATTATTTAATGTAATCCCTAAAGCTCTCTTATTTAATTAAATAACCCTAAGTTATTTAATTAAATATCATCTCACTTTCCCCCTTTTCATTAAATAAATTAATTATTTAATGAATATCCTATTTCCCCTAATTTGCATAATTGAAACTTTATTTAATTATCAAATTACTAAATAAATCTATTCCTCCCACTTGCAAGGGAATATTCCAAGAGAATATTCTTCCTTTTCACATTCCTCCAAAAATGGAGTATTCCCATGGAATATTCCTTCCCCTTTTGTACATTAAAACTTTGTTTTAATTTTCTAAATATCTAATTTCCTCACGCATGAGAATATTCCAAAGAATATTCTCTTTCTTCACTCATTTGAAAAAAAGAATATTTTTCCTTATAACAAAATTACAAGACTTCATGTGCAAGTTAACTTACAAGACTTCTTATGCAAGTCTTGAAAGTGTGTTTGTTTGGATGAATGTGAGCCCTCATCTTGCATTTTCAATCCTTGATGGGAATCCATGATCCATGTCTCCATCTTCCTTCCTTTTTGACCATTGATTAACCTTTTTAATCTTAACCCTTCATTTCTCATTTGCTCTCCTATAAATAGATCACTATTTGGAGACAAATGGATCCATCTTTTAACAACAAACTTATCTTGTTAAAATCACTTGCACTTGCACCCATATTTAGCACTCATTTAGAATTTTTTTACTTGTATATTAGCTTAGCTTCCATTAATGGCTTCTGTGGTAACATAGATGCATCCATTTAGCTTATTTGGTAATTAGTGTTTCAATATTTTTAGCTTAAACTCCATTTGGATTAGTTTTGCACACATCCATATCAATCATCTTAGCATAAATCATGTTATAATAACTTTCATCATGTTAATTTAGCTTTAAATAATGTTTTCATACACATCTCACAATGGTTTTATCGGTTTTCTTCAATAAAACTGATTCAAACAAGCTCATTTATTCATAGGATTGGGAAAGGCTCACCATTCCACATCAATGCAGCACCACTCCCTCAATAGGATAAGTTTCAATGGACTAGAATAGGTTTCTTTGAATCTTTCATGATTTAATATGCTAGTTTTAATGGATTCTTAGTTTATTATTTGTATTGGATGATTTGTATTGGGATTGATGTTTAGTGGCTTGAATATACTTTATATCCTCATGGATCAAGTCTAGTCAGCCCATACTAATCCATCGGTCACATTTTGGCGCTAGAAAGAGGGCATGAACTAACTAATATAACGAATTTCTTGTTAAAAATTTGTTTTCCTTGTGTTTGAGGAATAGCGACACTATTGATTATTCAACGACGCAATCGATGGCACATTGCTATACAGCGACACACTTGGTTTTTCATTCTAGCAATGCATAATTAATTCAGCAATGCATAATTAATTTTTTCACCGCATATTAAAATAGTGACACTAAATTTATTTTTCATTGTGCATTTAATTTTTATTTAGCGACGCAATTGATCTGGCAGTGCATTTGATGTCACTAGTTTATGCAAACCAACATTGATTTTTTAGTATAGTGATGCACTTGCTATATGGCGACACTATTGATGAAATTCAATGACACAATTGATTTCAGCATCATGATTTACTGGTAAACACAAATTGAACCTAATTTTTGACATGTGCTTTAATTTTTTGCTTTATCCGATCACTAACATGTCACTAACTTCTCGTTTTTTCTTTTTAGACTAACTAGTTTTGCAGGTTGGAGCAATAAAGTTTGAAGTGAAGAAGCATATCATTATTTAAATCTTATAAATGTAAAAAGTGTTTCGACACTTATGGGGCAATTATAACCCATTTATGATGCTTTATTTCATGTTTTTAGGACCACACTAGATTTTGTTTGGGCTTAAAATTAACGTTCAAATTGGTTAAAACTGAACCCTCACATCACTTTTCTTGTTGGTTTAAAATTGGACAATACAACTTTCACACTTCAAAATTGGTGCTTAAAACAAACTCATTTTTCTATGATGGATTAAAATGAACATATGTCTAAATTGCTTGAGTAGGCTTGTTGTGTGTATCAACTCCCCTTGCACTTCGTGTGATCTTGGGTGAAGAGAAACATGCAAGTATACTTTTTTTCTTCCCAGAAGCGTTAATCCTCTCCCCTTCTACCAATTGACAATCTTGGGTGATGAAAGGTATTTTACACTTCAAACATGTGTTACCTTTAGAATGGCTTGCCTCCCAAATTGTGAGAGGGAATGACCCAAACAGTGCTTTCATTTTTGGTCTGCTATAAAAATTGCTATGACGAAAGTCATTAACTAGCTTGTTGTGGTTGTCCTATACCGATGAATGTCTCCTCTAGCATCCTTTTGATGCATCAAATCCCTTAGATGTTTCTAAGGGTTGGGGTCCTCTTATTTGAGTGAGTTTCCATGTGTATAGCACCACTTTATCCCGAAAATTTTGAATTAAAAACCACTTTTTGTAGTAACCAAAAACCTTCATGCTTGCTAGTGTAGGAATCGTCAGTCCAAAGCTTCCCCACATTTTACTATTCACTATAGAAACAATAAATCCTTCAGATCTTTGGATCTTTGGGGTTTTATATTTGGTGTGCCTGAGAAGTGTGTTGTGCAAGGGGGAGCCAATGTCACCAAATCTCTAACTATTCCCTTTATCTTAGTGTTTGGAGAAATCCAAGTGGGGATTCAACAAGTAGTATCTTCTGAACCTAGGTGGTAAATGCTTGTGATTCATTTTAATACTTTGCTTGGTTCCAAAACATTGCAAACAAACATTCACAATCTTCCTCAAAATTTCAAACCCTTTGGTCTAAGGATGGATACCCTTTGAAATAGCCTTGATATTGATGCTTGTCTTAAGGATTTATATCCCTAGAGATTTCTAAATATTTTGACTTATATCTCAATCCATACTTCCTAAAGTTAAAATAGGAAACTATGGGTTCAACCTTATGATTTTCACAAAATGGACCTTGTGAATTTATGATGTTTTTGACATAGAAATTTAGTTTGAACTTAATCAAGACAAGTATTTGTGGTAAAAAGAAACTCATTAAGCAAGATGAATTGGAAAAATTGAACCCCACATGACCATTTGGCGTCCGATCGCTCTAGTTGAACAACCTAACCTTACACCCGCTATTATTTAGAAAAACTTTGAACTCATTGAGGGAGAAAAAATGGATATAATTAGCAGTTTAAGAAGCTTCACTTTTGAAACAAAGGAAACACCAAGTCGGTGGAGAACTGCAACAAACATCTTAGATGAACAAGAGGAACAAGCAGATATTTTGGCTAGAAGGCCTGTATTATAACCATCTACATGGCAGTGAATATCATCTTTTCCATAATCTTAGACTTCTCTAAATGATCTCTCACAAAATCAAAATCACCAAGAGAAGGTCTACATGTCGTCACTTTAAACTTAGGCATCATAGTCCAAAATCTATCAAAAGACACCTTGTGGCTCTCTACCAAAACAAGAACCAATTGGTAAGGAACTTTTATAGATGTGTTTCAATGAATAATCCTGACATGTATGCTCAATATGAACCCCTCATTTAAGTCAAAATTTGATCTTTTGGATTTGAACACTTTAGAGGTCTAGCATCTTTCTCACTACCTTGGTCTTGGAAAACAAAAGGTTCACTCTAGGTCAACATTGGGTCAAACATTTCATCCACACCTTCATCAAAAACTCATCCTTCACTTCACCAAAATTTGCAAAAAATTGAATACACCAACACTCTTTTGACTTAGACATCTATCAATCCAAACCCTAACTTAGCTACTTTATATGTGAAATGAATCTATTTCCATGCACCTAGGTAAGTTAGTTATCATCTTTCGACTAGTTTATCTTGAAGGTCGCAAGTCTACCCTAAATTTTCTCAAGTTCATAAACATCCTTTATCCAAACATCAAAACATCAAACTTAAGTCAAAAGTGTTGTCCCAAAATGTTTGCAAAGACCACTCTCCACATCATTCATCTTTTCATCTCCAATTATCACCATTGCTCCAAAAAGACTTAGACCATCCCTTTTACCTAGATTTGAGTCAACTAGAGAGTTTAAACATTACAAATCTCAACACAAATCTCCCATAGGTGACCCAAAATTTATGGTAAAGACAAGATCTCAACATGATAATTATGGAGAAAACCAAAGTCACATTCACCTCAAGTGATCCCAATCCTTTAGAATTTAATCCAAGAAGTCAAGTTACCCCATCACAACAACCCTCATCTCCATCAATGCCATATGAGATAGAAGACATCTTGAACAACCCATTTGGACTTACTAAGGAAGAAATCATGGAGTACAAGAAAGAACATCAAGCCTTAAAAAATGTGGCTCTAATTTCCCCATCTTTTGTTGCACAACCTTTGACACAAGGCTTAACTCTGTCGCTAGGGCTAAATCAAACTCCCGTTCCTAGTATTGCAGCTAGTCTTGCTAAAGACTTTGGCCATACTCTTCTATTTGAAAGCAACACACTTGTGGGTACTCTCAACACCAATCCATCCACCTTTTGGAGACCAACATTTGGCACTTCTACCATTCCCAAACACCCCTTGCATCAACATAAACCACTTACACTTCATGAGTCCACAACAACATCAACGTATCAAGGGTACCCATCTTCATCCATCCCCACAAGTACAACAAGTGTGCCAAACATACCACGAGGAAGTATGGTCCAAGTATCTCAAGTAGACCAACAATGGCATGCCAATACCCTTACGCAAATTCAGCTCTTAGCGCAAATAGGGACATCTTTATCCAACCCCTCGATTGGTTCATCTACACCCTTGGTTTCACAAAACACATCCATCCCATCCATCATCGATCTGAATCAAAACAATCCCTTGGTCATGAACCCCATAAACCAAGGTAATACCTTTTCCACATCCCTAACACAAGGAAATCCTCAAGACATTGGTCAAGGGAACATTTTCAATCAATGGACTCGAGGTCCTAATGTGTCATTACCATCACATTATCTAATGGCACCATCATCATCTTTCCCCTTGGTCCCT
Organism: Sequoiadendron giganteum; assembly: GCA_007115665.2. NCBI lineage: Eukaryota > Viridiplantae > Streptophyta > Pinopsida > Cupressales > Cupressaceae > Sequoiadendron > Sequoiadendron giganteum. The sequence continues at coordinate 639,440,126 of CM021105.1, read as the reverse complement.
CCCATCATGCAAAATCAAATGGGACCTCAAACTTGCATTCCTCCATCCCAATCCACTATCTTACAAGGAATATTAAACCAAGGGAATCCCCAACCTCTCATCAACAACCCGCTACTCGCACAAAATATAAACTCATCATAGATATCCCAACAACCAAATGATCCTACATTGCAAGCACATGCCTTAGCTTTACATGAAGAACAAAAGGCTTATCAACAAGTTATCCAACAACAACAACAATAGCAAGAAGCCTTAGTAGCACATCAAGCAACACAACAATAGCAACAACAATAGCAAGTAGCCTTAGTAGTAACAACAGCAAGCAACCTTAGTAGCACAACAACAGCAAGCAGCCTTAGTAGCACAACAACAAGAAGCAACCCTAGCAGGACAAAAATAGCAACAACAACAACAAGTAGTCTTAGTAGCCCAATAGTAACAACAAGCCCTAGTGGCTCAACAACAACAAGGTTCCTACTATAAGCCTCAACAAAACATCATCAGTACAAACACATTAGGAACGTATACATCAACACCACCATCACCTTCACAATATCCCACACCACCATACACACCATAAAACACCTCATCATATTAGAATCTCATGTACAACCAATTGACCATCCCACAATACGTAGTGTATGTTCCTCCACCAACTCCCCAAGATGATATGGCATCACAAATCGAAGCGTTATCACAAGAAATATAGGATCTCTAGATGGGAAAAATGAAGAAGACCCATACAAAAAACCTATGTCCTTATCCATTCAATCAAAACATCGTAATGGTACCATTCACTCCCAATTTTGAGGTCCCCAAATTCAATAAATACAAAGGGAGAGGAAGTCATGTGGACCATATCAAAGAGTTTAATGTCACTTGTATGGAGGTTTCCTACAATGATTCTCATTTGATGCACCTCTTTCTATGAAGCTTGACGGGCCTAACCATCAACTAGTTTTCTCAATTACCTCCAGGTATCAAAACTTTCCAACAAATCACCAATAAATTCATAGATCACTTCTCCTTTAATCTTGAAATGGACATAAGCCTAGAAGATTTGTATACTCTCAAACACAACAAAGGAGAATATTTCACCAATTTCTTACAATGATGGAGGCAAAGGGCTAGTAAGATCAAGTGGCCAATTCCTAATGAACAACAAGTGGGGATCATCATAGCAAATCTACATCTAGATCTATCCTTCCACTTAAAAATGCAATATGTTACATCTTATTTGTCCCTAGAGCCCTTAACATCAAGAGAGCTCTAATCTCATAGGGAAATACTCAAGCCTACAAAGACAACCACCCATCAACCAGTTCAAGTGAGAAGCCTCGTGTTTGGGCTAAGGAAAAAAATGTAACAAACAATGGAATGGTAGATGCTAAGGTGGTCCTAAGTGCTCCTAGGCCAAAAAACATTCAAATAGCTAACATTCAACCAATTGTGCAACAAACAACACCATCACAAAACAATCAAATCAATAACACTAAAATGCAACAACGATGAACACCCAATAAGAACAACTATCCAAAACGCAAGTACACATAATTGTCGAAACCTATCGAAACCATCATGAAGAAATTGGTAGTGTCAAACTTGATAATGCCTCCCAATTTTGAAAACTACCAAGAACCACAAGATAAACCACCCTAGTACAAAGAGAATGGTCTTTGTGACTTTCACAAAATCAAAGGACACAAAACAATGAACTGCATGAGGGTCAAAAATATTATCTAAGATCTTATAGAGAGTGAAGCCATATCTGTTGAGGTACTAGCCAGCAATCAAGATCTTATAGAGAGCGAAGCCATATCTGTCGAGGTACCAACCGACAATCAAGATCTTAAGACATACAAGAACCCTATGCCCGATCATAACAAAGTAAACACCAGAAAGGCTAAGGATTACACAAATGTGCAGCATACCTATTCCATTGTAGTCGCTTCATATGATAGTGTCGTCATTGTTGTCACCATCAAAGGGCCTAGTACAGAGTGTGGGGTCACCACATGACATGGAAAATTCACCATCCAAGGAGTCCCACCTCAATCTAGGGCACAACCTACTTTGCCTACATAAAACCCTAGCAAGTATAATCTCCTAGATCAGCTTAAGAAGATCCTCACATAGATTTATATCTTGAAACTATTGAGGCTATCCCCCGCACATAGGGAAATCCTAGAAAAATCTTTATCTTCATTATTTGTCCCCGAGGATATTGACACATAATAGTTTCAAGCTATGGTAGGGCATATTACTACTCATCTTCTCACCTTCTCAAAACAAGGCCCGCCATTGCAACCATCTCATAATCATGCTTTATAGCTTGAGTTCATTGTTCATAATAACAAGGTTAAAAGAGTCTTAGTAGATGGAGGTGTTAGTCTAAGAATTTGCACCCTTCAGTTGATCAAAAACTTGGGCTATTCAGAGAATACTATTGAGAAAACAAAAAGTACAACCATTAAGTCATATGATGATCAAGAGCGAGTATCGCAAGGCATCATCCAAGTGGGACCCATCATTTCAGAGATAACATGGAAAGTGTTAGACCTTGATCTCCCCTACAACATCTTGCTTGGCCGACCATGGATCCATGCCCTAAAAGTTGTAGCTTCGACCTACCATCAATGTGTAAAGTTTCCTTTTGAGGGCTAATAAATTACCATCCATGGAGATCCTGAGCCTTTTTGCTATTACAAAAACCTTGAGGCCAAGTTTTACAAGATACCCCAGATCCCTAAAAATGATGAAGGGCCTACACCATCCTCCTCATTTTTTGACCCATCATCCCTTGCATCTACCTCATAAAAGAAAACACCCATTGTGTAGAAAATTCTTGACATCAAAGTAGTGATCCAAGATTATGGTTGTGGAAACTATAAACTAATGAAGGACACCTTTGTTTTGGAGTAGCTACCTCTTTCTCCCAAATCTCATGGGAAACCCATATCTAGCAACGAAGTGCTTGAAACTATCAAGATGGTAGCTACCACCTTCACCAAGTGGGGGGATATGAACAAAGAATATATCAATGAGGAGGATGTCTCTAAACTGCTCTATCAAGATGAACGACTCATCCCTATACTTCCCATGGAAGATGACAATAAAGGCTTGTAACTAATGAAGGGATGGGGCTACAACAAGAATGAGAAACTGGGACAAAATGACAATGGTTTGCTAGAACCCATTATTTTGGAGAAATTCCTAAAGAATCTTGGCCTAGGTTATACTACTAGCAAGGTTACCCTTCTTGGCAGAGGTACTTTCGATAAATGGGTTGAGGCTTCCTCTTGGTTACCCACATCGATTGATACCACCCTAGATGAATTCCCCCTTGATGTTGCTGACCTATTTTAGAATAACTCCCTTTTCCTGATATTCACAACATCCTTCACCTCGAGCAACCATCTGACATAAATAAACCTACTATACCCACAACTCATTGAATTGGACCAACGAGGACCACCGATTCTAGATTTATTCGAAAATGATGAAGTGATCTCAGAATTCATGGGACTTCATAACAACTCACCATGGGTGGATCACAAGGTTGGTTTTGATATAAAACTAGACACAGGGGTCTACTATGGGAAGATGATTGAATCCTTCAGTCACAAAAAGGAGAACTTGCAACATTCAGATCTTTGAGTGAAAACCACACTGTGACACTTTTTGATCCTAAAATAGTAAAAAAGAAAGGATGCATCCAAGGGTGAAAACCTCTTTGAGGCACCCAAGGATAAGGGATTCAATATCCCCCTTAGTGTGATGCATCCAAAGAAGTCATTAGTTCTAGCAGAAAAGGCTACTCCAGTCAATGTCGGAACCGACGAAGCACCCAAGATCACTTTCTATGTCGAATCCTTATTAGATGAAGAACAGAAAAACCTAACAACATTCCTGATAGGGTGAAGAACCAACCTTGCATGGGCATACAAAAAATATTTCAGGGATTGATCTAGAAGTGGTTGTGCATCACTTAGCATTTTATCCTAAAGCCAAACCAATAAAACAGAAATTAAGAAAGATGCACCCTCAGATAGCACTCTTGGTAAAACTTGAGTTACAAAAGCTTCTTGACATTGGATTCATCCAACCGATAGATTATCCTAAGTGGGTTTCAAACCTGGTACCAGTCTCCAAACCCATTGGGGGCATCAGAATATGCATGAATTTCAGAGACTTAAACAAGGCATGCCCAAAGGATGATTTCCCTCATCCTAACATCGACCTCATCATGGATTTAAGAGTTGGGCCTGAAATGTTGTCACTCATGGATGTTTTTTCAAGCTATAATCAGATCATGATCACCAAGAAGGATCAACACAAAACTGCATTCACTTGTCCATGGGGAACATATTGTTGGAAAGTGATGCCATTTGGGATAAAGAACGTAGGAGCAACCTATCAAAGAGAAATGACCCTCATCTTTCATGACATGATCCACAAAATAGTCAAAGATAATGTGGATGATATTTAGGAAAAAACAAAGAAAATAAGTGAACACATAGAAGTATTGGGACCCATCTTTGATAGACTTGAAGAATACAAGGTACGGTTGAATCCAAAAAAGTGTGTCTTTGGGGTTACATCAGGGAAGCTCCTTGGCTATATCATCTCACAAAGAGGGATAGAAATTTATCCAGTAAAAGTGAAATCAATCCTTGACATGGAACCACCACAAACATTGAAGCAGATGAGAGGGTTACAAGGAAGATTATAGTACATCAGAAGATTCATAGCACAATTATCAGATAAAATCCACCCTTTCTCACATCTTATCCATAAAGGAATAACTTACAAGTGGTATGTGAAGTGTGATAAAGCTTTCCAGCAGATCAAGGACCACCTATTAACACCTCTAGTGCTCATGCCACCAATACCAAACAATCCATTGATCCTGTATATCTCAACAACATTAGCAACACTGGGTGATCTTCTAGCACAACACGATGAAAATGGGAAAGAAAGGGATATTTATTACATCAGTAGGACCTTATTAGGCTATGAAATTAACTATTCATCCATTGAGAAAGCATGCTTAGTAGTGTTTTTTTCTTCACAAAATTTCAGACACTACATGTTATCACATCAAACCAAGCTTATTACAAAGATTGACCCCTTGAAATACTTGTTATCCAAAGCTACTCTCATAGGATGAATGGCCAAATGGGTGATGATCTTGACTAAATTTGACATAGAGTATGTGGATTGCAAGGAAATCAAGGGACAAGTGATCGTAAACCAACTAATAGAAGCACCTATCTATGCAAAGAATTTGTTGATATCAGAATTCCCTAATGAATCAGTGTTCCTTGTCAACCTAACAGATTAGTGAAAAATATATTTTGATGGATCTTTCACCCAACATGGATCATGAATAGGTATTCTTTTTATCACTCCTCAAGGAGATTGCATCCCTAAGTCATACATGTTATCATTTCCATGTACTAACAACATTGTGGAATATGAAGCCCTAATCATAGGTCTAAGGATAGCAGTTAAGTGGAAAATACAAGAGATGAAAGTCTATGGAGACTCACAACTGGTTATCAACAAAGTCAATGATGAATACCAAACTAAAGATGAAAAACATAATCCTTACAAGAAGATGTTAGAGAGTCTCAAGGACCTTTTCATAGAGTAGATTCCTCACATGAACAACTGAGCAGCAGACGCTATGGAAACAATTGGATCATTGTTAGACATGTCAAACAACGTCTTTCAATGTGAATTCTTGATAGAACAACTTCTTGTACCAACTTTTAAAATCCCCGAATCTAAATTTTTGTGTCATCATTGGTCCTATATCCCCATGGTATCATGATATATTCATCTACCTTAGTAGAGGAACCCTCCCATATGATATCACCTCCAACTTGAAGAAGACCTTTGTTAAGAAGGCATCCTGATTCATGATCCTAGGTGATACCCTATATTTTCAAAGCATCAAGGGGACATTACTACGATGTCTTAACCAAGAGGAATCCTTGACCGATTTAATAGAAATACATGATGGAATATGTGGTTCCCACTCTAGTGGTATGACTTTAGCTAAGAAACTGTTGAGGACTGGGTACTACTAGCCAACCACAAAAAGAGAAGACCATCAATATATGCAAAAGTGTGTATAGTTTCAATAGCATGGAGATCTTATTAATGCTTCAGCTCAGGAATTACAACCCATGGTCACACCTTGGCCTTTCTCATAGTGGGGGCTTGACCTCATAGGAAAGATTACTCCCACTTCATCTAATGGCCACAAATTTATCATTACAACCACTGAGTACTTTACCAAGTGGGTCAAAGCCATTCCTATGACCTACATAATGGGGAAGAAAATTGCCAAGTTTATCCTGAATTACCTTATCTTTCATTATGATGTTCTGCAAACCCTTATCTCAGACAACAAAACACCCTTCAAGAATCAAGATGTGAAAGAGCTATGTCAAATATTCAACATCCAACATCGATTATCTACCACATATTACCCCCAAGGCAATGGTCAAGCTGAGGCTACAAACAAGACCATCCTAAAAATCCTAAAGAAAATTTTCAATGAAGTTGGACGTGACTAGCATTTGCAGTTAAATCCCACCCTCTAGGCCTATCGAACTAGTATCTGCATGCCTATAGATGCAACCCCATTCTCCTTGATTTATGGATCAAAATCCATCCTTCCTATTGAGGTTGAGCTCCCATCGCTACGAGTGTCACTGCACAATCTAATCACTAATGAAGAATACAGAGTATCTCGACTAAATGAGCTAGAATTCTTGGATGAGTGTCACCTTGATACCCTTAATCACTTCAAAGTATACCAAAATTGATTGAAACAGAGCTATAACAAGAAGATCAAGTGTTGATATTTCCAGCTAAGGGATCTTCTTCTAAAGTGGAATCAAAAAAATCTTCTAGATCAGGACAGTAAAGGAAAGTTTTAGCCTAAAGTTCGTTAGGTCCCTTTGTTGTCACAGAAAGCTATGGATCAAGAGCACACTAGTTATCAACACCTGAAGGTGAACCCTTGTAGGAACCAACCAATAGTATGCATCTTAAAAAAATATATCCCTAAGCGAAGGGTGTAAATCTGAAAATACAAAAAAAATCAAAAAATGATCAAAAATCCAAAAACGTAAGAAAAAGGATTGAAAATAGTAAAGAAAAAAATTGTCCTCCATTGGAAACCACTTCGGTGGTTCTTTGGGTAAGTACCTTGGTGAAAACCTGGAAAACGGTCACCTTGAATAAATAAAGCATCTCCATCTATCTTTGACTCTTTATCCTATCATCCTTTGCATCACGTCCATCCATCACATCATTCATCCTATCTATTTCATCACCCATTTGTGGCTATATCATAGCTTGGTCTTGTGAATTATCGTATCCCCTTTAGTACTACTTGGAATATTCCTAAGGTCAGTTTCTCCTGCCTATATTGAGGTAGTCTATTGCAACATGTTGGGGGTAATTCATTATGGATCGGATCAAGTTCTTGTATATCTTAAGTTTACTAGAAATCTCACCAAAAATCCCAAAAACATTCATAAAACTTCATCAAAAATCTAAAAACACTTGCAAAATCATCAAAAAATCCAAAAACATCCAAAATCCTGTATAGCTCAAATCCAAAAACATTTGAAAAATTATAAATTCAAAATCCAAAAACATCCAAAACACATCAAAATCCCTAAAAAGGTTAAACGTTGAAAATCAAAAACATTTCCCTGTCAAACTACGAGTCTCTAAGCTTGAACGTAGGCAAGGCCATCACTGATGTGCCCATGAGACACCCTAGGTCAATCCTTTAGGAGTCCATCATAATAAAATGACATTCCATCAACCATTCATTTCTCATTGTAAATAAGTCAAGTCAGTATAACTACATGGTCTATGCATGTATAACATAGGCAAGGCTAATCTTTGATCAGCCCCCAAGGCCCCTAGGATAGTCTTTTAGGTTAGGTTCTTGGTTGAAACTCATAAAATCCCTAAACATTTACAAAATCTCATAAAAATCCCTAAACATTCAAAAAATTGAAAAAGACCTAAACAACATCAAATATCTTTGAAAAACCCTAAACAACCTCAAATAACTAAAAACCAAAACATTCAAATCAGCAATTAAAAAAGACCTAAACAGCCTCAAAACATTAGAAAATACCAAAAACATTGAAATATTCTAAAAAATCTAAAACAATACATCCCATTTCGCTTTCACCCGCAATAAACTTCCACCCATAATAAATCGATCATCACCTTCAACCTTTGGTAAAATAAGTAGAAAACAAGTATCGCAAGTCGTAAAGTGAGAACCTGAGTGTCAAAATCTAAACTCTAAATCATAGGTAAACGAGCTAGTGAAGTTTGTATCAATGGCTTATCACACACCTCATCCTAATCAAAACATCTAATCAACATGTCCTAGGATGAATCCTTCCTGCGATGGACATCAATATCAAAGTCGACTTAGCTAAATTAACCTAGAAAGAGATATAGATAACACTGACTATTTTTCTTTGATCTTTTCTTATGATTTATCTTATTGACCCATTCTAAGGACCTCTCGATGATGTCTAAACAATTTAGAAAGAAAGGAATGGGTCATCAATTATTATCTTTCTCTTGTACTTGTGGATATTCTTGTAAAAAAATCTTGGTGCATACTTGCTTGGTTGTGTGTCAAGAGGTTGTTTGGAGTAGATTGTTGACTATTGTGTATGCTTTGGTCCAAGATATTTTGAACTACTAAACTACATTCTGATGAGGTTTTTGTATGTTAAGGTGTGAACAAGAACTATCCTATCTATTTGTAGAGTCAAATTCCATTACACTATATATAATGTCATCCTAGTTTTCAATACCTTAATGCAATGTGTCTATGTGTTATATCAAAAATAAGGAATGACAAAAAATCCCAATCCCAAAATATGAGAAAATCATCATCATCATCATCTCTCATCACTACATCTAATAAAGTCTTGATGGATCATTTACTTGTTGGACTTATTGTATCAATCTTCAAAATCAATGGTCAATCATTCATTTTATTCTTCTATCTTCTTTCCATGCTAATCTGGTATCATGACAGTCAACAAAAACACCAATGCATCCATCCATAGCATATAATAGAAAGATACTGAAAAAAAATATAACACATCCATTGCATTGCATTGCATCCATCCCATAACATCACCTCTCATATGCAATGCATCATAGATCATCATCAAATATCGCATAAATAAAATAAGTGCATCATATCATATCATATCATCCATACATTCATAGAGCGTGAAATAAAAGCACATCACATATCGAATCAGGATCATCTCATATATATTTAAAAATGGTCACTATCATGGTAAAATATCTCAATCGATATGTGTGATATATCAAAATATACATGAGGCTACCCATGGTCGATGACTGTCTATACATCATCAAATATGTCTACATCAGCATATGAGATTTCCAGGAACTACTTTTCATCCTCTTCACCAGCAATGCCTCTTTCGTTGGGGTATAACGGGGCATCTATATCATCTTCAGCTCAACAATTTGAAAATGTTGCAACTCTTTGATTCAAAAGCAACCTTAAATCTCAAGCATCTCAAGCACAAGTCTGATTTTCACCTATCATGAGCTCGATCAGAACACTATTGTCCAATCTATCTCTCGAGGGGGCAACCAACCATCTTTCAATCATATCAATATCAAATCATCTGACAAATTTTATTCCTAGCCTTGCTAGCAAATCTTGATCAATTTATTAAATCAATCATCATTGGGATATATTTTCCCTATCAATCATTGTGTTGCTCATATCTTGACAACACTATCCTTACATTGTTGTGAATCCTCAACAATTTTATCAATCAATCAATCAAATCAATCAACTTTAGCTTGGCTATCAACATCTCAAAGAGATCATCGATATCCATTTTTGTATCATCATCAGCATCAAAATCAACATCAGTCTTTGAACCAATTCAATGAGTACATTGCTTCAAAGAGGGGGAAAATGTAGACACTTAAAAATGTCTTCAATGATATCACACACTCGAACCTGATATACTAACACCATTTCATCCTAAAATCCATCCTCTTTTCACTTGATTAATTAGCCTAGCTATTTAATTAATTGCATCATTTTCATCCATTAATCTAATTAACCTAATTAGGCTAATTCACCCCTTTTCATGCTAACCTTTCATCCTATTAAATTGAATAAATCAAATTATTTTATTTAATCCCTAAAGTCTTCTTATTTAATTAAATAACCCTAAGTTGTTTAATTAAATATCATCTCACTTTCCCCCTTTTCATTAAATCATTTATTTAATGAATATCCTATTTCCCCTAATTAGCATAATTGAAACTTTATTTAATTATCAAATTACTAAATAAATCTAATCCTCCCACTTGCAAGGGAATATTATAAGAGAATATTCCTCCTTTGCACATTCATCCAAAAAAGGAATATTCTCATGGAATATTCCTTCCCTTTTTGCACATTAAAAATTTGTTTTAATTTGCTAAATATCTAATTTTTTTCACCCATGAGAATATTCTCTTCACTCATTCGAAAAAAGAAATATTCTTCCTTATAACAAACTTACAAGACTTCATGTGCAAGTTAACTTACAAGACTTTTTGTGCAAGTCTTGAAAGTGTGTTTGTTTGAATGAATGTGAGCCCTTGATTAAATATCATCTTGCATTTTCAACCCTTGATGGGAATCCATGATCCATGCCTCCATTTTCTTTCATTTTTTATCATTGATTAACCTTTTTAATCTTAACCCTTCATTTCTCATTTTCTCTCCTATAAAATGGTCACTATTTGGAGACAAATGGATCCATCTTTTAACAACAAACTTATGTTGTCAAAATAACTTGCACTTGCACCCATATTTAGGTCTCGTTTAGAATCATTTTACTTGCATATTAGCTTAGCTTCCATTAATGGCTTCCATGGTAACATAGATGCATCCATTTAGCTTATTTGGTAATTATGGTTTCAATCATTTTAGCTTAAACTCCATTTGGATTAGCTTTGCACACATCCATATCGATCATCTTAGCATAAATCATGTTATAATAACTTGCATCATGTTCATTTAGCTTTAAATCGTGTTTTCATACACATCTCACAATGCTTTCATCAGTTTTCTTCAATAAGACTGATTGAAACAAGCTCACTTATCCACGAGATTGGGAAGGGGTCATCATTCCACATCAATACGACACCACTCCCCCAATAGGATAAGTTTCAATGGATTAGAATAGGTGTCTTTGAATATTTCATGATTTAATATGCTAGTTTTAATGGATTCCTAGTTTAGTCTTTGTATTGGATGATCTCTATCGAGATTGGCGTTTATTGGCTTGAATATACTTTGTATCTTCATGGATCAAGTGTAGTCAGCCCATACTAATTTGTCGGTCACAACTCCAACTATCCATAATAGGTGGTAGGTTTTATTTAAATGGTAAATGTAAGAACATGTAGCATAATCTACTCAAGTAAAGATAAAATAGTGGTTATGGGAGATGGTATAAGAATCCAAAAGATGATGTGACATTCAACTACCCATGTGTGGGAGAGAGTGACACATGTAGCTAATGGATTATGCCATTAGGCCTCATATTAACCAAGTCTAATTAACCTAATAAAGATTAATAATATGTGGTGGAAAAAATAAAATCCCCTAATATAAAAAAAAATTAAAAAACCTACATTTACACCCCCCTTAAGCATAGCTTAGGTGGGTAAAAATATGGGTTGTGACAAATGAAGCCTGATGAGGTACCCATGTATAAATACGTCCTTCCCAAAAGAAGAAGCCCCCATAAGAGGAATAGACCCCCCAAAATAGAGAGAGAAAACACCCCCATTGTAGAGAGAGCAAAATGAAGGAATAAAAAGCCCCCTAAAATAGACACATGTCACACCCCCAGCAAAACTTGCAAATGAAGAAACTTCCTCTCAATGAAGGTTTTGGTGAAGATTTCAATGATTTTCTTCAATGCATGACAATATGTAAGATAAATGATGTTTTCCTGAATCAACTCCCAAATGTAGTGCATATGAATCTTAATGTGTTTAATTTGCTTATAATGAATTGGATTCCTTGAGATTTGTATCACACTTTAATTATCAAAAAAGATGATTGTAGGATTTTTGAATGGATTATTGAACTCTGTGAGAATATTCTAAAGACAAATAGCCTTAGTGGTGCAATTAACTGCCCCTTGATACTCAACCTCTATAGATGAAAGAGAAATTATAGACTGCTTCTTGCTCAACCAAAAATAGACCAGAACCAAGTAAGAAGCAATACCTTGAAGTAGACTTGCAATCTTAAGAATCACCTACCCAATTTGAATCTATATATCCCACCAAGTCAATATCCACACCCCTACATATTGAATCCCATGACTACGAATACCTTGAATGTAGTGGAGGTTCCTCT
>CM021105.1:639351933-639427542 GCA_007115665.2 Sequoiadendron giganteum | reverse complement strand
AAAGGAATAAATGAACTTCTCATTTCCTAATTGGGTAATAAAGATGAAAGATAATTTTGAGGTGATATGATGGACAATCAGATTATGATGTACGTGACACACTGTTGTTAGTACATCGATGAGAAATATTAGGCATGCAAAGTGCATGCAATTAATACTGCATTCATTCTTATATCTTGTCATTTCTTTTTGAAATTAATTAACGTCGCCATTTTGTACAAAAGATTGTTATTTCTGGAAATTTTGACATTGCTGGCAAAACTTTGAGCTCGAAGAATTTCAGTCTTGTAAAAATGGGGTATAAAAGAATGGTAGAGCCAAAGGGAGTAACTTTAGATGAGGAATCTAGAAGGCATTTGCAACAGGCTGGATGGTTAGATTTCTTGCTCAAATATGAAGGTTATGAGTGGGAAATTATGCTGGAATTTATCAAAAACTTCCATATCAACTTTACGGTGGTCAGGGGAGAACCCATTGAAGTATCTATTGCTGTGATAAGTGTATTGTCAGGAATTCCTGCGGAAGGTGATAGTATTCAACCCAGGCTTTCAAATTTGCAAGAGCTACTTGAAATATTTCATGTTCCTAGAGAGCCCTTGCCTATTTTTCATATACATAAAGGGAAAAATAAGGGTATTCAACAAGGAAGTTTGCAAGAACCCTGGGCATCGATTACACTCTATGTTATGAAGTTTTTCACTTGTGAAGGTCAATTTGCAACTGTTTTGGGGCCAACACTCAAGCTATTGAATCATGTCAGGCATGGAGCAACCGGACCTGGTGTAAGAATTAATTTACCTGCCTTTCTCTTTTCTTAGCTTATTGAAATGGCTATTAGACGCAAGGAAAAGGAAAACAAAGTAACACATCACGATTTAATCCATTTAATAGTTAAACACTATTTCATGCAGAAACCTAACTAGGAAGAGGAATGGAGAAAATTTCTCTTGAGCTCAGATGGGGGAAAAGGAAAACCTAAAATTGTTGAAGGTAGAACAATTAAGATTAATAGAACTAGGGTTTTAACTAAAAACCTAGTTAAACCTATTGGTAGGCCAAGGAAACAAAATCCAGAGAGCTCTGCTACTACAAAGAAAAGGAAAACATAGAGTTCAGAAGAAAACCTTGCTCAATCAATAAGGGACACTAAGAAACACAAGCTAGAGAGCTCTGTTTCTGCAAAGAAGGGAAAAACTGAAGAGAACTAAACCCTAGAGAATCCTAAAACTAGAAAAAAGAATTCTAAAAAGAAGAAAAGAACTGTGAAAATCAAAAGACCTAAAAGAAGAACTAGGTCAGAGACACAAAAAGAAGAACAAGATAAATGTGAGTCTAGAAAGCCTACTTCTACCATCCATTTGGATGACTTTGATGAAGAAGAAGTTGAAAGAGAAGAAGTTGAGAAAGAAGAGCTTGAAGAGGAAATATTGTGAGAAGTAGAGCCTGAAGAAGAAAGGATAGAAAAAGAATCTACTACATTAGAAGAAGATTTGTTACCTCATCATTCCCCTGTTCGGGATATTAAATTTTCAGAGCCTAATTCTCCATTCCATAATATTAATATATCAGGTATGGAAACTGAATTTGAGGTAACTGACATAGGAATTTTTCAGGTCAGTAAAATTACAAATGTTGAAATTGAACATGAAGAGGCAGTTGTACATCGTGAGGGAAAACAACCAATGGGAGAAAAAGAAATATATTCTAAAAATGAAAATTTGAAGGAAAGAGAAGAAGAGAAAATTCAAACAGCTCTCAAAATATCTAGGTTGGAAAAAGAATTAGAAGAATTCAGGATGCAGAATATGTTAGTTGAGGAAAAATTGAAACAAAAAGATAATGAAGTATTGAAATGTCAGGGGGAAACAAGTCAGATAAAAGAACAATTTGAGAAACAAATTAGTTAGTTGTTTTCACAATTGAAGGAACAAAAGAAGAACTGACCCAAAAGGCCATACAAGATGAGAGGAAGGATAAAGAAATTCATGAATTAAAAGCAGAATTAGAAATAAAGGAAAGCACAGAAAAGCCTAGATACCTTTCCTTAACAACTATGAAATATAAAAAACTTAACAAGGAACTCCAAAAATAACTAGATTAGACAACCAAAGAAAAAGAAGAAGTAGAGGAGAGGATAATTCAGACTGTGGATATTGGATTTGCTTTAGTTTGTACAAGGAAACCTTTTGTAGTTTATGGTTTGTTTCTTAGGGAGCTATTCTTAAAATGGAAGTTAAATCAAATTGTGTTAAAAAGACCTGTTGATTTCTGGGTAGATTATGAATTTATGGATTCTTATTCTCGTAGTTGTCCAGATATTCAGAATCAAATATGTGAATTATTTCAACATGGATTTATTATGGGAGATAGTTATTACTCATTGCTCAATCTCTATATAGGAGAACTTCAAATTAAATCTTTTGTTTCATTATTGAAAAGTCATGTTGAATGGTCAGCCCGAATGGAAGAATATAGGAACATGCAGTAGAAATATGGGCTACCAATGAGAAATTATTATCCAACATCAATCCACTATATTGACAAATTCAGGTCCATATCCAGGTTAAATGATGTCACTCCTGTTTATGCTAGGAATTTTCTACAAAGTAGTGCAACCTTTCAAAATGTTGAGGGTGCTCTTCCTCCTTTAGCCATTCAAGCATGTGAAGAAATATTTAGATTAATTCCAGATACAATAAAGAGGAGAGAACCAATATCACCAAATAACCTTAGATGGAGTGTGACACGTGTCAGACAGGTGATCATTTTAATTCATGAGGAACAAAAATTATGGATTGGCATGAGATTCAGATGGCCTATCATTATCATTCCTGCACCTAAAATTAATACACCTTCATAGATACCAGTAGAGGTCCTCAGAACATGGTATGAAAAACTAGAAAATAACAATGGATTTGCAGTGTCAACAAGAACTGAAGCTGGACACAGAGGGGGAGTTTTTGACTGTGCTCTTTGGATGGAATCAATCAACAAAGGAATTCATATTCCACCTAGATAAAGCATGAGGTCATGGTTAAATGCAGGAGGAGGAGAATGATGAGGCTCTGTATTGACCTCATAATCATTAAGTTTTTAACCTTTTAAATACTTTATGTCTGGCTTTAAAAACTCATAATTTTCCCTTTTATGTATGTTTTATGAACTTATGAAGGTATAAAGACTTAGAATATGGATGGTTAATATAAGTGCTTATTTTCTGTTATATGCATGATTACAATGTGGTGATTAATCTATGAATGCTTTATCATACGTGTACATTTATTATGTATCTTGAGTTAATATTTAATACTTAGCCATGTGATAACTAATTATGTTTCAAGTAAGGAATGGCAGAATTAATTGTGACTTATCTTTAAATGAGTTATGATATGCTGATTTTGTTTTTATAACTCATCGTTCTAGATGAAGATTTCACCAACTAAAACTCGAGCTCCAATACTGCACACCAGTTCACAAATTTGGGAATCAATGCAACTAAAGACAGTTACAAGGATCAATGCCAACTTATTCCTGCACACCAAGATATCTTTTAGACTTTGAGTAGATTAGGTTTCCCGCTTTTCTTTTTTCAAAATAATGTTGGATATTTATATCTTGAGCCAATGTAGTTGGATGTTAGATCGTATCAAGTTTTTGACCTTTCTCATGTAATTTCCCTTCTTTTTTTAGGATTAGAATCTTTCATGTAATTCGAACCTATTTGGGCACATTAGTTGGAAATAAGAAGGAAGTTGATCTCAACACTATTTTCAAGTATTCTTTCAGCTCGCTTTTTGAATGAGGTGACTTTGTTGGTCGTTAAAATTTTACTATTTGATTATTGCTACTATGCTTCATTTTCACTGTTAATTTAAGCTGAAGTCACTTTGTTGTTATGAGTTGAAAGATAATTTAGATCGAAGCTTTTATTGTATCATTGTTTTCACATTGTTCAGTGTTATCAAGTTTTGTAGTTTTTTTTTAGTTCAAAGATCATTTGCATAACTGAGATAATCTAAAATGTTATTTTAATAGATTTTGTACAAAGGAAGATAGTTACTTGTCAATTTAGTAAGTGAGGAATGGAATAGTTTGTTTTCAAAGCAATTAATCAAGTTTTAAATAGATTTCAAAGTTTTGCAAAATAGATTAAGTTAATTCTCCATTCCCTCATAAACTACTTGTCTTGGAATGAAATTTCTTTGTTCAAATTCCATTTTAAGATCATTTGGGATAAATCAGGAATAGAATGTTAGTTCAAAAAAACTATTACAAAGAATGAAAAACAAAAAATAGCTCTGAATCACTCCTAACCAAGCCAAAATGACCAAACCCCCTCCCCCCCCCCGCCCCCCCAAACCGATCCAACTCTTATCACAAATAGCTTTAGACACCCCTGGGTTGACATTAAAGAAATTAAATGAGTAGGAATTGTGACATCAACGACTTCCTACCATCAGCAGTCGTGATCATTAATCTATTAATTCATAGTTTATTGTGAGTATATACATGTGTTTATTAATTAGAAAAATTGTAATAACATATGTCTAATATATGTATTTTGTTCATGTGCACGTATTTTTCTATGAAGATATTTTGGACCCAAAATGGATATTTGTCATAAATTATGATCCAAGGTTAAGGCATGTATTTGATGATGCATTAGTGGTTATTGAGAAAAACAATGATGGCCAAAAAAATGAGAGAGAGGGATTAGAGAACATCGAATAAATTGAAATCCATGATGATGTTGAAGATGGTTATGTTTAGGCACAAGAAGACAACAATTCAAAGTTAGATGATGTTATGGAAGACAACAATATGGATGGTATAGAAAATGATGATCCAAATACATCTGGTAACAATATAGATGGTCTACAGTCAAATTTCAATGGTGATGAAGATGATGCGGGTCAAGATAAGGATGATGATAATATTAATTACTTGAAAGAACATATGAACATTGGCAATGATACATAGGATGACATTGTAGTAGACAATAATGTTAATGACCAAGAATTCTAAATTTTTAGAATTATTTGCAATCCATATTTAAAAAAGAATGATTCTTATGGCCTAAACTTTGAAATGCTTCAGTAATATTATTTGTGTCGATACAAACTACCTTTTGCAATATCCTTAAATTGTTCAATCTTTGGTATGAATTGTTGGCAGAAAAAATAGGATTACTTGGATGCTTCTTCCATTCATTTTGTATCAGCATATGTTCATTAATACACAAAAGTTAATAAAATATTAATTCATGTAACTCACAATTATTTAAATAAGAAACTTTATTAACATTTTATTTTTAAATAGTTTCCATTTTTATGTTGAACATGTAACAAGGCAAAATAAGCTAAAATTTTCAACTTTTTTAGCAACTCTACCAACATCCACAATAAGTGCTTTACTGTATCATCATATTCATTCACATAAGCATAGTATTGAGGCTCAATGACTCATATTCATTTGAATATAACAAGAAATAAGTATGACAAACATAAGAAAAATACAGAATGATAACATAGTCATGTAGAATCGCCGATAACAAGATGTTCTCCATTATATTTCTTCAATTGATATTATAATGCTCTTCTTTAATAATCCCAATTGTATCCCCTCAATTTATTGTGGAAGTATGAAATGAATTTTAATTTTTAAGTTGATGGAAACCAATAAAAAAAAATTCTCTAAAAGGAATTTTAATCCTTAATAGGAGCCAATTAAAATAAATTATTTGAAAGGACTTTAATTTACACCTAACCATAAACCAATCAAAACATCCACATAGTAACAACAAATGTGCCTTGATAAATCTTGTAGACTTAAATAACTTGGAAAGATCACTTTGGAGACAACAAAGCAATAAATAAGCATGGAAATTTGATACAACAATTGAACACTAAAAATGGATTACGAATTGTAATCAGTCATCTCCATTATATTGACTTTTAAATAATATGCATTATAACAAATAGTTATGATGTTTGATGAAAAATAGTTAATTAACATAAATGAACACATAACACTTTAGCACATGAATGCATTGATCCCTTAATCTTCTAGCAGGTTCCTGTCACCACTTAAGATATGTTCAAGGATCCTACTCCATGATAATGCACCACCTGTAGAGTGTATCTTCCTTATGATGCTGGTTGGTCTTTAAGATCCAATGGCTACCCCTATGTATTTTTTGCATCTCTGGTTTGGTTGATGAACAATTTGATGGTAGAGAGATGATGAGTGTATTCCTCCTCAACATAAGTTTCCACATTGTCAATTGTACCTTTCATATCATATTCCACACACATCATCTTTTCAAGTTGTTTATGTGTATTGTGTAACACCATCTCTTCATCATTTATTTATTACAATACAGTAGGTAGATACATGGTGAGCTCATCCTTCCAATCATCTTGCTCCCTAGGATTTCCAAGGCTATCATGGAGTGTAGGATGCAAATCAAAATAGTCAAGGTCCTCCTTGAGCCTATTGTGGTACTTATGTAATTCCACCAACTTATTGTATGTCTGCAATGTCTGACCTTTCATGGCTTTCTCATTTAGGAGTTCCTCCCTTTTGTCGATCATTTGTCCTTGCAATCTTTCATTATCCACAAGTGTTGAGTGTGTTTGTTAAAAAAAATTCCAATATTCATCAGCATGATCCATCATCCTATTGAATCTTTCTTTGATTATCTCAGACATAACATTATATTTAGTGGTTTTTATTCCTGATTCCAGCTCCTTGCATTTCTCTTGAGACTTCTGATGATAGTGTTTCCAGTAAGCTACATTTTCTAATGCATCCGATATTCTTTTTTCACTCTCTATCCATGGGGAATATAATTCTGATCTAGAAGAGGAAGATTTTTTATCTCTGTGACTAGCTACCTCCTTCCTTAATTTATCATTTTCATTTATCAGTTTTTCAATCTGTGCCTTAGTGAATTTTGCAACATTTATGTCTAGCTCATTTGTTTCAATGGGGTTAGTGTCCCCTACCCTATGGACCAAAATATGTCCAAACACTTGGTTTGGATTACGGATGACAATAGGCCTTTTATATTGAGGATACAATGCCCAAATTAGTAGGGTGGCTTCATCTGGGTTGTACCCTGATCCTGAGTACATTTTCACTTGCCTCTTTTGTTAGATGCATTTTTTTGTCTCCCCTTTTCCTAAATTTATTGAACACTATTGGAGAGCTAATATCCCATCCTAGTAAGATTAGTACCCTAGCCTCTTGAACTAATTATTTTCCCCTTTCAGAGGTGATAGATTCTAACTCTTTGTCTATTTCTTTTCTCAACTCTTCCAAGGCAGCTGCCTCCCACTTAGGAGTGATATCCTTAATCTTCTATCTTAGCATTCTGCCTTTATGCTCATAAACAAACTATTTAAATTCAGAAGTCTTGACAAAATCACTGTCAAAAATAAATTTTTGCCCAACCTTGACTCTCACGTCATTAGAGAGTTCATCTGATGCTTCAAATTTGACAATGTTTCATTCTGGAGGTGGCTCATATTGTGTAACTATAGGGGCATTTATCTGTTCGACCTCATTATCCTCCTCATCACTCTCTTCTTCATCTTCTTCACTCATGGTTGTATCTATAGATAAGTTCATTTCTGGAGTGGGTTGTGAGGGTATGTAATCAAGAGGCTCTATTTCCTCAGCCTACATTCTTGAATAAGTAATCTGAGGTGCTTCAAAGACATTTGGGGGTTCATATTTTGTTAGCTCATCCACATGAGTGATGAGCTACTCAATTCTTTCCAGAGGATCATGTACTTCATTAAATGCCCTTGAAGAGGATGGGACATTTCCTTTCTTCCAAGTCTCAACAAGCACAACTTTGTTATATGCAGCCATCCTGACTTTTGTTAAGGCCTCATCATAATTTATTATTACATCATCAACAAAGAATTGGTGTTCATACCCCGATATTCCTTGTGATAATTTTCTCTAGTGAATAAAACCCTATGTATCAAAGTTCTTTCTTTCATTACCCAACAGTAAATTATATTTTTCCAATTTTGTATCAATTTCTTCATACCCTTCATTGATGACTACTGTAAAATCTCCAAAGCACAAAGTGCTAGGCATGATAGATTGCTTATTGTATCTCTTAAGATGTTTTGCATCAGATTTAGCCAATTGTCTCACAATTTCCAAATAGGCTATTCTATCTATAACTATTTTTGGCAATAGATGTGGGGCTCCTTCAAACCCATAGACTCTAATCATAGTGCAATCAAGAAATGCATACCAATCCACCCAGTTATGATTTACCTTTTTCCTTGGGTTCTTTTCCTTTGGTCTCAATAATTTTTGTATTGGAGGGGACAAGTTATAATTACATGGATGTCCCAACAATTTCAACAATGGCTTGCCAAAATATTCCTCAAAGTACAGATAGTGTGATGTACCATATCTGCTATCCCATATGGAAGTCCACATTTGTACAAGTTTATAATTTCCACTTTCATCTACATCTCTTATCCTTAATTCTTCTCCCAAGAACCTTCTAACTTGTCCTTCATGTAGAAGAAAATGCATAAACAAAGAGTAATGTTTGAAATCATGAATGCTATCACTATTGCTTTTGATCCTTCCCACCCCCTAGTTTAGAGCATTGGCTAAATAAATGACATAGTCAAATGGTATGGCATCTTTGCTTTGTATGTCTACATCTAGGACCATTGGGGCAATTGACACGAGGGGTGGGACCTCTACTCCTAACACTTGTCCAGTTGAATAATATGTATATTGAAAATATTCTTCAAATAAATCCTCATGAAATGGAGGGTTTTCATTACTAGAAAACCTTCTGAGCTGGCTACCTTCATCCGTAGGCCTGTGTAGTGGTAGCTTCCATCTTTTATAGCTTGTGTCCATGTGATGGTACTCTGTTAGAAGGTCTTTGATTGTAAATGGTAAATTTAACGAGCATTCCAATTGAAAAACATTAGATATGAGATCTTTGGAGATATTGAGAATGTCAGACCCATCTTGTGATTGAATATCTTTTCTTTTAGGGTCATATTTTTTGGCTAGAGCTTTAACTAACTCTATATTAACAAACACATTGGGTACCATTAATCTTCCTAGGTTCAATCTCCATGGGTTGCAGACTGGTTGAAACCTATACTATTTCCTATAATGGTATATGAATAGCTCATATCCTCGCCGTGGTGTCCACACATATCCTAAACCTTTGTATTTGTCCCATAACTTATCCATGGAAGGATTTTTCTGTGCACTCCTTTTAGGTCTCGACCCAGACCCCAGGCATTGGTTAATTAAGTCTTGGTTTAGAATTCTTTTCTTTGTTTTTTATTTCTTAATTTTCAATGTTTCTGAGCTTTCTTTCATTGTTTAATTTTATTCTAAGTCTTTATAGAAGCAACTTCTTAGTCAATTTTTGTATACTTACTTGGATTCACTTTCACTGGTTTTGAGCTGTTCAGTAATGGAAAATTCCCAACCTCCTTTCTTATGCTCCCATGTCCAACAAATCCTTTTCAAGTCTTAAAGAAAAGATGTGATCAAATTCAGGTATAATTCACTCAAGTCTAGCTCATAAATACTCAACTTGCTATCAATCTTGTTATCAGGTAGATCATTTATTTTGAATATCTCAACGATATCATTGAGACATCACATCAGTCAAAAATAATCATCATTGTTGCATCAGCGAGACCATGATTCCATTTTCACTGATAACCACCTTCTTCATCGATGAACTCCTTCCTTTTGGGGTATCAATGAGATTCCAGATAATGTCTCCTCGATGTGCCCTAGTTCCTCTGATATCCTTCCTTAACATGTAATTTATGGTTCATGCTCTTATGGGGTCATTGAGAAGACCCTTGTTTGCCTTCAACCGATAAGTGTCACTTCCTCTGATGCCTTTAGCCTTTTATCATTACATTGGGGGAACCAAAATTTATGTTGGCTTGATAGCCTTTTGTTCCCTCAATATACTTTCACCACATGTTGAACTTTGTTACTATATAATGTATTGCTCCATCAGTGGGACATTGTGTTCCCTTTCGTCGATATGTTCTAGTGATGTTGATATTATTTATTTAACATGTTCTAATCCCTAATAAATGCACATAGGACCAATCAATCATGAATTCAACCAAAAAATAGGGTGCTACACTCGGCGCTAAACTCGGCTATAGACTAGGTGCTAAAGTATGCTCCAAAGTAGGTACATACTTAGGCGTTAAATTAGGCATTATTATCAATGCTACACTTAGAGCTAAACTAAGTGAAAACTTGACTCTAGACTCGGTGCTAAATTTGGTGCTGAAATTAGTATAGAACCCAATGTTAAATATGGCATAAAATTTGATTCTACTTTGCACTGAATTTAGTGCCTGCTTTTTTTGGTTGGTGCAATAAACGGCAAAAATAGCAGTGACTTGATAAATAGTGCCAACTTTTCCAAAAAAATAGAGAAAAATACATTGAAATAGTGGGTGGAAGCAAAAAAGGGAGCAAAAAAGAGAGCTAATCATAGGGATTTGTTGTAGTGTTTATCCAATGACCCACCAATTGGTTTCATTCCCTACCATTGGTTCTAAAAACATCCTTCCCCATCATCATCCAAGCCCGAAGATAAGAAAACCCATATTCCTTGAAGACCCCCATAAACCAAGGTAATACCTTTTCCACATCCCTAACACAAGGAAATCCTCAAGACATTGGTCAAGGGAACATTTTCAATCAATGGACTCGAGGTCCTAATGTGTCATTACCATCACATTATCTAATGGCACCATCATCATCTTTCCCCTTGGTCCCTCCCATCATGCAAAATCAAATGGGACCTCAAACTTGCATTCCTCCATCCCAATCCACTATCTTACAAGGAATATTAAACCAAGGGAATCCCCAACCTCTCATCAACAACCCGCTACTCGCACAAAATATAAACTCATCATAGATATCCCAACAACCAAATGATCCTACATTGCAAGCACATGCCTTAGCTTTACATGAAGAACAAAAGGCTTATCAACAAGTTATCCAACAACAACAACAATAGCAAGAAGCCTTAGTAGCACATCAAGCAACACAACAATAGCAACAACAATAGCAAGTAGCCTTAGTAGTAACAACAGCAAGCAACCTTAGTAGCACAACAACAGCAAGCAGCCTTAGTAGCACAACAACAAGAAGCAACCCTAGCAGGACAAAAATAGCAACAACAACAACAAGTAGTCTTAGTAGCCCAATAGTAACAACAAGCCCTAGTGGCTCAACAACAACAAGGTTCCTACTATAAGCCTCAACAAAACATCATCAGTACAAACACATTAGGAACGTATACATCAACACCACCATCACCTTCACAATATCCCACACCACCATACACACCATAAAACACCTCATCATATTAGAATCTCATGTACAACCAATTGACCATCCCACAATACGTAGTGTATGTTCCTCCACCAACTCCCCAAGATGATATGGCATCACAAATCGAAGCGTTATCACAAGAAATATAGGATCTCTAGATGGGAAAAATGAAGAAGACCCATACAAAAAACCTATGTCCTTATCCATTCAATCAAAACATCGTAATGGTACCATTCACTCCCAATTTTGAGGTCCCCAAATTCAATAAATACAAAGGGAGAGGAAGTCATGTGGACCATATCAAAGAGTTTAATGTCACTTGTATGGAGGTTTCCTACAATGATTCTCATTTGATGCACCTCTTTCTATGAAGCTTGACGGGCCTAACCATCAACTAGTTTTCTCAATTACCTCCAGGTATCAAAACTTTCCAACAAATCACCAATAAATTCATAGATCACTTCTCCTTTAATCTTGAAATGGACATAAGCCTAGAAGATTTGTATACTCTCAAACACAACAAAGGAGAATATTTCACCAATTTCTTACAATGATGGAGGCAAAGGGCTAGTAAGATCAAGTGGCCAATTCCTAATGAACAACAAGTGGGGATCATCATAGCAAATCTACATCTAGATCTATCCTTCCACTTAAAAATGCAATATGTTACATCTTATTTGTCCCTAGAGCCCTTAACATCAAGAGAGCTCTAATCTCATAGGGAAATACTCAAGCCTACAAAGACAACCACCCATCAACCAGTTCAAGTGAGAAGCCTCGTGTTTGGGCTAAGGAAAAAAATGTAACAAACAATGGAATGGTAGATGCTAAGGTGGTCCTAAGTGCTCCTAGGCCAAAAAACATTCAAATAGCTAACATTCAACCAATTGTGCAACAAACAACACCATCACAAAACAATCAAATCAATAACACTAAAATGCAACAACGATGAACACCCAATAAGAACAACTATCCAAAACGCAAGTACACATAATTGTCGAAACCTATCGAAACCATCATGAAGAAATTGGTAGTGTCAAACTTGATAATGCCTCCCAATTTTGAAAACTACCAAGAACCACAAGATAAACCACCCTAGTACAAAGAGAATGGTCTTTGTGACTTTCACAAAATCAAAGGACACAAAACAATGAACTGCATGAGGGTCAAAAATATTATCTAAGATCTTATAGAGAGTGAAGCCATATCTGTTGAGGTACTAGCCAGCAATCAAGATCTTATAGAGAGCGAAGCCATATCTGTCGAGGTACCAACCGACAATCAAGATCTTAAGACATACAAGAACCCTATGCCCGATCATAACAAAGTAAACACCAGAAAGGCTAAGGATTACACAAATGTGCAGCATACCTATTCCATTGTAGTCGCTTCATATGATAGTGTCGTCATTGTTGTCACCATCAAAGGGCCTAGTACAGAGTGTGGGGTCACCACATGACATGGAAAATTCACCATCCAAGGAGTCCCACCTCAATCTAGGGCACAACCTACTTTGCCTACATAAAACCCTAGCAAGTATAATCTCCTAGATCAGCTTAAGAAGATCCTCACATAGATTTATATCTTGAAACTATTGAGGCTATCCCCCGCACATAGGGAAATCCTAGAAAAATCTTTATCTTCATTATTTGTCCCCGAGGATATTGACACATAATAGTTTCAAGCTATGGTAGGGCATATTACTACTCATCTTCTCACCTTCTCAAAACAAGGCCCGCCATTGCAACCATCTCATAATCATGCTTTATAGCTTGAGTTCATTGTTCATAATAACAAGGTTAAAAGAGTCTTAGTAGATGGAGGTGTTAGTCTAAGAATTTGCACCCTTCAGTTGATCAAAAACTTGGGCTATTCAGAGAATACTATTGAGAAAACAAAAAGTACAACCATTAAGTCATATGATGATCAAGAGCGAGTATCGCAAGGCATCATCCAAGTGGGACCCATCATTTCAGAGATAACATGGAAAGTGTTAGACCTTGATCTCCCCTACAACATCTTGCTTGGCCGACCATGGATCCATGCCCTAAAAGTTGTAGCTTCGACCTACCATCAATGTGTAAAGTTTCCTTTTGAGGGCTAATAAATTACCATCCATGGAGATCCTGAGCCTTTTTGCTATTACAAAAACCTTGAGGCCAAGTTTTACAAGATACCCCAGATCCCTAAAAATGATGAAGGGCCTACACCATCCTCCTCATTTTTTGACCCATCATCCCTTGCATCTACCTCATAAAAGAAAACACCCATTGTGTAGAAAATTCTTGACATCAAAGTAGTGATCCAAGATTATGGTTGTGGAAACTATAAACTAATGAAGGACACCTTTGTTTTGGAGTAGCTACCTCTTTCTCCCAAATCTCATGGGAAACCCATATCTAGCAACGAAGTGCTTGAAACTATCAAGATGGTAGCTACCACCTTCACCAAGTGGGGGGATATGAACAAAGAATATATCAATGAGGAGGATGTCTCTAAACTGCTCTATCAAGATGAACGACTCATCCCTATACTTCCCATGGAAGATGACAATAAAGGCTTGTAACTAATGAAGGGATGGGGCTACAACAAGAATGAGAAACTGGGACAAAATGACAATGGTTTGCTAGAACCCATTATTTTGGAGAAATTCCTAAAGAATCTTGGCCTAGGTTATACTACTAGCAAGGTTACCCTTCTTGGCAGAGGTACTTTCGATAAATGGGTTGAGGCTTCCTCTTGGTTACCCACATCGATTGATACCACCCTAGATGAATTCCCCCTTGATGTTGCTGACCTATTTTAGAATAACTCCCTTTTCCTGATATTCACAACATCCTTCACCTCGAGCAACCATCTGACATAAATAAACCTACTATACCCACAACTCATTGAATTGGACCAACGAGGACCACCGATTCTAGATTTATTCGAAAATGATGAAGTGATCTCAGAATTCATGGGACTTCATAACAACTCACCATGGGTGGATCACAAGGTTGGTTTTGATATAAAACTAGACACAGGGGTCTACTATGGGAAGATGATTGAATCCTTCAGTCACAAAAAGGAGAACTTGCAACATTCAGATCTTTGAGTGAAAACCACACTGTGACACTTTTTGATCCTAAAATAGTAAAAAAGAAAGGATGCATCCAAGGGTGAAAACCTCTTTGAGGCACCCAAGGATAAGGGATTCAATATCCCCCTTAGTGTGATGCATCCAAAGAAGTCATTAGTTCTAGCAGAAAAGGCTACTCCAGTCAATGTCGGAACCGACGAAGCACCCAAGATCACTTTCTATGTCGAATCCTTATTAGATGAAGAACAGAAAAACCTAACAACATTCCTGATAGGGTGAAGAACCAACCTTGCATGGGCATACAAAAAATATTTCAGGGATTGATCTAGAAGTGGTTGTGCATCACTTAGCATTTTATCCTAAAGCCAAACCAATAAAACAGAAATTAAGAAAGATGCACCCTCAGATAGCACTCTTGGTAAAACTTGAGTTACAAAAGCTTCTTGACATTGGATTCATCCAACCGATAGATTATCCTAAGTGGGTTTCAAACCTGGTACCAGTCTCCAAACCCATTGGGGGCATCAGAATATGCATGAATTTCAGAGACTTAAACAAGGCATGCCCAAAGGATGATTTCCCTCATCCTAACATCGACCTCATCATGGATTTAAGAGTTGGGCCTGAAATGTTGTCACTCATGGATGTTTTTTCAAGCTATAATCAGATCATGATCACCAAGAAGGATCAACACAAAACTGCATTCACTTGTCCATGGGGAACATATTGTTGGAAAGTGATGCCATTTGGGATAAAGAACGTAGGAGCAACCTATCAAAGAGAAATGACCCTCATCTTTCATGACATGATCCACAAAATAGTCAAAGATAATGTGGATGATATTTAGGAAAAAACAAAGAAAATAAGTGAACACATAGAAGTATTGGGACCCATCTTTGATAGACTTGAAGAATACAAGGTACGGTTGAATCCAAAAAAGTGTGTCTTTGGGGTTACATCAGGGAAGCTCCTTGGCTATATCATCTCACAAAGAGGGATAGAAATTTATCCAGTAAAAGTGAAATCAATCCTTGACATGGAACCACCACAAACATTGAAGCAGATGAGAGGGTTACAAGGAAGATTATAGTACATCAGAAGATTCATAGCACAATTATCAGATAAAATCCACCCTTTCTCACATCTTATCCATAAAGGAATAACTTACAAGTGGTATGTGAAGTGTGATAAAGCTTTCCAGCAGATCAAGGACCACCTATTAACACCTCTAGTGCTCATGCCACCAATACCAAACAATCCATTGATCCTGTATATCTCAACAACATTAGCAACACTGGGTGATCTTCTAGCACAACACGATGAAAATGGGAAAGAAAGGGATATTTATTACATCAGTAGGACCTTATTAGGCTATGAAATTAACTATTCATCCATTGAGAAAGCATGCTTAGTAGTGTTTTTTTCTTCACAAAATTTCAGACACTACATGTTATCACATCAAACCAAGCTTATTACAAAGATTGACCCCTTGAAATACTTGTTATCCAAAGCTACTCTCATAGGATGAATGGCCAAATGGGTGATGATCTTGACTAAATTTGACATAGAGTATGTGGATTGCAAGGAAATCAAGGGACAAGTGATCGTAAACCAACTAATAGAAGCACCTATCTATGCAAAGAATTTGTTGATATCAGAATTCCCTAATGAATCAGTGTTCCTTGTCAACCTAACAGATTAGTGAAAAATATATTTTGATGGATCTTTCACCCAACATGGATCATGAATAGGTATTCTTTTTATCACTCCTCAAGGAGATTGCATCCCTAAGTCATACATGTTATCATTTCCATGTACTAACAACATTGTGGAATATGAAGCCCTAATCATAGGTCTAAGGATAGCAGTTAAGTGGAAAATACAAGAGATGAAAGTCTATGGAGACTCACAACTGGTTATCAACAAAGTCAATGATGAATACCAAACTAAAGATGAAAAACATAATCCTTACAAGAAGATGTTAGAGAGTCTCAAGGACCTTTTCATAGAGTAGATTCCTCACATGAACAACTGAGCAGCAGACGCTATGGAAACAATTGGATCATTGTTAGACATGTCAAACAACGTCTTTCAATGTGAATTCTTGATAGAACAACTTCTTGTACCAACTTTTAAAATCCCCGAATCTAAATTTTTGTGTCATCATTGGTCCTATATCCCCATGGTATCATGATATATTCATCTACCTTAGTAGAGGAACCCTCCCATATGATATCACCTCCAACTTGAAGAAGACCTTTGTTAAGAAGGCATCCTGATTCATGATCCTAGGTGATACCCTATATTTTCAAAGCATCAAGGGGACATTACTACGATGTCTTAACCAAGAGGAATCCTTGACCGATTTAATAGAAATACATGATGGAATATGTGGTTCCCACTCTAGTGGTATGACTTTAGCTAAGAAACTGTTGAGGACTGGGTACTACTAGCCAACCACAAAAAGAGAAGACCATCAATATATGCAAAAGTGTGTATAGTTTCAATAGCATGGAGATCTTATTAATGCTTCAGCTCAGGAATTACAACCCATGGTCACACCTTGGCCTTTCTCATAGTGGGGGCTTGACCTCATAGGAAAGATTACTCCCACTTCATCTAATGGCCACAAATTTATCATTACAACCACTGAGTACTTTACCAAGTGGGTCAAAGCCATTCCTATGACCTACATAATGGGGAAGAAAATTGCCAAGTTTATCCTGAATTACCTTATCTTTCATTATGATGTTCTGCAAACCCTTATCTCAGACAACAAAACACCCTTCAAGAATCAAGATGTGAAAGAGCTATGTCAAATATTCAACATCCAACATCGATTATCTACCACATATTACCCCCAAGGCAATGGTCAAGCTGAGGCTACAAACAAGACCATCCTAAAAATCCTAAAGAAAATTTTCAATGAAGTTGGACGTGACTAGCATTTGCAGTTAAATCCCACCCTCTAGGCCTATCGAACTAGTATCTGCATGCCTATAGATGCAACCCCATTCTCCTTGATTTATGGATCAAAATCCATCCTTCCTATTGAGGTTGAGCTCCCATCGCTACGAGTGTCACTGCACAATCTAATCACTAATGAAGAATACAGAGTATCTCGACTAAATGAGCTAGAATTCTTGGATGAGTGTCACCTTGATACCCTTAATCACTTCAAAGTATACCAAAATTGATTGAAACAGAGCTATAACAAGAAGATCAAGTGTTGATATTTCCAGCTAAGGGATCTTCTTCTAAAGTGGAATCAAAAAAATCTTCTAGATCAGGACAGTAAAGGAAAGTTTTAGCCTAAAGTTCGTTAGGTCCCTTTGTTGTCACAGAAAGCTATGGATCAAGAGCACACTAGTTATCAACACCTGAAGGTGAACCCTTGTAGGAACCAACCAATAGTATGCATCTTAAAAAAATATATCCCTAAGCGAAGGGTGTAAATCTGAAAATACAAAAAAAATCAAAAAATGATCAAAAATCCAAAAACGTAAGAAAAAGGATTGAAAATAGTAAAGAAAAAAATTGTCCTCCATTGGAAACCACTTCGGTGGTTCTTTGGGTAAGTACCTTGGTGAAAACCTGGAAAACGGTCACCTTGAATAAATAAAGCATCTCCATCTATCTTTGACTCTTTATCCTATCATCCTTTGCATCACGTCCATCCATCACATCATTCATCCTATCTATTTCATCACCCATTTGTGGCTATATCATAGCTTGGTCTTGTGAATTATCGTATCCCCTTTAGTACTACTTGGAATATTCCTAAGGTCAGTTTCTCCTGCCTATATTGAGGTAGTCTATTGCAACATGTTGGGGGTAATTCATTATGGATCGGATCAAGTTCTTGTATATCTTAAGTTTACTAGAAATCTCACCAAAAATCCCAAAAACATTCATAAAACTTCATCAAAAATCTAAAAACACTTGCAAAATCATCAAAAAATCCAAAAACATCCAAAATCCTGTATAGCTCAAATCCAAAAACATTTGAAAAATTATAAATTCAAAATCCAAAAACATCCAAAACACATCAAAATCCCTAAAAAGGTTAAACGTTGAAAATCAAAAACATTTCCCTGTCAAACTACGAGTCTCTAAGCTTGAACGTAGGCAAGGCCATCACTGATGTGCCCATGAGACACCCTAGGTCAATCCTTTAGGAGTCCATCATAATAAAATGACATTCCATCAACCATTCATTTCTCATTGTAAATAAGTCAAGTCAGTATAACTACATGGTCTATGCATGTATAACATAGGCAAGGCTAATCTTTGATCAGCCCCCAAGGCCCCTAGGATAGTCTTTTAGGTTAGGTTCTTGGTTGAAACTCATAAAATCCCTAAACATTTACAAAATCTCATAAAAATCCCTAAACATTCAAAAAATTGAAAAAGACCTAAACAACATCAAATATCTTTGAAAAACCCTAAACAACCTCAAATAACTAAAAACCAAAACATTCAAATCAGCAATTAAAAAAGACCTAAACAGCCTCAAAACATTAGAAAATACCAAAAACATTGAAATATTCTAAAAAATCTAAAACAATACATCCCATTTCGCTTTCACCCGCAATAAACTTCCACCCATAATAAATCGATCATCACCTTCAACCTTTGGTAAAATAAGTAGAAAACAAGTATCGCAAGTCGTAAAGTGAGAACCTGAGTGTCAAAATCTAA
Organism: Sequoiadendron giganteum; assembly: GCA_007115665.2. Lineage (NCBI taxonomy): Eukaryota > Viridiplantae > Streptophyta > Pinopsida > Cupressales > Cupressaceae > Sequoiadendron > Sequoiadendron giganteum. Next base: position 639,408,377 of record CM021105.1, on the reverse strand, counting down.
ACTCTAAATCATAGGTAAACGAGCTAGTGAAGTTTGTATCAATGGCTTATCACACACCTCATCCTAATCAAAACATCTAATCAACATGTCCTAGGATGAATCCTTCCTGCGATGGACATCAATATCAAAGTCGACTTAGCTAAATTAACCTAGAAAGAGATATAGATAACACTGACTATTTTTCTTTGATCTTTTCTTATGATTTATCTTATTGACCCATTCTAAGGACCTCTCGATGATGTCTAAACAATTTAGAAAGAAAGGAATGGGTCATCAATTATTATCTTTCTCTTGTACTTGTGGATATTCTTGTAAAAAAATCTTGGTGCATACTTGCTTGGTTGTGTGTCAAGAGGTTGTTTGGAGTAGATTGTTGACTATTGTGTATGCTTTGGTCCAAGATATTTTGAACTACTAAACTACATTCTGATGAGGTTTTTGTATGTTAAGGTGTGAACAAGAACTATCCTATCTATTTGTAGAGTCAAATTCCATTACACTATATATAATGTCATCCTAGTTTTCAATACCTTAATGCAATGTGTCTATGTGTTATATCAAAAATAAGGAATGACAAAAAATCCCAATCCCAAAATATGAGAAAATCATCATCATCATCATCTCTCATCACTACATCTAATAAAGTCTTGATGGATCATTTACTTGTTGGACTTATTGTATCAATCTTCAAAATCAATGGTCAATCATTCATTTTATTCTTCTATCTTCTTTCCATGCTAATCTGGTATCATGACAGTCAACAAAAACACCAATGCATCCATCCATAGCATATAATAGAAAGATACTGAAAAAAAATATAACACATCCATTGCATTGCATTGCATCCATCCCATAACATCACCTCTCATATGCAATGCATCATAGATCATCATCAAATATCGCATAAATAAAATAAGTGCATCATATCATATCATATCATCCATACATTCATAGAGCGTGAAATAAAAGCACATCACATATCGAATCAGGATCATCTCATATATATTTAAAAATGGTCACTATCATGGTAAAATATCTCAATCGATATGTGTGATATATCAAAATATACATGAGGCTACCCATGGTCGATGACTGTCTATACATCATCAAATATGTCTACATCAGCATATGAGATTTCCAGGAACTACTTTTCATCCTCTTCACCAGCAATGCCTCTTTCGTTGGGGTATAACGGGGCATCTATATCATCTTCAGCTCAACAATTTGAAAATGTTGCAACTCTTTGATTCAAAAGCAACCTTAAATCTCAAGCATCTCAAGCACAAGTCTGATTTTCACCTATCATGAGCTCGATCAGAACACTATTGTCCAATCTATCTCTCGAGGGGGCAACCAACCATCTTTCAATCATATCAATATCAAATCATCTGACAAATTTTATTCCTAGCCTTGCTAGCAAATCTTGATCAATTTATTAAATCAATCATCATTGGGATATATTTTCCCTATCAATCATTGTGTTGCTCATATCTTGACAACACTATCCTTACATTGTTGTGAATCCTCAACAATTTTATCAATCAATCAATCAAATCAATCAACTTTAGCTTGGCTATCAACATCTCAAAGAGATCATCGATATCCATTTTTGTATCATCATCAGCATCAAAATCAACATCAGTCTTTGAACCAATTCAATGAGTACATTGCTTCAAAGAGGGGGAAAATGTAGACACTTAAAAATGTCTTCAATGATATCACACACTCGAACCTGATATACTAACACCATTTCATCCTAAAATCCATCCTCTTTTCACTTGATTAATTAGCCTAGCTATTTAATTAATTGCATCATTTTCATCCATTAATCTAATTAACCTAATTAGGCTAATTCACCCCTTTTCATGCTAACCTTTCATCCTATTAAATTGAATAAATCAAATTATTTTATTTAATCCCTAAAGTCTTCTTATTTAATTAAATAACCCTAAGTTGTTTAATTAAATATCATCTCACTTTCCCCCTTTTCATTAAATCATTTATTTAATGAATATCCTATTTCCCCTAATTAGCATAATTGAAACTTTATTTAATTATCAAATTACTAAATAAATCTAATCCTCCCACTTGCAAGGGAATATTATAAGAGAATATTCCTCCTTTGCACATTCATCCAAAAAAGGAATATTCTCATGGAATATTCCTTCCCTTTTTGCACATTAAAAATTTGTTTTAATTTGCTAAATATCTAATTTTTTTCACCCATGAGAATATTCTCTTCACTCATTCGAAAAAAGAAATATTCTTCCTTATAACAAACTTACAAGACTTCATGTGCAAGTTAACTTACAAGACTTTTTGTGCAAGTCTTGAAAGTGTGTTTGTTTGAATGAATGTGAGCCCTTGATTAAATATCATCTTGCATTTTCAACCCTTGATGGGAATCCATGATCCATGCCTCCATTTTCTTTCATTTTTTATCATTGATTAACCTTTTTAATCTTAACCCTTCATTTCTCATTTTCTCTCCTATAAAATGGTCACTATTTGGAGACAAATGGATCCATCTTTTAACAACAAACTTATGTTGTCAAAATAACTTGCACTTGCACCCATATTTAGGTCTCGTTTAGAATCATTTTACTTGCATATTAGCTTAGCTTCCATTAATGGCTTCCATGGTAACATAGATGCATCCATTTAGCTTATTTGGTAATTATGGTTTCAATCATTTTAGCTTAAACTCCATTTGGATTAGCTTTGCACACATCCATATCGATCATCTTAGCATAAATCATGTTATAATAACTTGCATCATGTTCATTTAGCTTTAAATCGTGTTTTCATACACATCTCACAATGCTTTCATCAGTTTTCTTCAATAAGACTGATTGAAACAAGCTCACTTATCCACGAGATTGGGAAGGGGTCATCATTCCACATCAATACGACACCACTCCCCCAATAGGATAAGTTTCAATGGATTAGAATAGGTGTCTTTGAATATTTCATGATTTAATATGCTAGTTTTAATGGATTCCTAGTTTAGTCTTTGTATTGGATGATCTCTATCGAGATTGGCGTTTATTGGCTTGAATATACTTTGTATCTTCATGGATCAAGTGTAGTCAGCCCATACTAATTTGTCGGTCACAACTCCAACTATCCATAATAGGTGGTAGGTTTTATTTAAATGGTAAATGTAAGAACATGTAGCATAATCTACTCAAGTAAAGATAAAATAGTGGTTATGGGAGATGGTATAAGAATCCAAAAGATGATGTGACATTCAACTACCCATGTGTGGGAGAGAGTGACACATGTAGCTAATGGATTATGCCATTAGGCCTCATATTAACCAAGTCTAATTAACCTAATAAAGATTAATAATATGTGGTGGAAAAAATAAAATCCCCTAATATAAAAAAAAATTAAAAAACCTACATTTACACCCCCCTTAAGCATAGCTTAGGTGGGTAAAAATATGGGTTGTGACAAATGAAGCCTGATGAGGTACCCATGTATAAATACGTCCTTCCCAAAAGAAGAAGCCCCCATAAGAGGAATAGACCCCCCAAAATAGAGAGAGAAAACACCCCCATTGTAGAGAGAGCAAAATGAAGGAATAAAAAGCCCCCTAAAATAGACACATGTCACACCCCCAGCAAAACTTGCAAATGAAGAAACTTCCTCTCAATGAAGGTTTTGGTGAAGATTTCAATGATTTTCTTCAATGCATGACAATATGTAAGATAAATGATGTTTTCCTGAATCAACTCCCAAATGTAGTGCATATGAATCTTAATGTGTTTAATTTGCTTATAATGAATTGGATTCCTTGAGATTTGTATCACACTTTAATTATCAAAAAAGATGATTGTAGGATTTTTGAATGGATTATTGAACTCTGTGAGAATATTCTAAAGACAAATAGCCTTAGTGGTGCAATTAACTGCCCCTTGATACTCAACCTCTATAGATGAAAGAGAAATTATAGACTGCTTCTTGCTCAACCAAAAATAGACCAGAACCAAGTAAGAAGCAATACCTTGAAGTAGACTTGCAATCTTAAGAATCACCTACCCAATTTGAATCTATATATCCCACCAAGTCAATATCCACACCCCTACATATTGAATCCCATGACTACGAATACCTTGAATGTAGTGGAGGTTCCTCTTAGTTGCTTTCCAATTTGTAACTCATGTGGCTCTTGCATGAACTAAGAGACCATGCCCACAACATATTAAATTCTAGTTCTCATATGAGTCAAATAGATGAGACTCCTAACGAGCTTTTAGTATAAAGTGTCATCAACCAAGGGTGAATAACACTTAGCCTCAAGTTTGACCCTTGACAAAACTGGAGTTGATGTAGTCTACAATTAGCCATGAAAAATATGGAAAGCATATCAAGAGCATACTTGGGTTGTGCAAGGAAGATACCTGAAGATGACTAAGTGATCTAAATCCATAAGTCTGACATCAAAAATATATCATGCAAAGTAGTTTTCATTACTTTGATGGTGGATGAGTGACACCCTATGATCAAAAAGTCATCAACACAAATAACCAAAAAAGTGAGAGTATCATCCTGCTATAAAATATGGACATGCGAATCAAAATGACATCTAGTGAACCCAACTATTAGAAGGAAGGATTTCATCTTGGAATACCAATCCCAAGGAGCCTATTTGAGGCCATTGAGAGACTTACAAAGACAAAAAACTAGTGAAGGATCTTTTACAAACCCCTATTGTTGCTCTATGTAGATTTTCTCTTCAAGGTCATCATGAAAGGCACTCTTCACATCCATTTTATGAACTTCCCAATGATGGGTTGCAACTATAGCAAGTAAAAGTAGTATGTAATTCATTTTGGCAGCTGGTGCAAAAGTCTTAGATTAATCAATCCCAGGAACCTGGGAGAATCCTTTTGCAACCAAGCAATCCTTATGCTTATCAATTGACCCATCTTCTATAAATTTTGTTCAATAGATCCACTTACATTGAAAAAGTTTCCATCCCTTAATAATATAGACATGAATCCATGTGTGATTCCTCTCTAAGGAATTGAACTCTTCCTACATAGCAACATCCCACTTGAGGATACTTGAAGCTTCCCAAAAGGCCTTTGGATTAGAAGTTGAAGCAATGAAAATATTTGGAGCTTATTAGAAATGTGGCCTTTTTCTTCTAGTATCTAATGGATCACCAACCCAATCACTTGTTGAATGTAATGTCTGACGATTCCAAAGAGGCTCAGAGGATGGAGAGTATGGAGGAGAATCCTCAACCTATGAATGATGACTATGAGAAGAATGTGAATCCTTATCATCATTGTCACCATCTGAAGTGGAGGAAGAAGAATCCTCATCAATATTTGGATAATTAATATCCTCTAAAGAACTATCATCATGATGCAATTTCCAATGTAATAGTGGATGGAGAAGTGGTAGGAGAATTGGATGGGCTCTCCTGAAAACAAAAATATTCTCAATGAGCAACTCATGAGTGGTGGGATGGAGAAGCTAGTAGCCTTTGGCATCATCTAGGTACCCAAAAAGTATACAAGGATTTCTTTGTGGATCCACAACATTAAATTTCTTTGTTGGAATGTGGACCCATTCTAGAAAACCAAACACTCCAAAGTGCTTAACTATGGTTTTTTGACCCCTCCAATATTGAAAAATGAGTTACCCCCTCCAAAGCTTTGTGAGGAACTCATTTTTGGATGTAACACTCTTAATTAATGGCATCTTCCCAATATTGAGGTTCCAAATATTTGGAGTGAATCATACAATTTTCCATATTCTTCAAGGACCTAGCATTCTCCTAAGGAATATATGGAATTGTGTTTTGCATGTTAATATCTTTTGAAACACAAAATTGTTCAAACTGATTGTTGACATATTCATCCCCATTATCTATATGTAACATCTTGATGAACTTCCCTAGTTTTTCTTTGCAAAATCTTTGAAGTCCTAAAAAGACTCAAAGACCTCCAACTTTTGTTTGAGAATATAAACCCAAGTGTATTTGGAAGGATCATCAATAAATGTCAAGAAATGTCTATTAGTGTAAATAGAGTCATTATCATACCAAGTTAGCTAATCACCTTTCTAGGATTGACCTATTCACACCTATCTTAAGTTTACTTAAGTTTCTTTTTCTTTTGTCTCACTTCATATGGTTGATACATGTTTCCTCATGACTTGAGACACCTATTGACACTTTCTTACACACTTGTTAAGTGAGCTCACAACTGTTCCATCTTTGGAGGGGCAGTCAGAGTTTCACCTCCTACCTTTTCACCTCCTTGAATCCTTGCCTATATATGAAAGGATTGATCATTGTATTATAAACTCTTCATTTTATATTGATAAACATACTATTGTGCTCATTTTCTTTTATTGTGGAAGGTTATCAAATTCAAGCTCTCTAATCTTCGCCTTCTCCAACATGATATTAGAGTCATGAGAACATGTTCCTTCTTCCATTGAGGTGAATCTCACACATAGCCCTATTAATGGAGAAACATAGAGGCAAACACACATTACCATTGTGTCCAAAAGGCTCGAGAAATGAAAAATACTTTTTGTTTCATCAATTTCAATAATTTTCAATTTTTACAATTTTTTGGGCCACTATGCCTATTTTTGAAAAGTTTTAAAAAAAAAAAAAATAGTAGAGGGTTAATCTTCCCTCCGCCCATCTGCTCATTAGGGTAGATATTTTCTTTGAGCATACATTTTTGCCATTTCGGCCTATTGTGCACATTTTTGGCCATTCTGAATTATTCTTGCAAGGTTTTGTGGCATATATATGTGTTTTCAAAATTTGTTTCTCATGTTTATGGTCTCCATTAGCCTGCATCATCTTTTGTACTCCATGTGTCTAGGAATATGCAATGCTTGCTTAGAAAGTACAAGCACAGACTTCTTCCACGATTGACTTTGCAAACTGTGTAACTACCTGCTTCTGTAAATTGGTCTCTCTGCATGTTTGGGGTCTTTGAAGCGTGAAAGAGGGAATTTTTTGTGAAATCTCCATTGCCCCAAAGAAAAGCACCACTTTTAGCAGACATTTTTTTTTTTCATAAAGATCAATTTGAAATGCTTGTTATGTGTCCCTTCAATGCATTGAGAACTACACGACCTTCACAGAGAGATTGCAAGTCATGTATAACCCTTTGGGGGTTGATCTCAAAGTAGAAGACAACTTTTTTTTATTTTGTTCAGGCTTAAAGGGGTCAACAAAACAAAGTTGTTTCATTTTTTTGGCAACAAAATCGATGTAATTTTTTTGTTCAAACTCTCCAGTGACTAGCATTTTCTCATCGCGACACTTCATTGGGAATCATAGGTGGCATTGGAAATTAGTGTTATTGGGAATATGCAACATGCATTTCCACCCTCCAAAGACCCCTACACCACTCATCCCCGTTCCAAAGATCTACTACTCGCGGCCTCTTCACTACTTGCAGTATTCAAAGCTTATAAACTACAGATTCAATAGGTCTACAGTTGAATTAGTTTTCACTTGCTCATGGCCATTACCACAAACCTTTTGGAGGTGCCAATATTGTTTCCCTCCCAGGCCAACATCACAGTCCTGCTAGTGAAGGGCTGGTATAAGATGCTTAAGCATCTCACCATTGATGAACAAGAGTTCCTCTAGATCCCATGTGACACCATTTAACATCTTAGTGACCTGGTCAATAAAGGTCACACGACCTTTATCCTTCTAAGTAGTCCTGCTAGTGAAGGGTTGGTATAAGATGCTTAAGCATCTCACCATTGACGAATAAGAGTTCCTCTAGACCCCATGTGACACCATTTAACATCTTAGTGACCTGGTCAATAAAGGTCACACGACCTTTATCCTTCTGAATAGTCCTGCTAGTGAAGGGTTGGTATAAGATGCTTAAGCATCTCACCATTGACGAACAAGAGTTCCTCTAGACCCCATGTGACACCATTTAACATCTTAGTGACCTGGTCAATTAAGGTCACATGACCTTTATCCTTATGTTAGTGAATCGGTTTCTTGTATTATGCAGGAGTTGTGGGGATGAGTTTGTTGCAAATAAGTTTACTTGGTCCCAACAAATTTCCTCATTGCTCTTTACAGCTTTAGTGAGCATATATATTTTGCCTCTTCTCTTGGTTTCATGTCTACCAACCACACGACATCACCGAATTTCAAATATTTTCCACACAACCTCCTCTTCAACCCCAAACCCATGTAGGAAGCTACATTAGGAACCTTGACTTGGTCAACTCTTCAATGTTTCTCAATTGTAATTATTATTATTTTTAAATTATTATTGGTCGACAAAATAGTGATTTTTTTAGTTGACAAGAGCTTTTATGGGGGCCTTTTTACGTTTTTGCATAACTTGCAAAAGGGGGATATTTTTTCGAGTGTAAATAGTTGATAGGAAACTGGTTCCATCGTCAACATTTTAGTGTCAAGATGATTTTTTATTTATTGTCATTTTAATTCAAAATTCTAACCTTTGAAATCAACATTGTAAGCAAATTTCAATGGGGCAAAACTTTAACCCTGCTTATCAAAATTTTGCAAAACTTTTTTTTATTTCTATCAAAATTTCGCAAGGAATCTAATTTTGCATGTAAAATTAAGATCTAGTTGTCAAGAAATTTTAAAAATCTTCATGAGTTATAAACAGAATATTTTGGTATCTGATCTTCATAACTTGTAAAATTTTCTTACACATTTATTCTAGGGGTTACAATCAACACTAATCATTTTGAGGGGTCTCTCTAAATCAAGGGGGAAACTAATTATTTTTATTTTTGAGTTTGTTGGTTCATGTGATCATGTCTCACATTAAATACCTTTCATTTGATTATTCTTCATAATCCTCCTAATAAATGGAAAATCAAATGTGCATATTGTGGGAAAAAAATCATACAACAGAAGAATGTTGATTTCATAGATTTGAGAAAATGGAGAAAATTCTTCTTAGTCATGGTATTGTCTTACCTAATCCTTTAGTTCCACAACATGCAGAAATATCGCCTAGTCTCACTCAAACATCTTGTGAGACAACACCATCATTTGGGAATGAACAATGTAGTCTAATGGCTTGCATTGAGATCTCATCACCCACATCATTTGTTGCTACATCAAAATCCTTTATTGACTCATTTATGAGTTATAGCAATTTTTTGCATCAGGTTATTGATATCATCATTCCAAATCCATCACATTGAGATGCATATCTACCAGACATAGCATTTTCATTTGTAGAATCCCACCTTGTTGATTTAGATAACAATATTGAGGAATTTTTTCTTCTATTTGATGACAACTTTGATGAAGTTGCATGACCATTTCCATCTTCGTATATTGCTCTTTCCTTGCCTACATTGGCTTCTATCATGAAAAATTGTGTAGGCATTCATGAGTTGACCTAACCAACTCAGTTATCGTGTGCAACAGTATCATATTCACATCGATCCAATTGTCACCACACATCCATGGTTCCTATTCCAGAATCTTCTATGGTACCTGATCCATCTTATCAGCATTTGTCACACATCAGCATTGGCTTGGAGATATTTGAGCATCATTGGCATCATTTCAATCTTTGGATTATGTGCAGCATTTAGATACACTCATCTTACTTATTTTATGTTCCTATTCGGAATGGGAGTTCATATTGCACATATTTGTGGTGTTATTTATTCCCAAGAGGAGAAATATTGTTCAACGTTTGTGGATCATCTCTAGCATCCATTTTTGAGCATCTACCAACACTACAAACATAATTTTGAGGGGAGTTTGTATAGTTTCTTTTCTCTTATTGGTTTTTAGAGGAAGCATTTCTTCACATGGAGTTCATCACTTCACACTTTCTTGGGGCGGGAGGGTCACATAGACCTCTATTTTCTTTCCTATGGGGAGAACATTCATTGTACTTTGTGATAGAATTATTCCTTGAGGGCTCATCATGAGTCCTTATATCTTCTTCACTTGTACAGTTTATTGCATTTGCATCATTTATCTTTTGGAGAGGGGTTTTTTAATTTCCCACTAGGTTGTTCTCCTTTACTCCACTTTATGAGATATTTGTACATGAGTACCTAACATGGCCTCATATCTAGGACTCATCATTAGTGCATACATTACTCCCTAAGTTGCACTTAAGGGGGGTTTTAGTGTAAATAGAGTCATTATCATACCTAGTTAGCTAATCACCTTTCTAAGATTGACCTATTCACACCTAGCTTAAGTTTACTTAGGTTTCTTTTGTTTTTGTCTCACTTCATATGGTTGACATGTGTCATCATGACTTGAGACACCTATTAACACTTTCTCACACACTCATCAAGTGATCTCACAAGTGTTCCATCTTTGGAGGGGTGGCCAAAGCTTCACTCCTACCTTATCGCCTCCTCATCCTTACTTATATATGCAAGGATGGATCATTGTATTATACACTCTTCATTTTATATTGATAAACATACTATTGTGCTCATTTTTTTCACTAGTGGAAGATTATCAAATTCAATCTCTCTAATCTTGAGATTCTCCAACATTATTGAGCCCTATTGAAGGATGGATGTGGAAATGGTCCTGCCAAGATATTATGTACTAGCTCTAATACTTGTGTGGCCCTCCATGCTTTTTATTTACCATATTTCTCCTCAAGATTCTTATCAAGAATGCATTCTTGATTTAACATTTATCAAAAAATAAAATATAAGGAAACCTTGAAACCATCTCATGTTGACTAAGTTGTTGCAAGTAGCGATCTAGTTTAAGTGGCAAAATCATTGATTCCACAAACATCTCACCTCATCTGAATGAGTGAGCAATGTTTTTGAAGGAGATTCAGGAACAAAGTGAGAAAACTGATATAGTCTAGAATGATGATATATTTTTCCCATAGCAACTATAAACCAATTGTGCATTTCACTAATTACCACTATATCTAGTGTGAACTCAAATTATTTTCTAAGGCTTGTGTGAGTGATCTAATAAACATGTAGGATATTAGTTGACAAAGATGGAACACAAAGGACATCTTAAAATGTTCATTTGATCACATCAACAAACCCTCTCCCATGCACTTCTATAGGAGTTACATCACCCATTAGTATGGTAAGCATATAACAAGGCTCTAATGAGATAAACTCATCTCAATATGAATCCATATGGTGCAAAGAACTCAAGTCAGTTATCCAAGTGTCAAATTGTGAAGCAACAATTGTTGAACATAGGTTGTCATTGATGTCAAAGGTTGTTAGTAATGACAGAGGATGCAGTCAGAAGTTTGATGTCATAAGGTTGTCAAGGATGAAAGAGATTGTAGGAGTACTTTGAATTATCATTACATTCCCCTTGACTTAAAGTGTCATATGTCAAAAGTTCAATCTAATCAGTGTTGGTAATTTTACTGTCAGGATGCAAAATCAGGAGATATATATTATCAGTTGCTAAGGAGTGTTTGTTGACTGATGTATGCTTGCAATATCTTGCTTACATCTATTCTCTATGTCTTCGGTGGTCCAAAAGTATGTATCAGTATGTTTTTGTTCAATGATATCTTTTGGGGAGAGATATTTCTCTAGCAATACAATCATGGTCTACATTTCTTTCAAAAATGCACTGTTGCTTTGTGGTTTTAGAGGAGAGTATGTCTACACTAGTTCCATCATATTCTTGAGTTTATGTAGGATATGCTCAACATGCAAAAAGATTGAAGTGACATAAGGTTATCTATGTCTTCCTATCATTCAGGTGAAGTTCAAGGCGTGTGTGGTAATGACTAGTTACATGTGAAATTCAAATCTTGTGTATGGTGTTAAGATAGGACTTGGTTAAGATCTTTGTGGTAGCGTGTAACATCAAGTTATTCCAGTGGAACAAAAAATTATTTTTGGACCATTGTGTTACATGTTTCATGTAACTTGAATTTAGGCCCACCCTATGTCATCCTAGCTATTTGTGGATCCCTAGCAAACATGGAAGAGTGCTAATGTAATGTCATGTATATATTTCAAATGTCTAGATGCATCAACATGTATCCGAGAATGACCACATGAATTAAAATTACATTTGTGTGAAGAAGAGTTGGTAGCTAGTGAAAATTGAAGAGAAGGTGGTGAAGATAAAAAGGGAGAATGCATTTCAATGTGTGCACCTATATCAGAAGATAATATGTAGTGAGGGAGAGTGTTAGCTATAACTCTTGCACGTGTTGAGTTACATTGAAGATCCACAAGATTTATTATTGTATTCTGGTAGGACTAGTGTTCTACCTATTGTACTGTTTCATTTGGGGATTGGTGTCTCCAGTAGGTTGGTTCCTACAAACATAATAGGGGATTGTTGTCTCTAGTAGGTTGGTGCCTACTTCAATGTGCAAAATTCACTTGTCTATTTTTGCATCGTGAGGTTGGATTTCGGTAGTAGATCCAAGCAAATTTTCTCAATGTCGTGGTTTTTCCCATCTTGTGTTTCCACATATATCTGGTGTTCTCTTGTGTAAATGTGTGTGCTTATGTTGTTCCCTGATCATTAGCTTTTTTATTTATTTAAGTGTTATTTTTGATATGTGCAATTGGGTTAAAAAAAAATTGTAGATTTGATCTATTGATTCACCCCCCCCCCCCCTCTCAATACATTATGTGCCCTTCAACAACGACTAGGGCCTTTCCCTTTCCTTTCCCCTTACTTTTATGTATGTTCCTAGAAGACCCTTTTGATGAACCTTGTTTGACTGAGTCAGGAACCTTAAGCACCTTAATTTTGAGAAGATGTGAAAGGTTATCAATTTGTTTCTTTTAACACTTATGCTCATCATGGCCAAGCCTTTTATAGTAAGAACACTTGACCTTCTCTTTCTTAGGTTGTTCACCTTTTGATGAATAGGTTTGATTAGCTACATTTGAAGCGGTAGATTTTTTATCTTTCTTCTTCTCTCCCTAGTTCTTTTGTGCGTTGATTTACAACTAAGGCATGTGACTTTGAGGGTTTAATTGTGTTGAAATGATGGATGCACAATGTCCCTGAAGCTGCAACCTTCAAGAGGACCTTTTCCAAGAAGAAATTCACCCACACATAAAGTGTTGCAACTTGAGCATGCAAATGGAGATTGTTATTGATCTAGAATATGAATACAAATATACATATGCCTTGAATAAATAGGCAAGAGAGAAACCTAGAATGCATAAGATGTTGCCAAGTGTCTTAATAACACTACATGTGACAACATGTAAACCCTTACAACCTACCTAGGGAATGACAAACTAATTGAGATAAGTTTTAGAAAAGACAACTCAGCTTCTAGAAGGAATCTTATCTCCTACAAACATGGAAAGGGTAATGACCCCATTATTTATGATTTTCTAATGATGCAACCTAGGACTTAATTAAATAAATAAAAGACCTAAGTTAAACTTATGCTAGTGTAATAAATAATTAATTACACTAACAAATTGTTCCCATTTGGACCAATTTATCTTGCTCCCCAGTGACTTCTATAGCAGATTCATCTAGATAAAGCATTTTGTAGGTGGAACCTAGGGCACATTTTGTAACATAGAATGTAGAAACAAATACATAATAATTAGGATCAAGCTTAGAAAGAACATTCAAGATCAATTTCTCATCATTATTTTCAATTCCACATTGTTTTAACTACAATCTAATTGCTTTCAATTTTATAAAGAAGTCATGTATAGTGTCAAAACTGGTAGGACTTAACCTTATGAATTTATTCTCCAATCGATGACCCCTTAACTCATCCTACTTACCAAAGAGTGTTTCTAATGTGGTTCACACTCCATTGGGTGTAGTGGCAAATTCGACGTGAAAAAATAAGTTTGAAGACATAGACATATATAGAGGACCAAATGCTTCATCACATTTATTAAACCATTTTATTTTTTCTACGTCATCTTTAGGTTCTACTTCAAGTCTCATTGTAACCCTATGATATCCATGCCTTTTGAGATAGATTATCATCTTTTTTTCATTAAAAATAGTTATACGGTGTTAAAAAAAGAACAGTAGATGCATCCATTAGTGCACAAAAGGAGACTGAAATGCAAAAATAAAGTACACGAAATACCCCCCCTTTTCACTAGTTTTTGAAATGACCCCCCCAAGAAATTGCAATGTTGAAACTTTATAATTGGTGCAATTTATAATATATAAAAATTAGATGTTTCAGACTCTTACAAGGCCCAAAATGGCCAAAACATTGAAACTATAGTCCAAGTACAATTTGAGAGTAGTTTGAGATTATTGGTGCAAATTACATAGAAAAATATGAAATCGAGAAAATATGATACTAAAAAAAGAGTTTGTTTGCACAAGTTATGGATCCTAGAAGGTCTTAAAATGAGAACTCTGCAACAAATTATGAGAGAATCTTCAATTTTTAAAAATTTGGAGTATCAAATCATAAAACTAACTTTACTACTATGTAGAACATGAAATTATGCACCAAATCAAAAATGAGTTTGTATGCTCAAGTTACAACAGTTTAAAGTTGAATTGAAAATTCAAAACTTGCAATGGTGAGGGGATCAACCTATTCACAATCACTTGGCTATCAAATTTATGATAGTGTCCCATGACAATCACCTAGCCATGAAATTTAAGATTGTTAAAAAATATGTGAATTTTGTATAGTATGAATGTTGTATGACATGGGGGTGAAAAAAAATCCTCAAAAAAATTGACTCCAATTTTGATGATTTGACAATCAATCTTAAGATGTTTGAGCCTTTTGAGTGCAAATGGCGAGGTCGATTTTGGCTGAAAATATTTCAAAATATCAACTACCACTACAAACCCCTCTAAAAACCTTTATAGCGATTGGATCATTTGATCTCCACTTTTGGTGAAACAAAAGCCAATTTTGACTTTTTTGAGCCTTCTGGACACTATGGAATGCCCAAAAATGCCTTGAGGATTACAAAAAAAAGTAATCACCAAGATCTCAAAAGAACACAAATATGCAAACTAGAGTATATAAATGCTTATTTTTCCTTTAAACTGTTTTGATTCTCCAGATCATTTGAGGATGTAAGAGAAGAGCATACTAGGTTTTCAAGAAAAATATTAGTTATGCATTAGTCTCAAATCCCTAAAAAATGGACAACAAAATGAATTATAACAAACAACGAAGCTCTAATGCCATGTTAGATTATGTGAGAAGCAAGAGGCAAGCCAAAATCTTATGTTGATCTTATAGATCACATGCAACTCCAATCAACAAAAGATCGAAGATCAAAATAATGGAATGAAGACAACTGCAAGAGAATTTTGAGAATAGTCACTTTACTTTCACTGAACTAGTTGAGATGAGAGGAGAGTATTGTATATATAGAAAAATATGAGCAAATACATCTAGAGGTGCATTAACTCCAACTACACATAATAGGTGGGAGGTGTTATATACTTGGTAAATTCCAAAACATGTGGGATAACCTACTTAGATAAAGACATAATAGTGGTTATGAGAGGTGGCATTAGAATCCAAAAGAGGGTGTGAAACTCAACTACCCAAGTGTGGGAGAGAGTGGCACATGTAGCCGATGGATTATTTCATGTGGCCTCGTATTAACCAAGTCTAATTAACCTAAGAAATCTTAATGATATGTGTAGGAAAAAATAAATAGCTCTTAATATAAGGAAAATAAAAGACTACACTAAGAACCCTCTCCTTGATGATATTTTCCCTCCTCTATTGGGAGAATGACTAAATTGTCCTACATCCACCTCATTATCCATAGAGTCATTTGTCTGTTATTCACATTTGTTTCAAACTTACCATAATCAAATTAATTAATCAATGTATCAAAATTAATGTCAATGTAAAATCATATCAATTTCTCACATCTTTGAAACTAGTATCTATATTCACATACACTTCAATGTATACATTGAAATAATCATACCATGGAAACTGTATCATTTTTTAAAATTCCACAAGAGAATCACAATTTTATTTGCATAATCTAATTATCCAAATACATGAAGTAAATGTAACATAATTTAATTTGTTCAAAAATGGGATGTGACACATATCAAACAAGTGGATCAACATAAAACATAATTGGGTTTTCTTATGTCTCCAACACTACAAGCAACTTTCATTAAGGAATAGACAAGATCATATGTTGGGTCCAAAATTTTATGGTCCCTATCAAGTAATCCAACTCATTGGTGAAGTGGCATACATGTTGACACTACCATCTGCTCAAATCCACCATGATTTTCATTTCTCTTGCCTAAAGCAAGTGATAGGAATTGTTATTCAACCTCTAACAAAGCTAGCCACATTGGATGAGGAAAGATCCATATTTTTAAAACTTTGAGGTTATTTTGGGAAAACACACCAAGCACCTTCATAATCATTTTATTGAGGAGTCCTTTGTCTAATGGATGAACTTTCAACATAAAGATGTCACATGGGAATCCACCAACATTATCTTCAAGTTTCCTCATCTCAAGCTTTAAGGATATTTTTTTCAAAGGGGAGGCAATGTTATGTACCCTATTCTAATTATGTTAGCTAGTATTAGTTGGGCACATATTCTTTGTAATTCACCCTTATGTTTTATTAAGAAAAGAGGTTGCATATGCTTTGCAATTGATCTGACTAGTTGTTAGAATAAAGTAATTATCCCACATAGGAGATGGTAATTGTTTCCTTTGACAAAAATCCATATATTGTAATGACTACCCCATTGGGAGCTATCTTGGATATTTGTTATTGGAGTGTATGATCTATTTAGAGGTCGCCCCCTCAAAGTGGCACTACAAAGATAATAAAAGCATGTTGTTTCTCTCATTTCTACAATATTTCTATATGCTTGGCATATTATACCTTACAAATTCACACTATATTAACTTCAATATGTCTTTCATCAACTCTCCAAAGCTCTGAAAAGAAATTGCCGAATCAAGGGAGATATGCACTTCACAATTTGACCTCTAAAATTGAAAAAAAAAAAAATGCCTTATAAAAAGCCTTCTAGATGCCATAATCATGGTTTTAATACCAGTTACAATGAAATAACTTGCACAATAGAATAATGCCATAACAAATACTTAGAAATATATATAAATACTTGTGCTCAATAATAACAAGCCAATTTAAGGGGGCAACCTCCAAAAGTTTTCAACAAGAAATAAGAGTTCAAAATATGATGATCAACAACTACTCACGACCCCCTATATATACCATTATTATGCCTTGGTTGTCACTCAAGTAAGCCAACTACTTAAATAAGATTATATAAATAATTATATAACTCTATTAGGGGTTATACTAGCCCAAAAGTAGGCTACATATATCCCAATTTAATCAATGAGTTAAGAGCATAGCACTAGTAATTAGTTAATGAATTGTCCTTTCTTAATTGTTTTAGTTCTTGTTTTGCATGAGGTGGTGGGTATAAGTACTTAGTCAGTTAGTATACGGCGAGACCCTACCTCCCCTATTTCACATTGTTGAGTCTAGATGGGTGTGCATCACTATTCCTACAAGTACCCTCTATTGGATGTTGTGGTTGTGTTGTTGATATGTGGTTGTCATTGATGTCAACACTATTAGCATTAATGTCTTTAAGACTGTATATGTTGAGGATATTGAGAAATTTGTAATACAATAAGTTACAAGTTGTCTATGAAGCAGTGAAGATCAGTATGATGGAAAGTTCAGTATGTTGACGGTGAGAAGTTGTGGATTAAAGGGTTTGTTTTCAAGCCTATCTAGTTTATCCACCGAAAGTTTCAGAGGTGTGCATGAAGATTTAAGCAAGTTATGAGCTTTTATGTTCCGACAGTTATTCTGTTACTGTAGCTAGTGTTCTTGGAAGAAGATAATGTGATTCTGGTAATCTGAGTTGTTGTGTATGTTCTTGTGGTGTTTGTGGATGTTTCTAGATTGTGCTCTATCTGTGTTGCATGTTCGCATTGATTGTTGTGCTCGCGATCGATGATTCTCTTGCGTGTTCATGTTTTTCATGTTCATGGCTGACAAAGTGATTATAGCGTGTTGTGGATCTTCGAGGAAAAATCTTTGAATGTGTTTTGTGTTTAAGGACATTGTTTTGGGTCTCTACTATGTTGTGGCCGACCTTGGTAGATGCGCATTAATAATATTTATTGTTTTGGGCCAACAGTTTGTATTCATCTTATTATTTTGTTGAAGCCGACATGAAGCGATGTAATTACTTGTTGCGGATATATATGAGCGATTGTTTATCTCATTTGAGACATGCATGATACGAAATGTGCGAGTGTTATGTGCGAATAAAGATCAGATCATTCGAAGGCAAAGCAGATTGTGAAGAAGAGTGAAGAAGTGTTCATGTGCTTAACCAGAATTGTAATCAAGCATTAGCAGATGCTACTTTCTCAGTTCAAGATCTTTAGATGGATTTAATCTGAATATTTATGTAAGACAGTGAGTCTTCCCTTGGGCAGTAAGCCTCTTGTATTTGAGCAGTGAGCTCTAGGCAGTGTGCATGAATGCATGTGCATGAACCATTTATTCTTCTTATACTTTTAACAAAGTATAAACTTGTGGATTAACCTCCACCGTGGTTTTTCCCCTAACAGGGTTTCCACGCAAAAATTTGGTGTCATGTGTATTTCTGATGTGTTGTTGATTTATGCTTTCATGGTTATTAATCGGATCTGAGAATAAGGGTTAATAAAGTTAATAAGTTTGAAATTCTATGACAACTGATTCACCCCCCTCCCCCTCTCAGTTGTCTGCCCTTGTGTTGCCAACACCCTCATGATGAGTAACCTCACCTCGAATAAGTGTTTTGCTAGCACTTATGTGTGATTGAGTGTGCTACATTGGCACGCATGCCTCCTTCCATGGATTGAGATAGCGACACCTCTCTACTTGTGTGTATTTTTGTCATGAGTGATGACAATATTATTGTGTTAGCCTACATTGTTGTGTTGCAATTGTTAAAATGAAAATTATGTTAACCTTGTTTTCACCCATTTTAACATCAGTAATTTTTGGATATTACAAGCCTAGCTACCACAAATGAGGTATTTAAATAATCTTCTCATGGCTAGTCTCAACCTCATATATGCATCTAGCCATCCAACAAAACGAGTAATCAGTGTTCCTAGAATCCAAGCCTCAGAGCATAAACACATTTTTTCATTTAATATAGGAAAGAAAAAGTTAAATCAAACAACTTCATTACTGTAATAGAAGCCAAGCTCTCAACATAAATCTAATGTGTTATAAAAATAAAAAAAATTGGTTCCAAGCAAAAGATTGAAGCTCTTTACAATATTTTTAAAAATATTATTTAATAGGGTTTAATCATCCACAAGGACCATATGACCACAAAACTCTACATGCTAGAGAAACTTAAGAGTCTTCTCCACTAGTCCCCACTAGGTTAGGCTGCAGTCCCATGGAGGGAGGCTTCCTAAAATTTCTCAGCAAGTGTTGAGAATGTTTCGTAGTTTTCATATGTAGGTGGCCCCATAGATTTCCTAGTAATTGGCAAGCTTAAAACTTTAAGCTTGAAAACTTTAAAAAGTTGATATTCTCACGAGTATTTTTTTGCAATGAATGTTAAATAGAAAGTGAAATTACAACTATATAGCTAAATCTAAAAAAATATTGACAAAAATTTAAAAATTTATAGATGAATGACATGTGACAACAAAATAACAGGAAGCCAATGGGAGAAATTTTCAGCCCAACCCCAAATACACCCCCTTAAAATTTAAATTAAAAGTTAAGAGGTTCCTATTGTCTTACACAAGATTCTAATTTATCCTTAGCATAACTTTTTTCTTCTCATAGGGCCCCATGCTTCACAAAAATAGTCACTATAGCTGCATTATGGGGGGGTTTCTACTGTCGGTGAATGTTTCCTTGGTTTCGTTGGAGTGAGCTATGTATATAGTATTTGTTCCTATGTACTAAGCAGATGCAGCGACTGGTTACCCATGCATTTTGGTGAGATGAAGCACTTATCGTATGGACACTCTTGCATTCCTATTTTGGAGGCAACCTTCCATTTCACATGATCAGTTCTTCAGAATTTTGGTACTTTTTCCATCTATATCTTTGAGTTCTTGATGTTTTCCTTGGTTTTCCATCAGATTCAAGTAGTCTCGTTGTGGGCACTCATGTAGATTCTTGTCTTTTTGATCCTGATCATTATCTGTTTCAGCGGAGGTTCTTGTTTGAGCATTTCAACAATCATTCTACGACGGTGTTTGCAACTTCTTCATGGTTTTGTGGCGTTCATTCTTTGTTCCTATCTTTTGGGACAATTTCTTCTTGTTTGGAGGCTTCTTCGTCCTTCACCTGTATTTATCTTTTTTGGAAAAGAGTTTTTCCCATGAGGTTTTCTCTTTTTCTCCTGTTGTGAGAGATCTTTTACATTTGTACATGGGTACCTCATCAAGCCTTGTTTGTCGGGACCCATCTTTGCTTTCATTCATTTGTCCTTAGTTTTATAGCTTCTCCCTAAGTTCATCTTAAGGGGGGGTGTTAGTGTAATAGGTTGTTTACTTGATTAATTTAATCATGTTGATTAATTAATTAAGTCACCTTTACTTTATTTCACTTAAGCTAAACTTAAGAATCTTCTTTTTGCATTATTAAATTAGTCATGTTGTCTCGTTCATTATGATCTTGACACTTGTCACATGCTAATTTAATCTTCATCTAGGGTTTTCACTTTAGGTTTTGATCTCCTTTCTTAAGGATTGATCTCTTTGTAATTATTCACTTCTCGGGTAATGCATCTTTTGCTTCATGTTTGCATAGCAACATTCTTGTGCCTTTTGATCTCCTTTGGTGACAGTTATTTGCTTGCAGGTGTTCATTGGGATCTGTGAAGTTGGATTTCTCAACTTCTACACATGGAACCTCCCACCTCTCTCGCCTCGCCCCACCTCTTAGAAAAGAAATAGATAATAGGAGAGCATCCAACATCTAAACACCACCGAATTGAAATCAGTCATGTAGAGGATCACCTACTTGCTCTCTTAGATTTTCAGGCAATTGACAGGGAATCAAAATCTGCTGGAGATTTTATAGACAATAGTTGGAAATCACTGATGAAACTGCCAAAGTTCTTTTGTAATTATACCACCTTGTAAATGAAATTAATACAGAACTCTTCTGTTCTGATACAGGTTATTGCCTTGCAAATGAAATTAATACAAATTTCTTATGATTCATGATTTAGTAAGTTGAAGATAAAGTTTATAGGACTTGGGCAATTATATTATTTCTTGTCATGCTTCTGTTACTTCAGATATTGGTCTTTCCGAGTTTACTATGAACTCCTTTGATGTATGTGCACTAGGACACTCATAATGGTCATACCACATTGCATATGAACCAAGAGTAAATTATGGAGTTAATGTTAATGACTATTTTAGTAAAGAGTAAAATAGAGTCGTAGTCAAGTTGTCACTTTACCAGTAACCTGCAAGCTTCTTCCCAGAAAGAGCCAACGTCTAAGTGCCCCTGAAAGATTTCTAATAAAACCTGGAGAAAACACTTTATCACCTGGACATTTATCTGTTCCTCATCCACATTGCAGCAAGTTTTTGTGAACTATAAATTAATAATATAGGCTATTGGGCAAATATTGAAAACCTGCCACCAATTCATGTACCGAGAAAAACTTACGGATCTTAACTATCAACTAATTGGAGAGATCCATATGACACTAAATAACTAGCTTATCCACACAAAACATGTTTTTTGGACTAGGAACTACACATGTTTTATAACAATGAACTGATTGCATAATCAATACCAAAAAAAACTAAGCTGTCGAGGAAAATGCTTATTCACATAGAGAAATTGAAAGAGTAGTTAGCTTGCATGCTTTACTTTTTGAAATGACTTCAAAAGCATTGGTGTAGAAACCAAAATTGAAAGCACAGCCGCCTTAATAACAAGTAGCGATTTAGCAGTGAACTCAGTATCTTTACAGGGCAGGGTTTGATAGGGTGAAAGAAAAAGGAATGCCCGTAAGATCATATTAATCAATAAAAATTACAATTCTCCTAATAATTTGAGAAAAACCCAAGTTTATGAAAACCGTTATGAATAGGTTTGAAAGAGAACATAAAATGGTTCAATCAATGTCATAGCTCCAACAGAAACCTAAAGAGCAACAATGGT
Source organism: Sequoiadendron giganteum (assembly GCA_007115665.2). NCBI lineage: Eukaryota > Viridiplantae > Streptophyta > Pinopsida > Cupressales > Cupressaceae > Sequoiadendron > Sequoiadendron giganteum. Next base: position 639,386,226 of record CM021105.1, on the reverse strand, counting down.
TAAAACCCAAGTACAATTGAGATTCAAAGGCCATACCAAATAGGTTATCCTTTCATTCAAATGGCCTTAACACCATCTAAAACTGCACTAATTAGAGACAAATAAATAATGAGTTAGAAGATTAAGGTTAATGAATGCACTGAAATAAGCATCAGTGAAACCCAGAATTGGCATTGAAATGCAGGGGTAACTCCAAGTAGGTTCTCCTTGATAATCAAGCATTTGGAACTGCCTGCAACTCCATTCGTTTCATTCATTTCATCATTAGCCACATTAAACTAATTCAAAACAATTGACAAACATCAAACCCACGATAGAAATTAAAAGAATTAGAAATTACAACATCACAGGCACATGGAATGTTAAAAAACATAATGCAATTTAAATCAAAGCCTACATACTGAGTCTTGGAAAATGAGCCATACTTGAAACAAAGATGGACCGGTCACCAAGAGGACTGCTAGCTTGGTGGTAGAGCAGCCCAACAGCAAATGGGAGATCCTAGGTTCAACTCCTAGCTGGTCCATGACAAGTTTAACATGGTAACAGAGCCCAGATCAGCAGAAACAGGCCAAGCTAGATCCCCGAGCACTTGCTATGTGGTTCAAGGCGGTGTTGGAAAATGAGCCTCACCCAAATCAAAGATGAACCAGTCACCAAGAAGGCTGGTAGCTCAGTGGTAGAGCACCCCAGCAGCCAATGAGAGGTCCTAGGTTCAACTCCTAGCTGGTCCATTAAAATTTTTAACTCTGAGAAATAGTTAACCCGCTCAGAAGACTGCAGCTCTTTATTAATAAATGAACATCAGTAGCAGAACTAGCTATAAAGCTGATATCTACTCATTGCTATTCCATACATCATTATTAAAAACTAATTACAAATAAACTTGGAATTTTCAATGGATATTCAGAAAAAGTAGAAAGAAATGAAGAAAACACATTGCAGTCAAATGAACTTCTCTCAACAGGAACCTTTTTATGCTATTTGATCTTTATTAAACCCTAAATCTAATAAAAACAGTTCATGACAGGACAGTTTTTTATAAACTTTTGAGTACAGAGAAGGGGAGTTTTATGAAAAGTTAGAACTATGCTGCTGAAAATATTTAGTCAGTTCTGATGGAAATGAAAATAGGTGACCTCACTGAAAATTTACAGAACAACAACAGGAGCTACCTGGTTTAACAAATCCTTCAGTCCTTCCCTGAATTGTTTAACAAATCCTTTAATCCTTCACTGAAACCTGGAAATGTATGAGATAAATAAGCATTAACAAGTAATATACAGTTTTAACCACTGCCATTGACCTGCACTTGCCAAGACATTAAATTTTAATTTTAATTTTGGAAGCTGTGAAGAATTATGTAAAGTAGCTCACATTTCCTGCTAGTCCTTTTGAATACGACGGTGTACCTGCAATTCATGCTCTCTGATACATGGTTCTCAATTCATCCACTTATGCAATTCCAAATATATGGATTTCCAAAAGTGTCGCGTGCAGATTCATACCAGAAAGCTTCGAGTGAACTCCATATAGCATGGAGTGCTTATACACCACCCCGTACAATATGTTTGACAGGAAATTTGAGCCGCTTCATGCAATTATTGAATAAATGCTTTGAAGTTTGATGGGATCAGACTTCTAAACATTAATTATTGTCTCCAGCTACAACAATAGAAACCTTAGGTTAACATCCAATTGCAAATTGTTGTTTTAAACAAATTTTTAATTAAAAATTATACATATTTATGTTAAATAGAAAAATATTAGCATTGTGAAAAAAAACACCCCTTTCTCAAAGATGATGTTGGCTACCAAGCAAAGACTACATAAGAATAGTAATAAGCAAACGTTCATCACTGTCTTCAAAACAAACGTGGATGTGTACCTTCATTGCTGTCTGTAAACAGGAGTGGTGGTGTACCTGATAAATATAATTTGTCAATAATCCTTTTGAATACACTTAAGGCTTTCCATTCCTCATCTTTGTTCACAGTAGCTATAAGCCCCTTATGCACTACAGCATTTCTGATTTTAACTTGACTGTCATCCAATTTCTTGCCATGATGGTACATTTCATTTGGGCGGGTATGGAGAATTGTAACTAACCATTTGCCTTGTAAAAGAGTATGACCAATGCCTTCCAGATAAGCACGATAAGAGGTCACAAGTAAAACACAAATATAAATGGCATTCGATGAGGGTCGCGTCTCCAGGGATGCCTCCAGGCTGCCATTCTCACTTATACGAATTTCACCAACTTCATCAGCACCGATCAGCCCAGAAAATAAATTTGCATTTAATCTTGACGCTGCTTCATCCACTGCCTCCCTTAGTATAATGGTAAACTCTGACGGCAGTCTCTGCAATGTTTTTTAAAAGCTTATTGTTACAAATATGTATTCAGAACAATAAACTGAATAATGCCATCTTTTGTGGCAGAAAACCAAAAAAAAACAAAGGTAAAGCCGCAGCACTATAATTTTATTATAGATCAAAACAGAATAAAATAAACTGTAACAGAATTTGTGTGTAGTCAATTTCTTTCTATCTCCAGCCCAGCGCCTACCCAAGACAGCTTTATTTTCCTATATAAAAGATAGCTACCACCCCACTAAACACCACTAACTCCGCCATAAAAAAAAATCACAACAGCCAGTAAATGGCATCCACAAAACAGCCCCAAAAAAGAAAAGACTAAAAATAGAAGAAAACAGGTCCTGCTGGAAACTGAATCTAATTTGCCACAAAGGCTAACCACCATCTCACCATACTATTATTAGATCGGTTTGTAACTGCCAGCACCAAAGGAGACAAGAATAATAAACACCAGGTTGAGGCAGTTCGTATCATCCTCCCCACATTAAACAAGAAAGACTGAACTTCCTGGTTCAAAAGAACCAGACTACGTTGCCACCAGTACAAGGGTATAGACCTCCTAGTAGTTTCATCTTCAAAGTATTATTTTGGATCCCTTGTCACTATTCAAGCCACCACTAAACAAAGGAGACAAGAATAACAAACACCAGGTTGAGGCAGTTCGTTTCATCCTCCCCACATTAAACAGAAAAGACTGAACTTCCTGATTCAAAAGAACCAGACTATGTTGCCACCAGTATAAGGGTGTAGACCTTCTAGTAGTTTCATCTTCAAAGTATTATTTTGGATACCTTGTCACTATTCAAGCCACCACTAAAGCTTTCACCCCTTGTTCTAGGATCAGGAATCCAATGCTGATCTCACCATTCAGTTGGACCAATAAAGCTAGGCAATGTCCCTAATGTAGAATCAACAGAATAATCACTGCTGTAGTCATTAATAGACTTGAAAATTTTCCCCTCGTTCTAATCATACTTCACATGACTGCTCTCATAATGAGTTAGGCAGTCACTTTTGACTAAATTTTTTTATCACATCCATGGAAGATTTTTTATGATCATGCTCATATCCCCACAATTCACTATTCCCTTCAACAACATTACAGTCAGCTAAAACTTCAACAACATCCTTTTGAGGTTCACCTATAATCTTGTTAGTTGTATCTCATTGAAAATCCACATCAAATTTTGGTTTTACCTCACTATTCAAATCATTTATCTCTTCTGCTCCCAAATTGGCCTTAACTAGTGTACCACGGGGATGCATCCCCCTCACCAAAATCCATGCGTTCTTGGGATGGGACGTCTCTGAGACGTGGGGACTTGGAGGGGAAGATCCCCCTGCCATCCCACCACCTCACTTGTCATCCCCAAGACATCTCCCTCTCACAGAGGATGTTTTTGGGACCCAGGGGCACCAAGCATCTCTCATGGCTAGTCACACAAAAAGGTAATTTAAAATAAACATTTTTTTTTAATCTTGTGCCAAGGCCATTCCTAATGGCCTGTGGGCCCCATCCAAACCCCAAAATCTCTATAAATCTGCCTCCTAACCTCATTTCAACTCACAAAAATAAATCAACAAGAAGTTGATAGCAATTAATGTGAGAGTGAGAGCAGAAAGCCTGCAAATGCAAGGTGAAAAAGTGAGTGAAGAGAAAGAGGATCGAGGAGGAGCAAGAAGAGCAAGAAGAGGAGTGACGCCAAGTTGTCAACTCAAAGGATTGAAACTAGCATTTCTTAAACAAGAAGTAGGCTTCTATGACTACTTTTTTAATTTTTTTAATAATTTCATGATTTATGTTGTTAAAATCTATATAGGTTGTATATTATCAATTAGGTTGATAGAATCTGTATAACTGGTTGTTTATTGACATTCATGTTATCAAAATTCATATACTAAGCTGTATATTGGCAATTGTATTAATAGATATTAGAATCTATATGCCCAACTGGTTGTATATTGACTCGATACACTAGACTGTATATTGCCATTTTTGTTGATAGAATCCACAGACTTGGCTGTATATTGTCATCAAAATTGATAACATTCATATACCAAGTTGTATATTTTCATTAATGTTGACAAAATCAATCTTTCATGACTGGTTAAAAAAAAAAAAAAATTAGTTTCTTTCATTACAAACTGAAATACTAGTTTAAACTTTACATTGTTGATTGTAATTTGTTGCAAATTTCAATTTTAAAATTTAAATTCAATAGTTATTAGTTTAGTTTTGCAAATGAATCATGATCAAATTTTAGTTGTTTTAGTTATATAACAGCAAGCTGTCATATTTATTTTTTTTAAGTTTTAGTCTTTTAGATGTTCAAATTTGCTATTTTTGTATAGGATTATAACTTTTGTGTATCCTCTACTTTTGCACTTCGTGCAACCTGAAGTAAGAAAAACAAAAGTGAAATCCTTATTTGACAAAGGTTAAGAACAAATATTTTTATTTGTGTATCATTTGCTTCTACACTTCGTGCTGAAGTAAGATAAACAAAACGAAAATCTTTGTGTCTTAATCCCTTGCATTATGCATAGTTTGAATTATAATTTTAAAATTATAAACTTATAAATTTTACACCATTTATTGCATTGTCACTATGAGTTCTCATGGAATGAGTGAGGATGAGGTTGAACTTGAGCCTAAATAGCTTAAGGTTGAAGGTGAAACTGAATCCAATTATGCACCTAATGAAAATGCAGAAGCAAAGAGGGGTGACCTTGAAACCCAAACCACCAGTTCCATTGCAAGTGAAAAATTAATTGCCCTTCCACAGTACTGGAAAAATTTGCAAAGGGTCTCTTTGCTCTTAAGTCTCCTCTAAGACAATTTGCAGCAAAATTACCAATCAAGCTTGGGGCATTTGGGGGCACTAGATTGTGGAAGTGCCACTTTTGTAAGCTTGAATTTTAGGGCAGCATTACCAAACTTAATGCCCACCTCCATATCCAAGGAAAAGGTGTAGATGTATGTGAGACATTGGTAGAAAAACCGAACTATAGAGTTGAGATATGTAAGTTATGGAGTGGTCTAGGTAGTGAAGACAATGTACAGGTACATTTGCTTCTTTGTCTCTATGGTCAAGGAGTCATAAGAGATTGGGTTCTACTTCTACTACTTTGTAGAGGCTAGTTGGACATATGCCAATTTCTTCTACTTCAGGGGCAATAGAGACTAGGGGAAAACACAAGATGACAAGTGATGCTCCTAAACCCACTAGAAAAATTACTCAATGTGCAATTGAAGGATGAGATAAATGATGCCAATGGAAAATTCTTCTTTTCCAATGGCATTCTATTCTATGTGGCTTTCTCTCCTTATTATAAGGAGGTAGTGGCGAAGATATCAAGGGTAGGACCATCATATGTGCCACCAAGGGAGACAAATTTGAGGATGAAATATCCCACCCTGATCTAAGATATTTAATTTTGAATTCTGACTGCCTATGTTGTGCCTGGGTTTTATAGTTTTAACTTTTTATGATTTTTGTGTTTTTGAATAGATTGCCAAGAAATGCAATAGAGTGTAATGAAATATATAAACAGTTGCAAAGTAAACAAACTATTGAAGCAATGCAATACACTTTCAATTCAGATTTACTCAATGTTTGAGGAATAACATAACATCATACTTAGAGGTCATACAGGAGATCATTACAAGTCTAATGCAATCTGATCAGCAATAGAGAACTCCTTACTTCTGAATGCTTAACTCAATTTAATGTCTTCTCCACCTTGAAATTGATGCCAAACTATTCCCTTGCCTTGGATGCCAACCTTATTGCAAATTCTGGTCTCAAACTTTAGGCGGTTCCCTTTGTGCATTCACATGCCCTAGCTGGGGGTGTACGACCAGGCTTGAGAATGGTACGGCCTAGCCTTAGAACCTCACGTGCTAGCAATGAATGATAAGCAATTGTTATATTCTGCAATGTATATTCAATCTGCTCACACTAACTTCTGAAAATCTGAACAAACTATCTCCAATCAAGCACAAATGTGACCTATGAGTGAAGCCGCCTGAAGATGCAAACCTTGGGTGGTATTTCACACCAGTAGAATGCACAATCTAAGAGAGCTACATTCTCCAAGATCAATTTGCAGCTGAAAACCCTTGTTTTCTTCTCACAGCCAAACTCTTCAATTTTGCTAAGTGTTGAATGTATAATGAATGCTTTTTCAAAAGCCTTTTATACCTCACCCAAAAAGCACGACTTCCAAGGCACTTTTAATCCATTTAATATAATAAAAAAGATTTGCTTTTGTTGCCTTATATTATATCTCAAGTGGGCGCTCAAACCAATGACTTAAATGATTTGACTTAATGCTATTAAATAAACCTTTATTATAAAGTCAATTAAGTCATAAATGATAACCACTTTTATAATTAATTATTATTAAAGTAGTCACTTTAATAATAATTAAAATATCATAACTACATAAATAATCAACATTAATTAATTCTATCAACGCCACGGGGAAGCCCATTGCTCAAACTGCTCACCAAGACACCTTACTATATACAGTAAGGCTGGACACCAATGTCCAAGAGACTTACTAAAAATAGTAAGTGTGTACAAAAAGAGCCTAAAACACCTGGGGAAGGTCATCTTTGAATAAGCCCAAGAACTGGAGAAGAAAACACCGTAAACTACCATCTAAAGAACCAGATAACCCCCACACACAAGGCCCTCTAAACACCAACATTAGCCTACGAGGGCCAAATGATAGGCTAATCCACCAATCTCTGACACTGGCTAAAAAGGGGACATTATAGAGGACCACAATCTTGGATAAGAACTATTCCGAGATAAATATTTTAATGGATAAAATGAAGCAATCTTGGGTAACAAGTGGATGCAACATAGTCATGGATGGGTGGACGAACATTCGGCACCGTCCACTCACCAATATGATAGTTACATGTTCAAAGGACCCTTATTTTCTTAGGGAAGTTGATTGTTAGGGCATCACAATGATGACAATTTTTAGTTTCAGATCCTAAAATATGCTATAGAGGAGGTTGGGCCACAAAATGTGGTCCAAGAAGTGACAAATGTGGCCCATGTGTGCAAAATTGCAAGAAAGTTAATTGAGACAGCTTACAGACATATTTTGTGGACTCCTTGTTGTGTGCATGCCATGAATAATGCACTCAAGGACATGGGAAAGATTGATTGGATCAAAGTAGTTGTCAATGATGCTAGAGATGTGCATATGTTTATCTGCAACCATCACACTTCACATGCACTCTTCAAGACCACTAAGAAGGAATTCTCGAAACCTATAGAGACTAGATATGCATTGTATTTCATTCTCCTGGAGAGGGTGCTTGAGTTGCAAGAAGCATTGCAACTAATGGTTATGATAGCAGAATGGAATTGGTGGCCTAAGTCCAAGATAGAGTAAGGGAAGAGAGTGAAGGATGTGGTGAAGAGTGGTTTTTTTGGGGTTGATGCAAAACATATTGTCTCCATCATTACTCCAATCTTCCAAGTGATTAGATATGTGGATGCCAATGTACATAGCCTTGGAGATGTGTATGAGTGCATTGATTCTATGCTTGACCAAATGAAGGTTGACATGCAAGAGAATGACCCCACATTGCAATTCTACAATGTACATATTCATCCAATCATTCATCAAAGATGGGATAAGCTCAACACTCCCTTGCACATGGCTACCTATGCATTGAACCCCAAGTGGTACATGCAAAATCTTGGTAGAATTACACCCATATAGGATGTTGAAGTGAAGGCAGCACTCATGAAGGCCATCCAAAAGATGTATGATTTTGTAGAGGCCAACATCATTCATACTGAGTGGACAAAAAATTTCACTGTTAGGGGTTATTCTGAGGACACTAACTCAACCACTTGAATTGGCATTATGTGATCGTAGAATTTGATAATCATGTGAGTGTGTCATGAGGACACTAATAGCCCATAGTTTGTTCCTATTTCATCTATTACAAGGGCCAAACATACACAAATGCCCATTATAATGGCATGGGCTCTAACCATACACAAGACCACATAAATAGTGGTGATGTGGAGAGGGCAGATTTGATATTCATTGCTATCTCTTGAGTTAAATCTCTCAACCAACTAAGAATATCACCACCATTCTCATTTGAGAAACACTGTAATATGGAAAATGCAAGCTATGTTAACAATAGGAAAAATAAAGAGCAATAGTTGTAGCCCTCGTTTCTAAGTTGACCCTTGAGGAAACATCTAATACATATTCGTTTTGCATGTGATTGGTTTCATGTAATTATAATTGTGTAAAAATAGTTTAAAATTAGTGTTATGTTCATGCAACTAGCTATAATGCAATTTGTTAATTTGATCTTCTAGAGTTATGATCATGAAATTTATGTGCATTCATATTGTTATAATATGTGGTATGCTTGTGTTTTGAATGCCTTGGTATATATAGGACATTATAATTGTATATAAGTGGATTGTGATAATAAATGAGCATTGAACATTGTATTACATTCAAGAAAAGATGCATCTAACAATGTGTATGGAATAAAAAATAAACCAATCAATGATATCTTTTAAAATTTGAAATTAATGCATTTTTTACTCTATTATGTGGAGTTTCTGGGAAATGGACAACAAGAGATGGGGGATGCATCTCCAAGTTGGTTGGGATGGGAATCCATTTTTCTGGTGATGACAATTAAAAGAATAGGAAAAATTTCAAAAATATAGGAATTATTCATATATAAGCATTCATCATATACACATAGAATTCAGATGAAAGTCACACTCACATAGAGAAAATATAAAAAATAGGAATTCAAATATTCATATGATAAAGCATTCACTATATCCATTATATAACCATATTATGAAAAAATAGAGCTGAATTAAAAATTCGTAAGTTAACATACAAATTAACATTTTAATGTCTAAACATTTGAGTTTTCATTATCAATGTGCACATACAATCTCTTCGGGCTATTAGATTCAATCTCTTTAAACTAAAACTTGAACTTGACAGAACTTGAAAATCAAAAGTACTGTCTAATATTCATCTCAAGACCATAGACGCTTCTTAAAAAGCAAGTATATCATGATAAAGTCAAGTCATAGATAGGAGCCAAATTGAGCTATATGCTTGGTTGGGTTAGAAAATTTATCTTCTCAGCCACATGTTTTAACTTTTAATGAATACAAAACAACATTAAATATTAGACAATACATTATTTTTTGGTCTCATTCTAATGGAGAAAATCTATTTCAAATTACGAACTTTGATAAAGATGATAATGGCATTTTCTATAGTAGAAGCAATGAAAATCATTATTAGTAATGATTCAAAATATTTATATGTACTAATACATGTATCTTGAAAAACAAGTGTGATCTTTGTTAATTGTCATCAGACAAGGAAGTTGTGTGTTAGTGGGTATGTTGGACTTCCTATTTCTAAAAATATTTTCTAAAGCCATACAAAAGCAAATACTTGCAATGGGAAGAGCTTACACCTAGCTTTCTCTTGATTTGACAAAGCATATAATCAGCTAGTGATTGTTACAACATTTCTTAAAGACCATTCAATAGTCTGTTAATCCTATTACATGTAGATTATCTTACCCAAATATTGAATTAGAGAAAATTGAATGTCTTTCTACTACATATGGATCCATAACACAATGATTTTCAAATTCTAAAATATCATATCAATAAATTCAAGAATGAATCTATATTAATAGCTTGGGTTGTAAATTCAATTGAGATGGAATAACTTTATTTGTAGTCAATAATAAATTCTATGTAATAAAAGCATTTCTGCAATTTACTTTGTTTTTCTTTTTTAATGTACCTTTGTAGGCTAGGCCATAGGGGATGGCTAGTCATCTCTTGTCATGTACCCTACTATTTTTATGGTGTATCTAGGATGTTTCTATTTTTTATAGAAGACGGCCTTGAGAATTTTTCATACCCGTCCTTGCATCCCCAAAAATGTCCCCACATCCTTGAAACATCCGTAATGTAGGGATGGGTACAAATTTCTAAGAGATGCATCCTCATGGAGCATAACATTTTTAAGGTAGCTTATTATGTCGGAAAGTATCATTTAATGTTAGACCCTACTTGAGGAAACTAATCCAACTCTTGGCCAATAGGCTCTATAACTTGAAGCCTATTGAATATGCTTGACCTCATTCTAGAGCTATCATTTTACCATGCCAATGCATAATTAGGAGTATCTTAATAGAATATCTACATTGCACAAGCATCTAAGGCATCTTGCATGTTTGAGTGGCATCCTCAATCTTTCACCTAGTCATTGATTTGGCATTCTTATTGGTTTGACATAAGGGAACAATTATCCTTGCCAATTGCAAACTAGAAAGTACAAGAACCAATTTTTATGGTAGAACAAACTCAAAACATCAAGGCGAGCTAAAAGTGATGCAGGGACTGGATCCATAGGTACATACAAATCTGCAAGATAGATCAGATTTGTAGCCACAGAAGTTATCTAAATCAATAGACTGAGCATTTACTAATTCCAAGGCATTTGTCTGATTTTCACTGATATTTTGTGCCATTGATAAATCATCCTCTGACATATGTCACAATTTTCCAACTAAATACTCATCATTTTATTCGATTTTCAAGGCATTTAATTGTAACATTTAATTCAATGCATTTTCATAACATTCTACTATTTAAAATAGATTATAAATATTGATACTATTTATTTATTGCCCAAAGGCATTTTATTCTCCCTCTCAGTAGTAGAACGTTGTTTATTTTCCTTTTCAATTGGAAATGCCACTAAAAGAAAGTCTTCCAATTATTTATTTAAAAGGGAAAAAGTATTTGTGGGGCAGCTTTGTCAACAAGGAAAACGTCACTACATGTTAGCCAGTGGTAATATTATTTTCCAAATAATTGGAAACTCGTGTGCATGATAAGTCCTTTGTGAAACAGAATACCTATATACACAAAATGACCCCATTAATGATGAGCTCAAGGAAATATTAGAACAACTTACAATAGGGCTTGCAGAGGAGTGATGAGTATGATTATTTTCAGCAGATGCAGACATTATTTAATTTGATGTGTGCGATTCCCAGCATAAAGTGATTGCAGTTATAATAACTAATTTAGCTGACAGGCCTTTAAATTCTTTATGGTAAGAGAAAAAATTGTCACTAAATTTTAAACTACAAAATATACTGAATCAAGCAGTAAAACTAACTGCCACCGACTCTTAGACTCTCAGAGTCAATTAAATATGAGAAATAAATAAAATTTTGTAACAGACAATTTCAAAATATCCTGTTTTCTGGTTAGAGACAAAGTATTGCTTACCTTCAGCCCACAAATGCAATTCCATACACCTACATCTCGATTGTGATGCACTTCAATTACCAAACTTTTCAATCCTTTCAACTCTTCTATACCTTCCAAACTCTGCAGCTCATTACATTCTCTAATCTTGATGTGCTCGAGACAAGGTAGATGTGCAAGGCTTGGCAACTCTCTTAACCCTTTACAGCTGTCTATGAATAAACTTTCAAGCCCTGTCAGATTAGCTAACCCTGATATTTTTTCCAAATTGCCACAATCATACAAGCTAAGAAAATTCAGAGTTGTTACCAGCTTTATGTCCACTTCAGTTAGATTATACATGCGTGAAAGCTTGAGTGACTCAAGAATGGGACAAATCTCTGTACTGATCAACAACTTTGATAAAGGTAAATTATCAAAATGTAAGATTTGAAGGCTATTCATGCAGCTGCTTGTACAAGACTTACAGTGAGTTAAATCGCTACTATTGTTCAGATCCAATTCCCCACTTAATGAGACATTCCGCAATACCAATCTTCTAAGACTGTTGAGTTTTCTAAGTGACTGTGAGAAGGACCTCCCTTCAGTGCTTGTGGTCTTAAAGGATGCGTTTATTTGTAAAACTTCCAAATGATTCAACATTCCTATTAAATCTGGAAGCCTTTGCAATGAGGGACAATTATTAAGCTCCAGCTCTCTCAATTGGAAATTGGCCTAGAATTCACAATTCATTTCCAAAAACAAGTTAGTTCTCTATACAATCTCTCTAAAATGACTTCTGAAATGTATACTCTCCAATGAAGTATAGGTAGCCATCCCATAAGTTTTACAATTTCTTAATATTGGAAACAGGTAAGTAGGCTGTCCCAGTAAATAGCTGATCACATTTTCCAGTGATAAAAAATGTTTCAGTGATTTACCTGCAGACCAACTGGTATTTTCAAATTTAAAGAAAATAGAAACTTTGAGTGATTGGAGCAGAGGAAAGGGAAACTCAATTTGCAATAAAAAAAATATAGCATACCTGGGTATCACTGTGCTGGTTCATGTTTTGGCTTCCTTGTATGTGCAATTTTTGCTGAGGAATGCTCCACAATCATTCCAGAAGACCTTTAACACTAAAACCATGCAACTTTGGCAGAAGAATGCTCCATAATTGTTCCAGAGGTATCAGAACACTTAAACTGTTCATGCTTTGCAGAGGACTACTCCACAATTGTTCTACAGGTCCATCAACACATAAACCATGCAATTGTCGAAGAGGAATCCATGAAGGAATGCTTTTCAACACACCATCAAGCTGAAGCCACAGGAGAGCATTTGATTTCTCAGCACTGTTGCTTAAGTTTCCTATAAAATATCTAATCCTACTACCCATGGATGAGTCCCAAAATGAATGGAAACACCTGGCATTTGTCTCTTCTAGGATTTTTCTGAATCCTTTTTCTTCCTGCATATAAGGATCAACATTAAATTTTTGCTTGGCTGAAGAAAAAAGAAATTGAAATATTTTAGTATTCAGGTTACCTTCTTGGAAGCATGCTACAATGTTAGATATTTCTGATAAAATTTAACTCAAATCGTTTATCCTTGAAGATGGATTCAATAGTGATATATATCCTCGAAGACAGATCTAATAGTGACATCTATCCTTTAAGATAGATCCAGAAGTGAGATCTAAAGCTTCTCACAGTAATTTTGTTAACTCATTTTGTTTATCATTGGAGATGGATTCAATAGTGAGATCCATCCTTGAAGATGGATCTAGTAGTGACATCTATCCTTTAAGTTAGATCCAGGAGTGAGATCTAAAGCTTCTCACACTAACTGCGTTATCAACTTGGTTACATAAATTTGTATCAATGATCCTAGCCTCATCCCTTTAAAGGGTCGAGCCTTTGCATTCAAGAGTGAGGGGTATCCATTCTGCTACTGAGGAATACTTGATCCTTGGTGAGCTCTTTCTAAGCCATTCGACTTCACCAATAAACCAAAGGCCACTTGACTATTAATTAATTAATTTTAGAAACATAAACAAAAAAAACATACCATAGATCTAAAATTTTGGTGTTGCCACAGCCGAGGAGGACCCAATTCATCTGCCATTTGTCTTCCTAGATCACGAAGGTGGTCATGCATTCTGAATGGAAATTCTAACTCCCACATAGTATGTTGAACCCCATCTTCCAGCAGCTCAACCAGACACTTATCTTGCAGGGTTTGAAGTGCATGCTCAGCGCTCCATCCTGACCACTTCCATATTCTGATAGCCACATCCTTATTTCTAGAGGAAGAGAATAACTGAAAATCTCCCTCTGTTCTGAGGAAGAAACATGCAATATCCATAAAAATTTGTTTCTCCTCATTATCTAGACCATCAAAGCTGATCTTGAGCCTTTGCATTATATCGTGAGGAAGTACTTTCCTAACTTTGTTCAATTCTAACCGCCAATAATTCTTATTACTACCATAAACATGGGCACCCAAAACTTTGAGGGAGAGGGGTAAGCCTCCACAGAATTCTTCGAAGCTTTGAACCAAACCCTCGTAGCCAATAGTAGGATATGGTTGGTGGAAAGCATGCCAACAGAAGAGCTCATTGGCATGATGTCTATCCATTCCCTTTACATTATAACAAATATTGATATCTGCACGTATTAACACCCTCTGGTCACGGGTTGTGACAATTACCAGACTTCCAGGACTCAGCATAACTTTAGTTAAAAGAGCATCTAACTGGTCTGGATGATCAATATCATCTATGATGATAAGAAAGCGCGACCTGCTGCATTTGGACAGACGCTGTCTGAGGCAGTTTGTTCCTTCAATTGTATTTGCAAAATTGCGATCTTCATCCAAGAATTCCTTCAGAAGCTGGCTTTGGAGGAGGTGCAATTTACCTTGTTTTGATGCTTCTCTCGCATCATCAAGAAAACATGATGCGTTGTAGTCTGAACGCTTAGAATTGAAGAACTCCTTTGCCAGGGTTGTTTTCCCACATCCTCCCAATCCGAAGATGCCAACCAACTTCACTTCCTCTTCATCTGCCTGCCCACAATTCCTTTCAAAGTCTTCTACTAGTTCAGTAAGTCCTACCGGATGTTTCGCAACATATAAGGGTTTCCTCTTTTGGATCTCCTTCAGGACAGAAGCCACTATTCTCTGACACAGATTGCTGAAATGGGAATTGTTTTCCAAGGCAATGCGTTAAGATAGAATTTAGAAAGGTTAAAAAGATATGTTGTATAAGAATTTGCATATTTGAATCAGATGTGTATAACAATCAAGAGTAGGTAAAGATGGTTTGCTCACGGTTATAACAATACTGAAATTTAATGAAAATGAAAAACAATACTGTGCTGGGACATTGTTTTCACTTGTAAAAAGGGTTGTTAACAATTTTTGAAATTGAAAAAAGGTAGGAAACTGGAAAACAAATTTTCAGGTGTTAAAAAGTGATTGGGCAGTCAATTTTAATGAATTATAAACTTTGTGATGGATAAGATTGATAAAATTGAATTTTCGTGTGATTGAGAATAATAAATGATATAATTCAGGTAAAAACATCATATTATACAAAAAATTCGGGACAGGGGAAGGGAGATGCATTTCTAGTTTTGAATAAATAAAAATAATTAAATTGAAAAAATAAGTTTAAAACAAAAATATAATAAATATTTAAAGAAATACAAATTAAGTCATCGAAAGTGGGAAGAACAAGGTCAAACAACCTCCCCAACAGAAATTTTAAATAGGAGAGAAAACCAGAATAAGGCACAGAATCAGTGGAGAACAAGCTTATCAATCACATAGATTTAAAAATTAGCAGTTAAGCAGAACATTGAGAACACCTATCGGTAATTAATTTTAGAAAAATGAGAAATAAAATAAGAATATCATACTTGTTATGCTTCTTGAGTTCAAAACCAGCGAAATGGGAAGCAGAGAGAAGAGCTTTTTTCCACTGCTCCAACTTATCTAGATGCCTTCCTTTTCTTTTGTATTGAGAAAATGCTTTAGCATAGGTTCCCTGGTCGATGTGGCGAAGCTCTGAAGGCTCCACTTGGTAGAACACAGGAATAAACAGCGCCTCCGTCTGTTGCAACATTAAGACCAGCTCGTCCAGACACCACTTGGACTCTGCATATCCTTTGGAAAAGATGGCAATTTGAACGCAAGACGAGCAGATGACATCTTCAATGGTACAAGATATACACTCACCGACTTGTATTTCTTCAGAATCAAGAAACGCTCGGTGTCCGCTTTTAAGAAGAGACTCGTATATTTGTTTAGCCAGAGTTTCCTTAACATCAGGGCCACGGTGGCTAATGAATACATCGTATGATTTTGGATGTGCAGGTGCCCTTTCTCTTACAATTTCATCGCAGTCTTGATGTGCCAAATACTGGTCTTCAGATGAGAAGGAGGATTCTGCCATTAATACAGGAACAGAACTCATTAAGTCAATTCGGAAGTTAAAAGCTCGTCATTGCACTATAGAGCACGGAGTGCTATGTGCCGTGTTTGATTAATGAACCGCGCTCTTTCGGTATAGTTGTCCACACGTAACGCCCACTGGTTTGCTGATTAATAAAACAAATTAACGCCCACTGGTTTGCTGATTAATAAAACAAATTAACGCCCACTGGTTTGCTGATTGATAAAACAAATTAAAAGCCCACTGGTTTGCTGACAAATTAAAAGAACAAAAATCTTATACAACGACTACCTACTCTACACAACAAAGGAAAAACAAGATAAAAAAAATATATAATAAAATTTAAAAAATCGGATTCATTGTGTATATTTTCTTATTTGATATGTCCAATCATATTGAGTGATCCATTATTAAAAAAAAAAAAGAATTGTTGCAGACATAGGGGAGAAGACCCAGTTACCGTCCCCCATTGAATAACCGCCACCTCCATGCTCATTTAACCCCCCAAAAAAAAATCACTTTGATCCATTAAAAAAAATTATTTGATTGAATAAATAATTACAAAAACACCAATCGCTGCTCATTATAATTACAAAAACACTAATGGCTGCTCATTAAGGGTTAAAGTGCATGTTTTAGAGTGGATTTAAGGCATAAACAATTATAATTGATGGAAATTAGAGTGGACGGATACTGGGACATTAGCTACCGGCAACCGGACGACACCTCTAAAAGGTGTCTTTTTGACCTCCACGCGCATATCCAATGCTCCCACACTCTATCAAATTGCCCAAAAGCCAAAAGCTTAGTTATAAGCTCTTAACTCATGGGCGAAAAAAACCCATAAAAAAAAATTTCGATTCAACGCACTGTTTAGATTCTATGGTTGCGTGAAGTTAGCCCTAGCGGATACTGGGTCTTCTCCCCTAATCTTCAAAAGAAGTGGAGAAAAGGGAGGAGGACCACAGATCAAGGACGTGACAAGAGGAAGAGGAGCTAAGATAAAAGAGAAAGGCAAAAATACATATAATAAAATTTTAAAAGAGCAGATTCACTATTAAGATTGTTTTTCGATTTATTGTGTATATTTTCTTATTTCATATGTCGAATCAAATTGAGTGATCCATCATCAAAAAAGAAAGAAAGAAGAATTGTTGTAGACATAATCTTAAAAAGAAGTGGAGAAAAGAGAGGAGGATTAGATATAGAGGACGTGGCAAGAGGAAGAGGAGCTAAGATAAAGGAGAACGGAAAAATATGAAAGTAAGTATATATAATCAAATGAATAAACATAGTAAGTGAATATGTGTATATAAAATGTATAAGAGTGAATATATGTAGGTGTATAAATGTAAAGAGATGAAATTATATATTGCAAATATGAGAATGCATATATGTGGATAAATGTATGCAAATAAATACTAAAATATGAATAAATACTATAAAAATTAGCAACAATAAATGAACAAAGAATGGTTCTATACATATATATAAATAATCATATATGTATATATGTGAAGTTATATATAAATTTATATTATTATAATAGAATATATTTATATGCATACAATTGCGTGTATAAAAGTGAATCTATATGACTATATGTGTGCATATAGGTGAATGATTATAGAATATAAGCATAAGATATATAAAAAATGGGAACAAATGAGTATGTATATATATAAGTAAATGCTATAGATATAAGGAAAAATGCACAAATTTAAAAAAATTGCATATGAAAAAATATATAAACATATATGAGCCATAATTGTATTCAAAGTGTATTTATAAAAGTATATATAACATGTTCTATAATTGCATGGAGCAACTAAATGTGAACATATACATAGATATATACACCTATCTATAAGAATATAAATGTAGATGAATATATAGAAAAAAAAACATGAAATGGGAGAAAAAGTAATCTATACAAGACTATCACCAAGTGAAAGAATGTATGTGTATACAAGTATATATAAAGGTATAAGACAATATAAGTGTAGACACTTAAAATTGTCAGTATCACGCATCTGATTCAATTTACTAACACCATTTTCATCCTAATTCAATCATTCTTGTCTATTTAATTGAATAATGTTAATTGTTTAATTAAATTTATCATTTTCTTCTATTAATCAAATAATCAATATTATTGGATTAATTTCACCCTTTCATGCTAATTTTCACCCTATTTGATTAAATAATACAAATTGTTTAATTAAATCCCTTAATTCCTCTCATTTGATTAAATAATCCTAATTGTTTAGTTAAATGTCATAAATCCTACTTTTTAATTAAATGATCTAATCTTAAATCTCTTCATCTTGCACAATTAAATAGTTTCATAATTATTTTATTGACTAATTACCCACTCCTCAAAATATATTCTTAGGGAATATTCTTCTCATTCAACTTCAAATATTTCCCACCTAATAGAAATATCTTCCAACATTCTTCCTAAAATTAAGGGACTTGCACAAATGTCTAATTCAACTAGAGCCCTTGATTAAATTCAATGGTCTATGTCATTCTTTAATCTCATCCATGGATTTGATCATTGATCCATGTTATTCTCTCGCATTCATTTATATCCATTGATTAGCTAATCTAATCTTAGCCATTGATTCAACCAAAAATCCTATAAATAGTCTTCATTTCTATGAGTAAATCATCCACAAAGCATTTGAGTAATCATACTATAGCCAATTTCATCCTCATTTTAAGAGCATTCATATATTTCCATCAATTTCACCATTAGAGGTCATCAAAGCTTTGCTTCAAACAATAGGATTAGGAAAGGGCTGAGCATTTCACATCAATTCAACACTAATCCTCCAATGGGATGAGGTTTTCTTGTGTTTAATTAAGTTCTCTATATCAATTGAATGTTATGGGTGATCCCACAATACTGGTTTACAATTTTTGACCAAACTAGACACTGAAATCCTTTTTTCTAACTAAATCTTCACTTTCAAGCACCTATAGCGGCTAAACCGTGAGGAATTTGAAGATGATGCAAACTAGTGATTTGTGACATTTTTTCTGTAGATTTTAAATATATTTTTTTCAAAAAAATTGGAATCAGATTGCACTTCTTTTTCCATCTCCTTCAAAAACTAGTTTTTTTCAGTAAACAGCATTTTTAAGGAGTGACGCTCACCATATACAACATAACTTTTTTTTTCTATGAAGGATAAAACTCTAACTTTTTTGAACTTATATTTGTAACTACAATATCTAGTGCTTCCATTTGGTTTCATAGTGTTTTATTGAATATTTTTTCCTTAATCAAGTTTCGAAGTCAAACTAATCACAATTCAGACATAGGCGGACCGTATACAACGTAACTTTTTTTGTATGTATCGAATTTATTTATTTTTGTTGGATCAAGGAATTCAATATCTAGTGCACTCATATTTTTCAAAACAAAATTGATAATCTGCTATTTTTCCACATGTACAGAACAGAGAGCCTGATTTTCAGTGAAAAACGTATGTTTAATAAACTAAAAAAATAAATACATAATAAAACCAAAACATATTAAAATTATATTCGTTGGATAGCGCATTCCAAGGACTACCATCATCCAGTTAGGTCTATGAAGTCTCCTCCATTTTCATCCTCAACCTGAACTTCGAAGGGCAAAATTCTGGAGTTTTTTGGTGCCAAAGAGTGAGAAGGTGGGAAAAGGGGGGTTTAGGCGAACCAAGGGGGGTTCGCTCAAAAAAAACATTCTTCATATTTTTTGTAGGAATGGTGGGACCTTGCATTTAATGGGTTCGCTCGAACCAGGGTTCTAGTGAACCTTCTTTTGGTTCGCTCAAACCAGGGTTCTCGCGAACCCTCGTTTGGTTCGCTTCAATCAAGAAGTTCGTTCGAACCCCAAAAACCAATTTTTTTTGCATGGGATCATTTTTGCAACTTTTCTTTCCTCACTCAAATTGTAAACCACTTTTGTAGGTTTAACCTTATTTCATGTTTAATGGCTTCCTAGTTAATGTTTGTAAGAATTTCATTGGGAATATGATTTAGTTAGGTTAACTGCTTGGTTTCTTAGTTGATTCTTAGCATTATTAATTTGGTTATATTTCATGTTCATATTTTTGGCACGCACGGTGGGACCCTTGTCCCTGATTTTCTATTTTTTTGTGAAGTCTTTTGGACTTTGCAGGGCTAGAGGCAGAACAACATTTCTACAATCAACCAGTAGCAATGCAGTTGCAAATGGTGGCACTTTTGTATGTAAAGGATCATGCTCTTGCAAATAATCACACTTGTTTTTTTTTCTTGCATAGCTTTCTTACAGGTTGATGCTTCTGCAAATGGCCATGCATTTGAATTTCATCCACACTTCTACAACTCAACAGAGTGACACTTCTGCTTGACAGTCCAACACTTTTGCATAGAACAATTCAACACCTTTGTAGGAAAACCAAAGGCTTAACTTTAGGGTTTTAGTCTAAATTTAAATCAACTTTCTGCCTAACCCTAACTTTTTTCTTGTTTGTTGATTTTTTTTTATAAGGCTAAGTAATTTGCAAGGAAGCATAAAGTATGGAGCATGGATCAACTTTAAAAGTGTTTCTTAATACAAATCTATGGTTAATCAATTGAAGTCTTAAGTGTTTTTAAACACTTGTGTGAAGAATTTAAGCTTTAGAGCCTTTTCATTTACTATTTTAGCTTAGAATCACACTTTGGTGCTTTAAAGAATGAACCAAAACAATCTCATATATTGATTTTGGGTTTAATCAATGAACACACCTTGTCTTTGGTAAAAATGAACGCACCTTTGTTTGGGTTATGAAATGAACACAACTTGAATAATGAGCATACAGGCCTAAAATCAATCACGTTTACTTTTGGTGCAATTTAAAAAGATTTTTTTTTTTGTTCAGCGTGCTTGGCAAGTCAGATGCATATCCTCTCCCCTCATGCCTAGTGTGATCTTGGGTGAAGAGAAACATCTTGGACTTGTGTATATGTTTATTGTTATCCTATAAGGTTTTTCTATGTATCCTCTCCCCTCACACCTTGTGCGATCTTGGGTGAAGAGAAATAGCATTTCCTTTTTTTTGTTCTTTTGAATAGGACCTTCCTTGAGACACATCTCACAACAAAGAACTCAAGGCGACCTCAAGTGGCATTTATGGGCACACTATATAAATTGGTTGAGAGTGAAAGTTGTAGGTCAAACCATGCATGTAGCACTTTGGTTATCCATGGGTTTCCTGATGGACCTATCGAGAGGTCAGTGATGTTCACCTAATACCCACTAAAAACCTATGTTTTAGAGGCCTAAGATTTTCGAATGTTTTCTCAAAGTGGTGCAATGGAATAACATCGTTCCATGAAGATATTCATCATGTACTAAACATAGTTGAGGTGACAAACACCTTGTAAGGAACTTTTTCTTTCAAGGTAAGAGGTGTATCATGTATGCCTGCATACTCTAGGTACTCACTCTATGGGCAGTATTTTATTTTGCAGACCTACTTTGAGAAAATAAACCTGATCCTTCCACTAAATAGGTTGTGCAATTTTATGTTTTTTCATGTTGAGACCAAGTAACACCATTTAGTGAGTTCTTGTGGAGGAAGAACACATGCAATCAATTGATTATTCTATTGAGACAATATGTTTATTGCGTTTTCAAAATCAAAAATCAAACAAATTAGGTAAATTGGACATTTTAATGATCCCCTAAGCAGACTGACACATTTGCTTGACAATGTGATGCTTTTGCACAAACTGACACACTTCCATTTTTGTCAAAACTACGCTTTTGTTTGCACATCAATGCTTTTGCACATATTGACGCATTTGCTAGGGAAAACAAAAATTTGAACAGTGACGCCTTTGTTTGGACAGTCCGGTTCTTTTTCCAAACGTCAGTGCTTATGCCAAATACCAGTGCTTTGGAAGAACAATAGAGCATCATTTTTTCTTGACAATCCAATGCTTTTTCTTAATTTGACCAAACAACAAACAACTTTCAAACAAAAACTAATTGTATTATGGTTCTAAAACATCAAGTGCATGATCTGCAACTAATTCAGAATGAGACAAAACCACATGTGGCTCACTTATAGCACTCATCAAACAACACACATATCCATATTTTTCAACATCTTGGTCTTATCAAAAACTGCTTGTGTTACTTGATTGAAACAAGCAAGTAAATTTATGCTCATTATTGTTTTTATCAAAACATTTTTTGGGTATTAAACATTGAAACGCCATACAAGAGTTATTTATCAAAATCACTTGGTCTTGTCAAAAGCATATTCTAGGTTTTCAAATAGGATCAACATCACACAATCAAATACCAACATCAAAATTGATATCAAATATCAACCATCCAAACATTACACTTCACAAACAACTTGAAATTTTTGACACAAAACTCTTAGACCAAGTTTTCACAAACATCAATTAGTTTAGCTCTTTTTTTAGAAACAATCTATTTCTAGACATTTAGTTGAATTAGTACACATATTTATGGGTAAGTTTACCTTGAATTCCCAAGTCTACTCTCAAGGTTTGCAAGTTCATAAACATCATCATCAAAAACACATAAATAAAACTTAAGTCTAGGTTATGGTCAAAAAATTTAAAGTTTGATATCATTCACCCCTTCACAACATCATACATCATTGGTCCAAAACCTATTAGAGGTTCTTTGTTAGAAAATTTAGAATCAAATAAGGAATTTCAACAATATCATTCACAACATACAACTCCTAGGGTTCATACACATTTTATGGTTACAACAAGATCACAACACAAGAAAAATATGGAAGCAAACCCTAGTGTTTAAACTTACACATCACAAGTAGTGCTAGTGAACCTATCTTTGGGATGCTCGATTTCAATCCTAAAGGTTTTTCTACTCCACCAAAACATCCACCACCATCTCAACCATCACAAGAAACAAGGGTTCAAATAGATGATATTATGGACAAATCTCATGAGTTCACCACCAAAGAGTTACTTGAAATGCAACAAGACCCAAGGGTTCATCAAATCATAAACACAATGTTAAGTTTAAACCCTACTCAATACATGCTAACAGTTGCACAACAAGGAACAAAACTTCCCTCTACTTTTGATTTGAATACACTTAGGGAACAACCCTTTTCAAATGTTGAATCCATGAGTCAAAATGAACCTTTGGTACATAACATCATTCAATCTATTCCACAAACATCTTCATTACAGGTACCAAGTCAACCTACAATCACTATGGTGGATTCAACTAGTCTTACTAGTCAACATGGAAATCCCCAAAGTCTAAATGTGGACATTCAAAACACAAAAACCAATGTTCCACCCACATTTCATGTCATTCATAGTACACAGGGTTCACAAATCATATCACAACAACCTCAAGGTTATCAAACATCACAAGGGCCTCAAAGTCAAATCCATCAACCTCAAGGTTCACAACAACCTCAAGGTATTCAACCAACTTAAGGTTCTAAAAACATACCCCAACAACCTCAAGGTCATCAACTATCACAAAATATAGGGTCTCAAAACCAAGGTATTCAACACACATCACAATATCAACCCATGTCCCAACATCAATTGTCACAAAATCAAGGAAATCTTCAACCAACATTCCAACATCAATTGGTACCAAATCAAGGTTCACAACAACTATCTCAACATCATGGGTCTCAAAATCAAATGGATTCACAACATCATGGTATCCCTCCATGATATCAAATCTTGCAAGGTCTCATATCACAACAACATCAAACATCCCAACATCAAGGTCAAGTTTCCCCTCATCAAAATCAAAATATCTCAAATCAAGATATGCAACATCATGTGTCACAAAATCAAAATTTAGGTCCACAACAACATCTATACCAAGATTTTCAAGGTCAAAACCAAAACATTCCTCCACCACAACACACTCATCAACACATTTCATAAAATTGATATGGGAAATCAAATCAATACATGCTACCAAATCAAAACATCATGCCACCTACACAACACAACATCCCATCTCCTCAAAGACAAGGTATGGTATAACAACAAGATATTGCAACACAACAAGCCTTGGAAGCTCAACAACGAGCACAACAAGCCTTGCAAGCTCAACAATAATATGCTTGATAAAACCAAATGCTTGCACAACAACAATAACAACAAGGCTTGCAATACAACACACAACAACAATTTGCTAGTTCTCAACAAAATGTTGTAAATCAACATTCATATGGATCATATAACACCCCACCACCTTCATCGCCTCTAATTCCGCAATATCACACCAATTCACAATACATGCCATATAACACATATAACAATAGCACACCATCATATCAAAATCTAGCTCATCACTCATCCACCATTCCATAATACACAACATATGCTCCACCATTGAATAATCCTACAAATGGCATATCTTCACAAAGCAAGACACACAAAAAATCCAAGATATTCAAATGAGGAAAACTAAGAAGTCATATGCAATGCAAGATTAATGTCCCTACCCATTTGACTACACTATCGCCATGATACCATTCCCTCTAGGTTTTGAGATCCCTAAGTTTGATAAGTACAAGGGGCAGGGTAATCCAAAGGAAGTGGCATACATGGAAGTAGCATATAATGATTCATACTTGATGCATCTCTTCTCAAGGATTTTGGGAGGCCAAGCTATAGAGTGGTTCTCACACCTACCTTTAGGAATCAAGACATTCCAAGAGATAATAGATCAATTTGTAGCGCATTTATCCTACAATCTTGATACAGACGTAAGCTTGGAGGAACTCTATACCGTTAAATAGAACAAGGGAGAACCATTTGCATATTTCTTACAATGATGGAGACATAGAGAAAGAAAATGTAGATGGCTAATACCAGAGAAGCAACAAGTGGAGATCATTGAAAGAAATCTGGAAATAGACCTAGCCTTCCAATTAAGAATGCATTGTGTTTCAACAAATGAAGAACTCATACCTAAAGGCCTTAACATTGAAAGGGCCCTCATCATAAAAGGAGAAAAACAAAACAAAGACAATCGTCCATTGTCTAGTTCTAGTGAAAAACCCCATATATGGGCCAAAAATAAGAATGATACTAACAATGGCACCATTAATGTGAAGGTTGTAATAAGTGCTCCACCACAAGAAAACACTCAACAACAAAACACACAACTACAAAACAATCAACAAATTATCAACAATGTGAACCCCCCAAGAGGACCACCACCTAGACAAAATAATTACTCACAATGATGCAAATATACACCCTTGGGGGAAGCTATCAAAACGGTGTTACAAAATTTGATTTAGTCGAATCTCATCACACTCCCAGATTACAAGAACTATCAAGAACCTCAAGTCAAACCTCCTTGGTATAAAGATGAGGATCATTGTGAATTTCACAAAACCATGGGATATCAGACATCAAATTGCATGAATCTGAAGAACATTATCCAAGGCCTTATTGATAATGGAGAGGTAAGTATTAACCAACAACCTAGGAATCAAGACCTTGCGATATATAAGACCACAATGCCTGATCATAACAAGGGAAATGATAACAGGAAAGGAAAAGTTTATCATCAGGTCATTCATGTGTACAACAATGTCATAGGATCATGTGATCATCACAATAAAAGGTCATGTTGTTGAGTGTGGAGTCACTAAAAAAAGAGGGAAGGTAACTATCCAAGGAGCCTCATCACAACCTAAAACCCTATAAAACTCAAAACCTATTGATTATAGTATCTTAAGATCAATTGAAGAAAACTCTCCCACAGATTTCCATCTTGGAACTCTTAAAAATTTCCCTTGCAAATAGGGATATTCTAGATAAAGCTCTTTCCTCATCATCAATACCCAATGGTCTTGATACTAAACACTTTATAGCTATGGTCAGACATCTCATGTCCTCCCATTTACTTACATTTTATGAGAACATCCTACTGCAACCATTTCATAATTGTGCTTTACACCTTGAGGTCTACATCCATAAGAACAAAGTGAAAAGAGTCTTGGTAGATGGAGGTGCTGGCCTAAACATTTGTACCCTTCAATTGATCAAGAATCTAGGCTATTTTGAATATGTAATTAAGAAAGCAAAAGGAGTTACTATCAGAGCTTATGATGATAATGAGTGGATTTCATAAGGAACTATCAAGATACCTATCCAAGTAGGGCCAACTATTGCAGAAACAGCTTGTCACTTAGTCTTTGATATTGATCTACCCTACAACATCCTTCTCAGTCGACCATGGATCCATTCCATGCAAGTTCTGCCTTAGCCTACCAGTAGTCCATCAAATTTTGGTATGAGAATATATCCATGGTGATCCAAAGCCTTTCTTCTATTGCAAAAACATGGAGGGAAAGTACTACAAAGTGCCACAAGTCCCTAAAAATGATGTAGTTCCCATACCATCCTCCTATGTTGACCCATCTACCCTACCATCCACTTTTGAATCCAAGGCATCAACATTGAAGAACATCCTAGAGATCAAGGCAATTATCAAAGACAATGGTTGTGGAGATTATAACCTCAAGGACTCTTTTGTTGTGGGAGAACTTTCACTTTCTCTTAAATCCTATAGAAAACCTCAACATATTGACAAAGTGACAAAGTCAATCAAGATCTCACCTACCACTTTCGTGAAGTGGGGAGATCTAAATAAGGAATTCATTTGTGAAGATAATACATCAAAGTGGTTATATCGAGATAATAAGGAAGAACCTCCCCTTCCCATGGATGACAACAACAAAGGGCTTCAGCTGATTGAAGGTATGGGACATAACAAAAATGAAAACCTTGGCCTAAACCATCATGGCTTGCGAGAACCTCTTACTGTTGAGAAACATCCTAAAAATATTGGTCTTGGATTTACCACAAGAAAAATGACCCTTCTTGGCAAGGGTGCTTCTATTAAGGAAATTAACTCTCCCTCTTGGTTAAACACATCGCATAATGCCATCATCGATGACTTCCCCCTTGACATTGCAGACCTTTTTTAGGATACTTGCATTTTCATGATTACCACCACATCCTTTGAGTCTTCTAGCCAAATTACTTAACCGGGACTTGTTTATCCCCATCTCATTAACTAGGACCAATGAGGACCATTGATTCTTGATTCTTTCAAAAATGATGAAGCTATCTTCGAATTTATGGGGCTTTGAGACCGCATACTATTTGGAGATCACAAAGCGGGATTTAACATTGAGTTGGACACCCAAGCATACTATGGTGAAATGATTGAATCCATTAGTCACAAAATTGCAAATATGAAAATCATAACTCGATCCCCAAGTGAAAACCACACTGTGGCACTTTCTAAACACAAAATAGTCAAAATAAAGGACGTATCCAAGGTTGAAAACCTCTTTGAGGTGTATGAGGATGAGAGATTCAATATGCCTAATATCGCAAAAGAGTAGGAAAAGTCAGCAGTACTAGTAGAGGCATCTAATCCAATCAATCTGTAAACAAATGAAGCACCATAGGTCACATTTTATGCTTCTTCTCTAGATGATGAAGAATAGAAGAACTTGGTGAAATTCCTAAGAGAGCACAAGATCAACTTTTCTTGGTCTTATGTAGACATGTCAGGGTTGGACACATCATTAGTATTTCATCATCTCACATTTCATCCTCACACAAACCCTGTGAAGCAAAAGTTGAGAAAAATGCACCCACAAATTGCATTGTTGGTCAAAGTTGAGTTACAAAAGCTTATGGATGTAGGGTTCATCAGAAAAATTGACTATCTTGAGTGGGTTTCCAACCTGGTTCTAGTTTCCAAACCCACTGGGGGCATCATGATATGTATGGACTTTAGAGACTTGAATAAGGCATGTCCCAAAGATGACTTTCCCCTACCAAACATAGATATCATTGTAGACTTGACAGTTGGGCACAAAATTCTTTCACTCATGGACGGATTCTTGGGAATAATCATATAATGATAGCTAAGAATGATCAACATAAGACAATATTTACATGCCCGTGGGGAACTTATTGCTAGAATGTAATGCCATTTGGTCTAAAGAACGCCAAAGCAACATGCTAGAGAGTGATGACCCTCATATTTCATGACATGATCCATAAGACTCTAGAGGACTATGTCAATGATGTCTCACCTAAATCAAAGACAAGGAAGGAGCACTTGGATGTGTTAGCACCAATACATGATAGAATTGAACAGTATAAGGTACAATTAAACCCTAAGAAGTGTGTCTTTGGTGTCACTACAAGAAAAATTCTAAGATACATTGTGTCATGAAGGGGAATTGAAGTAGACCCAACTAAAGTCAAGGAAATCATGGGAATGTAGCCACCACAGACTCTCAAACAACTCTGAAGCCTACAAGGGAAACTCCAATCCATCAAAAGATTCATCGTGCAGCTAGCAAATAAATGTCACCTATTTACCCATCTCCTTCACAAGGGTGTGGCCTATAAATGGGATTAGAATTGTGAGTAAGCATTTCAACAAATGAAGGAATATATAGAAACACTACCTGCCTTGATACCGCCAATAGCAAGAAAACTTATGATACTCTACATTTTAGTGACCTCAACAACCCTAGGGGCTCTCTTAGCTCAAAATGATGAAATAGGAAAAGAGAGAGCTATATACTACATAAGCAAAACCTTGGTAGGATCAGATTTAACTATATGCCCATTGAAAAAGTTTGTTTGGAAGTGGTTTTTGCTTCCCAAAAGCATAGGTATTACATGCTTTCCATCAAGTTAAACTCATTTTCAAGGTAGATCCACTCAAGTACTTGTTGTCAAAAGCTACTCTCACATGTCGTACAACAAAATGGGTAATGATCCTTACAGAGTTTGACATAGAATATGTTGATCGAAAAGCCATCGAGGAAAAATTCATCAAGTGATCAACTAGCAAAGTCACCCATCTATGCAAAGAATCCTTTGGTGTTAGATTTTCCTGATGAATCAGTGTTAATCCTCAGCACAAAAAGTAGAAGTTGTATTTTGATGGTGCATACACACAACATGGGTCTGAAGCAGGAATTTTTTCATCACCCTGCAAGGTGATTGTATCCCCAAATCATATAGGTTAGCTTTTCTCTGCACCAATCATATAGCTAGGTAGACACCCTCATCACTATTGCAAGTATGAAGGTTTTGTCATTACTGTCAACAAGTTGGTGTCGTCATTAATGTCAACTATGTGTTGAGGCAGTTTGTTGCATGATGAAATTTTTGAGGATACTAGGAAAATTGGTAAAATAACAGGGTGTTGCAGAGGTGTTCTGATTTTGTTTCGCATTTCTTCTAGGTTGAAGATCTCCTTTTGTGGTTTGGATATGTTGGTTAGAGTTGTTCAGAGTTTCTATATCCATAATTTGGGCTTCTGGATAGTTGGTTAGAGAAAGTTGTGTTCACCAATTTTTGAACTAGTTTTGCAGTGTTATATAGAGGTGTCTAGGAGAAATGTATTTGCTCCATATTTCTCCGTAGTTTCTTTTCAGGATTTGTGGTACTGAAGGAAAATTAATGGCATTGCTCTCTTGTTTGTGTCAAGAGGATTCGTGGTTATGTGTATCAAAAGAAGGTATTTTGAGTTATAGAGTATTGCAATATCTGATAATGTTGTCTAGATAAACAATATGATTATAATCTTTAAGTGAGATTTGTTGCGAAGGAAGTTTTTGGTTTTCAGGATGTTCTTGGATCGTTTTCAAGTGAAAGTTCATCCTTAACACAACAGAGCAATGGAATTTGTATTTTAATGGTTCATACACATAGCATGGGTCCAAAACAGGAATTCTTTTCATCACCCCGCAAGGTGATTGCATCCCCAAATCATATAGGTTAGTTTTTCTATGCACAAATCATATAGCTAAGTAGAGGCCCTCATCACTGTTGCAAGTATAAAGGTGTTGTCATTAATGTCAATAGGAATTCAATAGGTTGGTGTTTTCATTGATGTCAACTATGTGTTGAGATAGTTTGTTGCATGATGAAGATTTTGAGGATACTAGGAAAATTGATAAAATAAGGAAACAGGGTGTTGCAGAGGTGTTCTGGTTTTGCTTCACATTTCTTCTAGGTTGGAGATCTACTTTTGTGGTTTGGATATGTTGGTTAGAGTTTTTCAGAGTTTCTATATCCAAAATTTGAGCTTTTGGATTGTTGGTTAGAGAAAGTTGTGTTCACTAGTATGTGAACTGGTTTTGCAGTGTCGTATAGAGGTGTCTGGGAGAAATGTATTTTCTCTGTGTTTCTCCATAGTTTCTTTTCAAGATTTGTAGTACTGAAGGAAAGTTAATGGTGTTGCTCTCTTGTTTGTGTCAATAGGATTTGTGGTTAGGTGTATTGAAAGGTCTTTTGAGTTACAAAGTATTGCAGTATCTAGTAATGTTGTCTAGATAAACAATATGATTATAATCTTCAAGTGAGATTTGTTGCAAAGGAAGTTGTTGGTTTTTAGGATGTTCTTGGATCATGTTCAAGTGGATTTTGTTGTCTGAAAGTTTTGGATTGATTTAAGGAAGCGTTTACTTAATGTTTAATGTGTTACTAAAGAAAAGTTAATGGTGTTGCTCTCTTGTTTGTGTCAATAGGATTCGTGGTTAGGTGTATCGAAAGAAGGTCTTTTGAGTTACAAAGTATTGCGATATCTGGTAATGTTGTCTAGATAAAAAGTATGATTATAATCTTCAGGTGAGATTTGTTGCGAAGGAAGTTGTTGGTTTTTAGGATGTTCTTGGATTGTGTTTAAGTGAATTTTGTTGTCTGAAAGTTTTGAATTGATTTAAGGAAGCGTTTACTTAATGTTTAATGTGTTTTCACGAGCAACGACCGACCTGGTGTTTACACTACATTCAAAGATGTTCAAGTATTAATGAAGGCGTAGCATGGTGTGTGAAATTTTAATTTGGGTCCCAACTAAATGTTGTTTTGGTCCACTTTCATTCCTATCCACCACGGGAATGTTTAGTGCCGACCTAATTTAAAATTGCAAAGTTTGAAGCATGTATTGTCGACCTTGGAGAAAGTTTTTAAGGTTGAGGATGGTATAGTAATGAGTCGAGATGTTGAAGATTATTAAGAATAAAAAAGGTGTGTGATTCAAGTGATGTGAATTTCTAAAGAGTAGAGTGTGAGTTTGAGCAGAGCAGTGAGAACTTCAAAGTGTTGGACTTATGAATGCAATGAGCCGCAATCTTTCAAATAAGGCTATGAAAGTGTTGGAGCATTCGTAGTGGATTCCTTGTTGCGTTGAGAAGTTGTTCTATGTGTAACATTTCTCTTCCATCTTTTTTGTTTCTTTATGTGGTAGTGTTCCCTGGCTATGAGCTTTTTTGGACAGTGTGTCCTATTCTGGCAGTGAGCCCTTGTATTGGTTTTGTAATTACTTATATTGTGAGCTAATCATCACCATGATTTTTCCCTCATTGTGTTTTCCACATAAATCTGGTGTTCTCTTGTGTATGGTGTTGTTATTTCAGTTTCTATTATCTAAATTTTGTGATTAATCACTTTAACAAAATAAGGGTTTAAAATGAATGCATTTGGATCTTATTACTATTGAGGGTTTTGATGTTTTAATTTGCTACAACTGATTCACCCCCCTCTTAGTTGTCTTGTTCATTCAACAATTGGTATGAGAGCAATGTTCCTTGAAGAAGAGCTTAACCGCTTGAGCTAGATCCGAGATGGCGAAACAGATAGATTGCCCTAGATTTGATGGAACAGAGTATGCATTTTGGAAGACAAAGATGCAAGGATATCTAGCATCTCATGGATTTGAGATCCAAAAGGCAATAAAGACTTAATATGTTGAACCTTAGAATGGTCCAAAAACAAGTAATGAGATCAAGGCACGTGAGGTAAATGCTAAGGCAAGATTTATTCTTATGAATAGTCTTTCAAATTTTGAATTTGTTAAAGTTATGAATCTTAAGACTACTAAAGATGTTTGGGATAAGATTGAAAGCATTTATGAAGGAGATGATAAGGTCAAACAAGCAAAGTTGTAAAATCTGAAGGCACAATTTGAGACCATGTGAATGTCTGAAGACGAAACAATTCCAACCTACATGCAGAGAGTTGATGAGCTGGTAAGTGTTATGAGAGGTTTTGGTGCACAAGTCAAAGAAACTAGGGTGGTAATGAAAGTTCTCAGAACTCTTCCTGATTCATACAGTAAAAAGGTATCTACTATTAAGGAAGTCATAAATCTTAATACTTATTCTAGAGATCAGTTGATTGGTACACTAACTTCATTTGAAATGAGAAAACTTGGTTTGAAAAATGGTACAAAAGTAGAAACTGCTTTTAAGGCTGGAAAATTAGAAAAGATTGAAGATTCAAATGGAGAAGATCTTGATGATGTGGAAGCTAACTTTGTAAGAAGGATGAAAAATGGAACTAGTAAGTACAAAGACAAACTACCTTTCAAATGTTTTAGATGTGGAAAAGTAGGTCATTATGCTTCAAGATGTCCAAACAGAGTTGTGAACAATAAGAGTAAGGAGAATAAAGGAAAGATGATTAAAAGAAGTTACTATGTCAAAGAAGATGCTGATATTTCTGATAATGAATCTGATTATGGAGAAGTTGATGAAAATGAATGCTTGTTCTTGGCTATAAAAAATGAATCAATAGAGGACGAGAGGATCACCAAAACCCTAATTACCCCCACTTCACATTGTAAAGTTATGTGTTTCATTGTGTAAACATTGGGCCAAGCATTGTTTCCTATATGTGAGCCAAATAACCTTGGTGTTAAAAGACAATTAATCAAATGTAGCACATTAAATAGGACCATAAAGTGAATCCCGTGAGTAGCTTGGAAGCCAGTTGTGCATTTCTAGGGGTAGAAAGTATGAAATGCTATTAGACGTGTGTGTCTCAAGAACAGTATAAAATCTCTTTGAATTCTGTAGATTATTTCTGGTATACATTATTAGAACTGCTACAAGTAAATGTGTATGCATAATTGTGAAAAGGGTAACCTCATGCCTGCATTACCAACAGACCCATACTATGCAGGAAGACTCATGGATCATTGCAAAACTGCAAATTTGGAAACTACAAATTATTATAATTTTAAAACAAACAAAACAAAATGTTGCTCCTATTCAAGAGGAAAAAAAAAATTACGATTACCATAGACTCCAGAAAAGTTGTTTTAAAAAAATAAAAAAAATAATATTAATGAATAAGGAAATTAAAATTTGTAATTCTGCTTGCATATTATAAAAAGATAAATAAATAAATAAAACAATATATATATAAATATATAAAATAAATAAATAAATCTGAGGGTGAAGGGACGCTAAGCCCCTCCCAACCTTCCCTTCGCTATTATTGACCTCGCACTTATTCCATCCGGCGAGCTGCAGCCTGAGAATAAGGTTTTCAGCGAGGATTACAGAGTACGTTTATTAAAAATGTAAACTACAGCCATGATCCTTACAATGAACACATTTAGGTTTTAACATATCGGTTCCCTGTACCCTACGCGGTGAAATATATGCCCAGCCAAGAAACGATTCGGCCCCATATTCCCATTCGAACCCTGCAACAACAATAAATACCAGAGGAGAAAAAACGCCCCATTGTGATGCCAGAACAATGGTTATCTCTGCCTTCGCTGCCGCCGAACTCCTTGCTCGGTTCCACAGAAGTAAATGATGTTAGGGTTTCCTGCCAGGGATGGTTCCTCTACAATCGAGGCGTCATGTAAAAGTGTATCGATGGCTATCCTGTGTCCGTATCAATGCAAGGAGTTTAAACGAATCTCAACCGTTCATCATAATTTGCCATATTTCTTTTTGGGCGCCCTTGGTTTTGCCACTTTCCCTGCCACCATCGGGTTCCGCTCCTTCAAACTCTTCCTCGCTGGCACTTCTCCTTTTCACCCTAAGCTACATTCTGTCTCATGGAGGGGCTTCAGATCTATTTTGGCGAGTAGGAGGTCTCATGAAGTCAAAAAAAATTGTTGCAGGATTAATTGGAATCTTTTCCTGAAGAATAGCAACTCCTACCTTTTCAGAATGCAGATTTGAGGGGGTGAAAAGTGGATGGGGCTAGAGATTGCCCCTACAGTTTAGGAATTTCATTTCCCATTTTTCAATCATCTCTATTTTTAAGCTTCCTTAAATT
>CM021105.1:639321313-639351833 GCA_007115665.2 Sequoiadendron giganteum | reverse complement strand
GATCCCTAAGTTTGATAAGTACAAGGGGCAGGGTAATCCAAAGGAAGTGGCATACATGGAAGTAGCATATAATGATTCATACTTGATGCATCTCTTCTCAAGGATTTTGGGAGGCCAAGCTATAGAGTGGTTCTCACACCTACCTTTAGGAATCAAGACATTCCAAGAGATAATAGATCAATTTGTAGCGCATTTATCCTACAATCTTGATACAGACGTAAGCTTGGAGGAACTCTATACCGTTAAATAGAACAAGGGAGAACCATTTGCATATTTCTTACAATGATGGAGACATAGAGAAAGAAAATGTAGATGGCTAATACCAGAGAAGCAACAAGTGGAGATCATTGAAAGAAATCTGGAAATAGACCTAGCCTTCCAATTAAGAATGCATTGTGTTTCAACAAATGAAGAACTCATACCTAAAGGCCTTAACATTGAAAGGGCCCTCATCATAAAAGGAGAAAAACAAAACAAAGACAATCGTCCATTGTCTAGTTCTAGTGAAAAACCCCATATATGGGCCAAAAATAAGAATGATACTAACAATGGCACCATTAATGTGAAGGTTGTAATAAGTGCTCCACCACAAGAAAACACTCAACAACAAAACACACAACTACAAAACAATCAACAAATTATCAACAATGTGAACCCCCCAAGAGGACCACCACCTAGACAAAATAATTACTCACAATGATGCAAATATACACCCTTGGGGGAAGCTATCAAAACGGTGTTACAAAATTTGATTTAGTCGAATCTCATCACACTCCCAGATTACAAGAACTATCAAGAACCTCAAGTCAAACCTCCTTGGTATAAAGATGAGGATCATTGTGAATTTCACAAAACCATGGGATATCAGACATCAAATTGCATGAATCTGAAGAACATTATCCAAGGCCTTATTGATAATGGAGAGGTAAGTATTAACCAACAACCTAGGAATCAAGACCTTGCGATATATAAGACCACAATGCCTGATCATAACAAGGGAAATGATAACAGGAAAGGAAAAGTTTATCATCAGGTCATTCATGTGTACAACAATGTCATAGGATCATGTGATCATCACAATAAAAGGTCATGTTGTTGAGTGTGGAGTCACTAAAAAAAGAGGGAAGGTAACTATCCAAGGAGCCTCATCACAACCTAAAACCCTATAAAACTCAAAACCTATTGATTATAGTATCTTAAGATCAATTGAAGAAAACTCTCCCACAGATTTCCATCTTGGAACTCTTAAAAATTTCCCTTGCAAATAGGGATATTCTAGATAAAGCTCTTTCCTCAT
Organism: Sequoiadendron giganteum; assembly: GCA_007115665.2. Taxonomy (NCBI): domain Eukaryota; kingdom Viridiplantae; phylum Streptophyta; class Pinopsida; order Cupressales; family Cupressaceae; genus Sequoiadendron; species Sequoiadendron giganteum. The sequence goes on along the minus strand of CM021105.1, from coordinate 639,350,536 downwards.
CATCAATACCCAATGGTCTTGATACTAAACACTTTATAGCTATGGTCAGACATCTCATGTCCTCCCATTTACTTACATTTTATGAGAACATCCTACTGCAACCATTTCATAATTGTGCTTTACACCTTGAGGTCTACATCCATAAGAACAAAGTGAAAAGAGTCTTGGTAGATGGAGGTGCTGGCCTAAACATTTGTACCCTTCAATTGATCAAGAATCTAGGCTATTTTGAATATGTAATTAAGAAAGCAAAAGGAGTTACTATCAGAGCTTATGATGATAATGAGTGGATTTCATAAGGAACTATCAAGATACCTATCCAAGTAGGGCCAACTATTGCAGAAACAGCTTGTCACTTAGTCTTTGATATTGATCTACCCTACAACATCCTTCTCAGTCGACCATGGATCCATTCCATGCAAGTTCTGCCTTAGCCTACCAGTAGTCCATCAAATTTTGGTATGAGAATATATCCATGGTGATCCAAAGCCTTTCTTCTATTGCAAAAACATGGAGGGAAAGTACTACAAAGTGCCACAAGTCCCTAAAAATGATGTAGTTCCCATACCATCCTCCTATGTTGACCCATCTACCCTACCATCCACTTTTGAATCCAAGGCATCAACATTGAAGAACATCCTAGAGATCAAGGCAATTATCAAAGACAATGGTTGTGGAGATTATAACCTCAAGGACTCTTTTGTTGTGGGAGAACTTTCACTTTCTCTTAAATCCTATAGAAAACCTCAACATATTGACAAAGTGACAAAGTCAATCAAGATCTCACCTACCACTTTCGTGAAGTGGGGAGATCTAAATAAGGAATTCATTTGTGAAGATAATACATCAAAGTGGTTATATCGAGATAATAAGGAAGAACCTCCCCTTCCCATGGATGACAACAACAAAGGGCTTCAGCTGATTGAAGGTATGGGACATAACAAAAATGAAAACCTTGGCCTAAACCATCATGGCTTGCGAGAACCTCTTACTGTTGAGAAACATCCTAAAAATATTGGTCTTGGATTTACCACAAGAAAAATGACCCTTCTTGGCAAGGGTGCTTCTATTAAGGAAATTAACTCTCCCTCTTGGTTAAACACATCGCATAATGCCATCATCGATGACTTCCCCCTTGACATTGCAGACCTTTTTTAGGATACTTGCATTTTCATGATTACCACCACATCCTTTGAGTCTTCTAGCCAAATTACTTAACCGGGACTTGTTTATCCCCATCTCATTAACTAGGACCAATGAGGACCATTGATTCTTGATTCTTTCAAAAATGATGAAGCTATCTTCGAATTTATGGGGCTTTGAGACCGCATACTATTTGGAGATCACAAAGCGGGATTTAACATTGAGTTGGACACCCAAGCATACTATGGTGAAATGATTGAATCCATTAGTCACAAAATTGCAAATATGAAAATCATAACTCGATCCCCAAGTGAAAACCACACTGTGGCACTTTCTAAACACAAAATAGTCAAAATAAAGGACGTATCCAAGGTTGAAAACCTCTTTGAGGTGTATGAGGATGAGAGATTCAATATGCCTAATATCGCAAAAGAGTAGGAAAAGTCAGCAGTACTAGTAGAGGCATCTAATCCAATCAATCTGTAAACAAATGAAGCACCATAGGTCACATTTTATGCTTCTTCTCTAGATGATGAAGAATAGAAGAACTTGGTGAAATTCCTAAGAGAGCACAAGATCAACTTTTCTTGGTCTTATGTAGACATGTCAGGGTTGGACACATCATTAGTATTTCATCATCTCACATTTCATCCTCACACAAACCCTGTGAAGCAAAAGTTGAGAAAAATGCACCCACAAATTGCATTGTTGGTCAAAGTTGAGTTACAAAAGCTTATGGATGTAGGGTTCATCAGAAAAATTGACTATCTTGAGTGGGTTTCCAACCTGGTTCTAGTTTCCAAACCCACTGGGGGCATCATGATATGTATGGACTTTAGAGACTTGAATAAGGCATGTCCCAAAGATGACTTTCCCCTACCAAACATAGATATCATTGTAGACTTGACAGTTGGGCACAAAATTCTTTCACTCATGGACGGATTCTTGGGAATAATCATATAATGATAGCTAAGAATGATCAACATAAGACAATATTTACATGCCCGTGGGGAACTTATTGCTAGAATGTAATGCCATTTGGTCTAAAGAACGCCAAAGCAACATGCTAGAGAGTGATGACCCTCATATTTCATGACATGATCCATAAGACTCTAGAGGACTATGTCAATGATGTCTCACCTAAATCAAAGACAAGGAAGGAGCACTTGGATGTGTTAGCACCAATACATGATAGAATTGAACAGTATAAGGTACAATTAAACCCTAAGAAGTGTGTCTTTGGTGTCACTACAAGAAAAATTCTAAGATACATTGTGTCATGAAGGGGAATTGAAGTAGACCCAACTAAAGTCAAGGAAATCATGGGAATGTAGCCACCACAGACTCTCAAACAACTCTGAAGCCTACAAGGGAAACTCCAATCCATCAAAAGATTCATCGTGCAGCTAGCAAATAAATGTCACCTATTTACCCATCTCCTTCACAAGGGTGTGGCCTATAAATGGGATTAGAATTGTGAGTAAGCATTTCAACAAATGAAGGAATATATAGAAACACTACCTGCCTTGATACCGCCAATAGCAAGAAAACTTATGATACTCTACATTTTAGTGACCTCAACAACCCTAGGGGCTCTCTTAGCTCAAAATGATGAAATAGGAAAAGAGAGAGCTATATACTACATAAGCAAAACCTTGGTAGGATCAGATTTAACTATATGCCCATTGAAAAAGTTTGTTTGGAAGTGGTTTTTGCTTCCCAAAAGCATAGGTATTACATGCTTTCCATCAAGTTAAACTCATTTTCAAGGTAGATCCACTCAAGTACTTGTTGTCAAAAGCTACTCTCACATGTCGTACAACAAAATGGGTAATGATCCTTACAGAGTTTGACATAGAATATGTTGATCGAAAAGCCATCGAGGAAAAATTCATCAAGTGATCAACTAGCAAAGTCACCCATCTATGCAAAGAATCCTTTGGTGTTAGATTTTCCTGATGAATCAGTGTTAATCCTCAGCACAAAAAGTAGAAGTTGTATTTTGATGGTGCATACACACAACATGGGTCTGAAGCAGGAATTTTTTCATCACCCTGCAAGGTGATTGTATCCCCAAATCATATAGGTTAGCTTTTCTCTGCACCAATCATATAGCTAGGTAGACACCCTCATCACTATTGCAAGTATGAAGGTTTTGTCATTACTGTCAACAAGTTGGTGTCGTCATTAATGTCAACTATGTGTTGAGGCAGTTTGTTGCATGATGAAATTTTTGAGGATACTAGGAAAATTGGTAAAATAACAGGGTGTTGCAGAGGTGTTCTGATTTTGTTTCGCATTTCTTCTAGGTTGAAGATCTCCTTTTGTGGTTTGGATATGTTGGTTAGAGTTGTTCAGAGTTTCTATATCCATAATTTGGGCTTCTGGATAGTTGGTTAGAGAAAGTTGTGTTCACCAATTTTTGAACTAGTTTTGCAGTGTTATATAGAGGTGTCTAGGAGAAATGTATTTGCTCCATATTTCTCCGTAGTTTCTTTTCAGGATTTGTGGTACTGAAGGAAAATTAATGGCATTGCTCTCTTGTTTGTGTCAAGAGGATTCGTGGTTATGTGTATCAAAAGAAGGTATTTTGAGTTATAGAGTATTGCAATATCTGATAATGTTGTCTAGATAAACAATATGATTATAATCTTTAAGTGAGATTTGTTGCGAAGGAAGTTTTTGGTTTTCAGGATGTTCTTGGATCGTTTTCAAGTGAAAGTTCATCCTTAACACAACAGAGCAATGGAATTTGTATTTTAATGGTTCATACACATAGCATGGGTCCAAAACAGGAATTCTTTTCATCACCCCGCAAGGTGATTGCATCCCCAAATCATATAGGTTAGTTTTTCTATGCACAAATCATATAGCTAAGTAGAGGCCCTCATCACTGTTGCAAGTATAAAGGTGTTGTCATTAATGTCAATAGGAATTCAATAGGTTGGTGTTTTCATTGATGTCAACTATGTGTTGAGATAGTTTGTTGCATGATGAAGATTTTGAGGATACTAGGAAAATTGATAAAATAAGGAAACAGGGTGTTGCAGAGGTGTTCTGGTTTTGCTTCACATTTCTTCTAGGTTGGAGATCTACTTTTGTGGTTTGGATATGTTGGTTAGAGTTTTTCAGAGTTTCTATATCCAAAATTTGAGCTTTTGGATTGTTGGTTAGAGAAAGTTGTGTTCACTAGTATGTGAACTGGTTTTGCAGTGTCGTATAGAGGTGTCTGGGAGAAATGTATTTTCTCTGTGTTTCTCCATAGTTTCTTTTCAAGATTTGTAGTACTGAAGGAAAGTTAATGGTGTTGCTCTCTTGTTTGTGTCAATAGGATTTGTGGTTAGGTGTATTGAAAGGTCTTTTGAGTTACAAAGTATTGCAGTATCTAGTAATGTTGTCTAGATAAACAATATGATTATAATCTTCAAGTGAGATTTGTTGCAAAGGAAGTTGTTGGTTTTTAGGATGTTCTTGGATCATGTTCAAGTGGATTTTGTTGTCTGAAAGTTTTGGATTGATTTAAGGAAGCGTTTACTTAATGTTTAATGTGTTACTAAAGAAAAGTTAATGGTGTTGCTCTCTTGTTTGTGTCAATAGGATTCGTGGTTAGGTGTATCGAAAGAAGGTCTTTTGAGTTACAAAGTATTGCGATATCTGGTAATGTTGTCTAGATAAAAAGTATGATTATAATCTTCAGGTGAGATTTGTTGCGAAGGAAGTTGTTGGTTTTTAGGATGTTCTTGGATTGTGTTTAAGTGAATTTTGTTGTCTGAAAGTTTTGAATTGATTTAAGGAAGCGTTTACTTAATGTTTAATGTGTTTTCACGAGCAACGACCGACCTGGTGTTTACACTACATTCAAAGATGTTCAAGTATTAATGAAGGCGTAGCATGGTGTGTGAAATTTTAATTTGGGTCCCAACTAAATGTTGTTTTGGTCCACTTTCATTCCTATCCACCACGGGAATGTTTAGTGCCGACCTAATTTAAAATTGCAAAGTTTGAAGCATGTATTGTCGACCTTGGAGAAAGTTTTTAAGGTTGAGGATGGTATAGTAATGAGTCGAGATGTTGAAGATTATTAAGAATAAAAAAGGTGTGTGATTCAAGTGATGTGAATTTCTAAAGAGTAGAGTGTGAGTTTGAGCAGAGCAGTGAGAACTTCAAAGTGTTGGACTTATGAATGCAATGAGCCGCAATCTTTCAAATAAGGCTATGAAAGTGTTGGAGCATTCGTAGTGGATTCCTTGTTGCGTTGAGAAGTTGTTCTATGTGTAACATTTCTCTTCCATCTTTTTTGTTTCTTTATGTGGTAGTGTTCCCTGGCTATGAGCTTTTTTGGACAGTGTGTCCTATTCTGGCAGTGAGCCCTTGTATTGGTTTTGTAATTACTTATATTGTGAGCTAATCATCACCATGATTTTTCCCTCATTGTGTTTTCCACATAAATCTGGTGTTCTCTTGTGTATGGTGTTGTTATTTCAGTTTCTATTATCTAAATTTTGTGATTAATCACTTTAACAAAATAAGGGTTTAAAATGAATGCATTTGGATCTTATTACTATTGAGGGTTTTGATGTTTTAATTTGCTACAACTGATTCACCCCCCTCTTAGTTGTCTTGTTCATTCAACAATTGGTATGAGAGCAATGTTCCTTGAAGAAGAGCTTAACCGCTTGAGCTAGATCCGAGATGGCGAAACAGATAGATTGCCCTAGATTTGATGGAACAGAGTATGCATTTTGGAAGACAAAGATGCAAGGATATCTAGCATCTCATGGATTTGAGATCCAAAAGGCAATAAAGACTTAATATGTTGAACCTTAGAATGGTCCAAAAACAAGTAATGAGATCAAGGCACGTGAGGTAAATGCTAAGGCAAGATTTATTCTTATGAATAGTCTTTCAAATTTTGAATTTGTTAAAGTTATGAATCTTAAGACTACTAAAGATGTTTGGGATAAGATTGAAAGCATTTATGAAGGAGATGATAAGGTCAAACAAGCAAAGTTGTAAAATCTGAAGGCACAATTTGAGACCATGTGAATGTCTGAAGACGAAACAATTCCAACCTACATGCAGAGAGTTGATGAGCTGGTAAGTGTTATGAGAGGTTTTGGTGCACAAGTCAAAGAAACTAGGGTGGTAATGAAAGTTCTCAGAACTCTTCCTGATTCATACAGTAAAAAGGTATCTACTATTAAGGAAGTCATAAATCTTAATACTTATTCTAGAGATCAGTTGATTGGTACACTAACTTCATTTGAAATGAGAAAACTTGGTTTGAAAAATGGTACAAAAGTAGAAACTGCTTTTAAGGCTGGAAAATTAGAAAAGATTGAAGATTCAAATGGAGAAGATCTTGATGATGTGGAAGCTAACTTTGTAAGAAGGATGAAAAATGGAACTAGTAAGTACAAAGACAAACTACCTTTCAAATGTTTTAGATGTGGAAAAGTAGGTCATTATGCTTCAAGATGTCCAAACAGAGTTGTGAACAATAAGAGTAAGGAGAATAAAGGAAAGATGATTAAAAGAAGTTACTATGTCAAAGAAGATGCTGATATTTCTGATAATGAATCTGATTATGGAGAAGTTGATGAAAATGAATGCTTGTTCTTGGCTATAAAAAATGAATCAATAGAGGACGAGAGGATCACCAAAACCCTAATTACCCCCACTTCACATTGTAAAGTTATGTGTTTCATTGTGTAAACATTGGGCCAAGCATTGTTTCCTATATGTGAGCCAAATAACCTTGGTGTTAAAAGACAATTAATCAAATGTAGCACATTAAATAGGACCATAAAGTGAATCCCGTGAGTAGCTTGGAAGCCAGTTGTGCATTTCTAGGGGTAGAAAGTATGAAATGCTATTAGACGTGTGTGTCTCAAGAACAGTATAAAATCTCTTTGAATTCTGTAGATTATTTCTGGTATACATTATTAGAACTGCTACAAGTAAATGTGTATGCATAATTGTGAAAAGGGTAACCTCATGCCTGCATTACCAACAGACCCATACTATGCAGGAAGACTCATGGATCATTGCAAAACTGCAAATTTGGAAACTACAAATTATTATAATTTTAAAACAAACAAAACAAAATGTTGCTCCTATTCAAGAGGAAAAAAAAAATTACGATTACCATAGACTCCAGAAAAGTTGTTTTAAAAAAATAAAAAAAATAATATTAATGAATAAGGAAATTAAAATTTGTAATTCTGCTTGCATATTATAAAAAGATAAATAAATAAATAAAACAATATATATATAAATATATAAAATAAATAAATAAATCTGAGGGTGAAGGGACGCTAAGCCCCTCCCAACCTTCCCTTCGCTATTATTGACCTCGCACTTATTCCATCCGGCGAGCTGCAGCCTGAGAATAAGGTTTTCAGCGAGGATTACAGAGTACGTTTATTAAAAATGTAAACTACAGCCATGATCCTTACAATGAACACATTTAGGTTTTAACATATCGGTTCCCTGTACCCTACGCGGTGAAATATATGCCCAGCCAAGAAACGATTCGGCCCCATATTCCCATTCGAACCCTGCAACAACAATAAATACCAGAGGAGAAAAAACGCCCCATTGTGATGCCAGAACAATGGTTATCTCTGCCTTCGCTGCCGCCGAACTCCTTGCTCGGTTCCACAGAAGTAAATGATGTTAGGGTTTCCTGCCAGGGATGGTTCCTCTACAATCGAGGCGTCATGTAAAAGTGTATCGATGGCTATCCTGTGTCCGTATCAATGCAAGGAGTTTAAACGAATCTCAACCGTTCATCATAATTTGCCATATTTCTTTTTGGGCGCCCTTGGTTTTGCCACTTTCCCTGCCACCATCGGGTTCCGCTCCTTCAAACTCTTCCTCGCTGGCACTTCTCCTTTTCACCCTAAGCTACATTCTGTCTCATGGAGGGGCTTCCTAAAAAAATTCAGTGGGTGCTGCTTAGATTTTTTAGGAATATTTTAAGGCTAGTGGTCCCATGAATTCATTTTGCAATTCAGTTTAAAAGTTTGAGCTTCAAAATCTAAGGAGTATTTTTGGTAAAAATTTGCTCATTTTTTTTTTTAAAGAATTTAAAATTTTAAGTGATAAACAAGTGACAGAAAAACTTTCTAAAAAATTCCTAAGTTGTAGGGGCAATTAGCAATTTCTATCCCCACCTCAATTTCACCCGCTGAAATTTACAGTCTTAAAAAGTAGGGGCTGCTATTTTTCAGAAAAAGATTCCAATTAATCCTGTAGCATAATTGTTTTTGCTTCATGGGACCGCTTGATCCATGAAAATAGAAGCCCAAACACCATAAGACCATACAGTAAATAAGGCTTATTAAAATGAAAATTACGACCCAGTTACTAATAAAGAGCACATTTATGTAGGTGCCTAGCTGCATACATCAATAATCGACCTCTATTTTAGCACAAAGGGTAAGGGGCGAGGTCGTTTAAAGTTTGTGCTTAAAGTTTTTTTTTCATTACAATTCATTTCCATTCGCTAAAGACATCACAATAAGATAGAATCGAATATAACAATAAAAGCCCCTCACCTTAACTTTTAGGAATGCATGGTCTTTAAAAAAAGAAGAGGAAAAATTTATAAGTAGGGGAAACGTACTAGTAGCCGTCAGGGCTAACTTCACGCATTTGTGTAGAGTGCAAAATAGGTCTGATTTCAAAAGAAAAAAAATTGGGCTTCTTCATAAGCGAGTTAGGACCTTAAAAAGAAAAATTTGGCTTCTGGGTATTTAAAACGCGCCTTGTGGAACCCGTAAAGCGAAAGGTGTTCAAAAAGAGTGTTTTAAAACCTTCATCTCATACATCTTTACCACTTTGTCAGTACCCATTCATTAGACAAACAATAAAAACTCACAAAAATTTAAAGTGTTTTCAGTAGTTAAAAAGGCGTTTTCAATAGTTTTCAATGTGTTTTATTTGTTTTTGTCAACTACACTTTCAATAGTGAACATATATTGGTGTAATTTGATTGGTGTAATTTGTAAATTTTTATTGGCATAATTAAAACAATGTAATGACTAAAATGTAAACGGTTATTGGGGGGTCCAAGTGAACAAGAAGTGAACGGGTATTGGATCATGGGCGGCAATTGGGTCTTTTCCCCTAACTTAAAAAAGGGAAATTGAAGAAAAGTCATAATGGAGAGTTACGTGGCTTAAAAGCCTTGTGGGAAAGATCAAAATTTCAAGTTCTAGATTTTTAAATTTTTTTAAATGATTAAAATTGTTTTCCTTTATTAAAGTTAAAGATAATGAATTTTTAAATGGAAACTTAAAGTTAATGTGTTTTTTTTTTTATGTATAAAGATAATGAATTTATTTTGTTTACTTTTTAGGATATATTTTTTTAGCAAATTATATAATTTAATATTTAGTTTGATATGATAATCAACATTAATATTATTTTTAAAATTATTTCTTTAGAATATATGTACAAAGAGTATATATATTTGTGTTACTCTAGCTTAAAATTACCAATGCAAATCAATCGTCATGTCGATGTAGCATGGGCAAAAGCATATTTACCAACATTTAGACAAATTAGTGATAGCGATATCTAGTCAACACCTGCATTGGTTTAAATATATATCTTAGTAACGAAGATAGAGGCTATATTAGTAATGCAATTATCATAAGAAATATATTATAAAAAATTTATCAAGGAAAAATGTTATTAGTAGTTATAAATTATTATGATGATGATGGTATTTATTAATATTAAATGCTAGAGTTGTCAACAAGGATTATACTAATATTAATATTGTCGTGATAAATAATTAATAGTACTCGAATTTCTTGATGATTTAATTTTAATGTTAATGTTAATATTGGAGGAGAACCAATGGTAAGGACAATGTTTATAGAACAGTGTAACGTTAGCAATAATATGAGTATTAATATTAAAGTAAAGCTTGATATTAATATCAATGGTATCAATAGTGAATAGAATGATATCAGTCTTGAGGGAAATAAATTATTGGGGCATGGTTAATAATTGAAGGTGAAAATGTTGGTAATTTACTGAAAAGGATATTGATCTAGTCGCTACCCTCAAGCATAGGAATAGTGTATCGATAACATTATGACCTATAATGATGTGGATGTTAGATTGAGTGCCCTCCTTTATTGATAACAATAAAATAATAGTTGATTTAGAAGGCTAAAATTAGTAAAACTATGATGCTAAGGTAGTTTTAACGTCATTGTTGATATACTAGCAATCAAGTGGAAGTGATCCAATGTATTAGAATTGCAATAAAGGTCTCAGTACCGTAAGGGCTATGTTAAAATGGAGGTTAAATTACAAAAAGGGAAAAGAAAACTGTGATCAAGTATTATCATAAGCAACATCAAATTATGACCCATTATCATAAATTAGGCAAGGAGAGGTTAGCACATAAAATTAATTAGTAATCCAAGCAATTTGCTAATTGGTAAATAGTATTGACCTTAATAGCGATGTGACAAAAGGAACATTAGGGTTGTGAATAACGTAATCATGTTCTTTTGTATTATTGTTATATTCATTTTGAGGAAGGAAGCCACTGGAGGTTAACAAAATAATAATAGCATTAATATTATAGTTCATTTCATAAAACCAAGGGAAACACTGGTAGACCCTTGCCCACGTGCGTATAAGGTTGATAGTGAATGATGTATTTGCGTGTTTTTTTTTTTAAATGGTGGTTTTGTTCATGTCCTAGATGTAAAATGAGGGCATGACACATGTCAAGTAATGCATGAATAGTTGGTTATCTTATTGTTGCTTCACCAATGGTGTGACCTCAAATGGTTTGTTGTTGTGTGGAGTTAAAAGAAGTTTTGATCAGACTTAAGGGAGTAATTATAGGTCTCTGCCAACTTATTTTGATGTTTTACAAGTTTTGGTTCATGTTGTGAGTTGTGTACGGTTGGATCTTGATTCAAAAGGTTGATGTATTACATGTTTCATCTAATTAGGCCAACCTAATTTATGTTGTAGGTGTTTGCGGATGTAATGCATATAAATGTAATTTCATTTCAATTTTGTAGAGATGATGTGTGTTGTAGAAAAAGTGTGATGTGAATTCCTAAGCAGAGTATGCAAATGCGATGCAAAGAAGAGTAGAGTGGGTGTAAGTGTTGAGAAACGTGAAGTGTGTTAAGTCAATGTATTGAGCTTCAATGGAACTATCTCCAGCATATTGTAGATACATTGTATCAGTTCAAATCTTGGCATTGAGCCAACCTTTCTTTTTTCTCTCTTATTCTATGGACATTGAATCCTTCGGACAGTGGGTCCTCCAGACAATGAGTCCTCCAAACAGTGAGTCCTCCAAATAGCGAGTCCACTTGGCAATGAGCCTTTCTATAATATATTGTAACCAATTATAGGGCACGTGCATGGAAATGGGTAGCCATTTCGTGGCCACATTCAAAAAAAAGTTTTGAAAAGTCATAATGCGAGCGCGTTATAATGCGCTCGCATTATGGCTTAGTGTGTCGAGCTTGAATCTTGGCAACAATAAGCCAGTAACGCGAGCGCATTATAACGCTCTCGTGTTATTGCTTGTTAAAAGCAAAAAAAAAAAAAGTGAAATGCTGTCATTTTCATTTCGACTATTTTTACTTCTCCTTGTAGCCAAAACCCCCATTTTTTTCGTGTTCGCGTTCTAGGAGGATCCATTCAGCAAAATTCTACACCAACAAAGTTTTTTTTTTCACAACGATGGCGCCACGACGACGAGCAGGTGTGAGAGGTAAGGATTGTTTTCTTTTTGTTTTGAATTAGTTAGTTTTAGGTTGAATTTGATATATATTTGTTTGAATTTTTAGGAGATGCAAATCAACCTGCAAACCCTCAAGATCCTCAACAGGAAGAGCAACCAAATCCTCAAGAACAAAATCCTCATGATCAAAATCAACCACAACAACAACCTCCTCCACCAATCACTCAACCCCCTCCTGGCACTCAACAAAATTTTATGAGTGAAATTGAGAACAACAAAAAGCAAATTGAGGATTTAATCAGTAGGTTGAGTGATCCAAATGGTTCAACCGCAAAAATAATGGCCCTAGAAAATTCATTGAAAGATATGCTAACAAATGTAGATTCAATTAGCAAACAAATAACTGGATGGCAAGATAGGAGGCAGGCGACTAGGGATTATTATGCAAATAAACTATCATATAAAGATGTAAAGGATTTAAAAATTACAAAAGGTGATTTGTGCTCACTATTCACTGACTCACGCACAAATCAAAATCTTACCCTCAATGCGAAGAGGTTTCATATTCATTGGTGCCACCACCAACAGATTAGGGACTAGTTTTTATCATAGGTGGCACATGGTCTTCGATTACCCACCATGCAACAATTGCAAAGTCCTGCAATATTTCCTTAGGAAACTATACAGTGATTTCATATTGAACAAAATCCCAAATTATTTTGATATGAGGGATTTTTAGGGGAGAGGTGGGGGGTCAGCTCAGGATAGACCTGGTGCACAACCAAATCCTATGTGGCAAGGTAGACGAGCTCTCGCTAGGCCACCTCGTGAGCACGTTGTTATGCCTTCCATCACGAAGGAAAGTGTTGACGTAGAGACATTGCAAGCGATCAACACTTTGACCTAGACTGTCATCCATCATACTAGCCCTATTCTACAACGCCATCCAGGGGAGTCTTCGAGTGGTGGCCTTTGAACCCATGTGTGTCAATCTTGCGGGGTGACTTGTTCATATGACCCCACCGACACTCAGGAGGCTACTACATAGGATCCGTTTGCAGCTATGGAGATGGAGAGGGCAATTGACATATTTCATGAGGCATATGGCATTGATAGTCAGGTAAAAGTTAGCATGTTCATTGAATTTAATTTATTAAATTTTAATTTTGAAATGCAAGATTAACTAAAAATGTTTTATGATTTTAGTAAAATTGCAAGGTCACAGTGTTGAGACTAGATACACCGGCCCCCCACCTACTTATTTATGCAGTACACCTATCGCTGGGGTATTTAACTAGTAAACAATTATAAATTTATTACATGTTAATAGCATTGTTTTACGAATGGCATTTTAATATGCGATTTTGGATGTTGAATAGGCTAATATTGGAGGTTTTGAGGGAACACTTCCCAGTGGCAGTGGATTTACTCAAACCTACACAGAGGTAATAGAATAAATAGTTTAACTAATGAATTGTACTTAATAGATTGTGTAGTTTATATGCACATCGTTGATTACGTTGAATAATTTATTGTTTTATTTTCAGATGTTGCAAGATGAAACACCTCCAAATGTGACGAGGGCAATGGAGATTTGTGTGTCATCTGCTCTACAATCCTCGATGGCTCTGACAGGGGAGGTATGAAGCAAATTAGTAAATTTCAATTTACATTCGTTGTTATAGATGTTAGTTAGTGAAAAATCAAACCATTATTGATTCACGTAGTTTAATTTCTATTTGTATGGTTTATACAGGGCTTGAGCACACCTGAGCATAGGCGTGAGAATATTTCCCTCATGGAGAGAGATCATGAGATGGCAGTAAGTGATTATTTTGTCAAATATGTCATTTTTTAATAATATAATTTCTATATATTCATGTCTTTACTTCTTATTATAAGAGTTAAAACTTCACCATGAACTAAACCCTAGGAGGAGGAGCAGGAGCACTCCTCGAGCGCAACAAAAATGAGTGACAGACCTATCGCCGTCCGATCAAAAAGGAAAGGAAAAGAATTTATTTCCAGAGCATGGAGAGCAATGACTTTTGATTCTAGAGCCCTTTGTTGTATGCCTACATGGCAGTTTTGTACATATTTTTTATTGGACATATTTGACATTGTATGCCTATATGGCAGTCTCGTATGCCTATATGGCTATTTTGTACATATATTTTATACTTATATCGACATATATTGATGTATGCCTACATGGCTATTTAGTGAATACAAATATCTTTTCTTGATGGTGTCCATATTTGCATTCTAAATTGATTTAATAGATATGAGTTACGTGTATTCAAGTGTATACTTTACAACTTACGTGTATACTTTGTGACTTACGTGTGTTCCAATGTATACTTTGTGGCTTATGTGTTTTCATGTGTATACCTTGTATTCGTGCATATACTTTGTATTAATTTGTGTATACTATGTATTCATGTGTATACTTCTTGAGGCTTACGTGTTTTTGAGTAATTGTGCTTCCCTTATTCACATGTACATGGTTGACTTATTCATGTGTATAATTATTAATTGGCTAGCCCTAGCATTGATCATTGTTGTCCTTCATGGTTTGTCTTGAATATTAATTGATTGATGCTAAACAACTTTATCTAAAAGAAAAAATCACATTTTCAATTGGTATTCCATGAAATGATTCATAAAAATATTCCAATATGTTCTTGATGCGTCACCATATAAACACATCGAAAGATTTATATGTCAAATTTTTGCAATATTATTTCTTGTATACGAAATGGACTCGGGAGAAAGCAAGTTATAATTTATAATACAAATAAGAAATGGACTCAACGTTGTCCTAGACCCCTGAATAGGTCTATTTAACAAAGCAACACACTCTCAATCACTCTTCCAATTGCAAAGCACCATTGGTGATGCATAGTGGCTCAACCAAGTTGTGATTTGACACAACTTCTCTCAAATATGCCCACTAAGACTCCAACATTCACTTGACTCAACAGGGTAACTCAACTACCCAACCATGGAATCTATCAAACCAGACATGACGAGAACTTGGAGCAGACTTGGAAACCTCCCAAAATGACCAACCCAACTCAACACAACTCACCTTATTCTTGGGAACCACCTCTGACCTATCGCTTCCAAATTAGGCCTCTTATTCCTTGCAACCTAACCAACTAGGACAACCAACACAAGAACCACTCAAAAGGCATTAAATAGACCAAGGACATTGGTTCTAGGCATCTTATACCAATTCCCACAAGTCCTCAAAGTCCCATGTCTTGACAACAAAAGACAAAGCCATGACAGGCCAAAATGAAATGCTGCAAGGTAAGCCTAATTAAGCTACCCCACACAAGGAATCAAGTACCTTGGCTCACCCCAACACCCTTCACCCACAAACAGGTTCTTACAACCTTTTCCAACACATATTAAATGCTCCCAAGAACCCTTGTCACAAAACACTTATGAAAACAATCAAAAATCAAATTTTACACAAAATCAGGCTTGCCACATAGAGATGTCAGGCCTAGAATGCCAAAGATCTCTCTCCCACCTTCAATCCATTCTCTGAAACCAACATGGAATCAAAATATATATGGTACTCTTCCATTCCACCCAGATCTAGCCTTAGCACATGGTGGAGATGTAAGATATGAGGGAATTTCACTCAAAACCTTGGTTTTTTAGGGTTTTCAGACCACTTGCAGAAAAATGATAAGAAATCTCTTATTCCTTTATGGTTTTGCACCAAACCACCACCAAAAGAAATCCAACTCAGCCCTCTTTCAATCCATGTCAGCTTTGGGATGATACAGGAAAGCTACAGGCCGTACCAAGTACGAGATCAACAAGTTTGTATCAAAAATCAGAAAAATAGAGAACAGTGTGAATAATTCTTATTAGATCTTCTCCAAAAGTTCAAAAACCTCCATTTGAGCCTCTCAAGGCTTTACATAGTTTTTACACCCTTCTCTAACTGATCGACGCCCTCAACTAACTAAAAACCAACTTTCAAAACAAGTAACTGTTGCATTTCAAATTTGTTTCTTAAAGCAACTTACAAATTTGCAACTTTAGACTCCTCCAGCCCAATGACTACAACTAATGACCTCTAAACCCACACAAATGGCTTAGAAATGGCCTTATTACATCAAAAAAACTCCATTCTTGCACAGTCATATACAAATTCACAAATTTGCCTTCAAAGGCTACAAAGACAACTTCTAGTGCAAGATTGAAATTTTCACGTTTTTATCACTAGACCCAAAAATCACCCTAAAACATACCTAATGGTCTTAATTAACCTTATTCAAGATAAAGCATGCTGAAAATACCCACAACAACCTATTGACCAACCTATTGACCATCACATAATCAAAGATTGAGGGTGAGGTGTAGGTGCTCCTGCACCAATTGGGCAACATTGATCATACGCTTTTTGTGTAGAATACTCAGACTTCTAAATCATCATTTGTATGTTTCTCTTTTCCATTATTTTGCATGTTATCATAAAGGATCAAGTCGGTTGAATGCAGCTTGGATCAATCCCGCATGTTTGGGTGCGAAAGAGGACCATGCCTAGCGTAAACCTACCTATCAAGATGCGTTGGAGCAGTTACTTTGGTCACATGAATTACAAAATGAAATTTGCACCACTTTGCAACTTTACACTGCTTCAATTTGACACTTTTTCCATCAAGTGAAAATTGGACACCATAAGAAAATGACTCTGAGATTAAAAAAACTAAGAGAGGTTATTG
Organism: Sequoiadendron giganteum; assembly: GCA_007115665.2. Taxonomy (NCBI): domain Eukaryota; kingdom Viridiplantae; phylum Streptophyta; class Pinopsida; order Cupressales; family Cupressaceae; genus Sequoiadendron; species Sequoiadendron giganteum. The sequence continues at coordinate 639,333,907 of CM021105.1, read as the reverse complement.
TGGAGGGGCCCAACACAATCTCATAGGATCAGACGAAGAGGTTGTAAGCATCATGGTTTTCAATTAATATCCCATCAAATTTTGCTTCCCTTTTGCACTTTGGACCCTTAAGGGATCGATCTGGTTGAACGTAGCTTGGAGCGATTCAGCGTGTTTGGGTGCGAAAGAGGACCATGCCTGGCGTAAAAATACCTATTCGGATGCATTGGAACATTCTGTTTGGTCACACGAGTTGTAGAAAGAAAGTTGCACCACTTTGCAACTTTGCACTGCTTGCATTTGACACTTTTTCCATCAAGTGAAAATCCGTCGCCACGGGAAAACCACTCCGAGATAGCCAAAACCGAGAGAGGATTTTGTAGAGGGGCCCCCAACACGATCTTGTAGGATTAGATAAGAATTTTTTAAGCGTTACGGTATCCAATTAATGGCATGTTGAATTTTGTAGCCATTTTGCACTTTGGACCTTTAAGGGGTCAATCCGGTGGAATGTAGCTCAGAGTGATTCTGCATGTTTCGGTGCAAAAGAGGACCATGCCTAGTGTAAAAATACCTATTTGAACGCGTTGGAACAGTCCACTTGGTCACACGAGTTGCAGAGCGAAAGTTGCACCACTTTGCAACTTTGTACAACTTGAATTTGACACTTTTTCCATCAAGTCAAAATCCACCGCCACAGGAAAACCACTATGAGATAGCCAAAACCGAGAGAGGTTTTTGTAGAGAGGCTCAACAAAATTCTATAGGATCAGATGAGAAGTTTCTAAGCATCACGGTATCCAAGTAATAGCATGCTAAAGTTTGCAGTCATTTTGCACTTTGGACCCTTAAGGGATCGATCTGGTGGAACGTAGCTCAAAGTGATTCATGTGTTTTGATGTGAAAGAGGACCATTCCTAGCATAAACATACCTATTTGAATGTGTTGGAATAGACTACTTGGTCACACGAGTTGCAGAGCAAAAGTTGCACCGCTTTGCAACTTTGCACAACTTGAATTCGACACTTTTTCCATCAAGTGAAAATCCGTCGCCACGGGAAAACCACTCCAAGATAGCCAAAACCAAGAGAGGTTTTTGTAGAGGGCCCTAACATAATTCTATAGGATCAAACGAAAAAGTTTTTAAGCATCATGGTATCCGAGTAATATCATGATGAAGTTTGCATCCATTTTGCACTTTGGACCCTTAAGGGATTGATCCGGTGGAACGTCGCTCGGAGTGATTTCGTATGTTTCAGTGTGAAAGATGACCATTCCTATCATAAACATACCTATTCGGATGCATTGAAACAGTCCGCTTGGTCACATGAGTTGCAGAGAAAAAGTTGCACCACTTTGCAACTTTGCACAACTTGAATTTGACACTTTTTCCATCAAATAAAAATCCGCCACCACGGGAAAACCACTCCAAGATAGCCAAAACCGAGAGAGAATTTTGTAGAGGGGCCCAACGCAATCCTATAGGATTAGATGAGAAGTTTCTAAGCATCACAGTATCCGAGTAATAGCATGCTGAAGTTTGCAGTCATTTTGCACTTTGGACCCTTAAGGGATCGATCCGATGGAGCATACCTCAGAGTGATTCTCCATGTTTGGGTGTGAAAGAGGACCATGCCTAGCGTAAAAATACCTATTCAGACTTTTTGAAACAATCCGCTTGGTCACATGAGTTGTAGAACGAAAGTTGCACCACTTTGCAACTTTGCATTGTTTGCATTTGACGCTTTTTCCATAAGTGAAAATCTACCGCCACGAGAAAGTCACTCTGATATAGCCAAAACCGAGAGAGGTTTTTGTAGAGGGGCCCAAATGATCATGTAGGATTGGATGATAATTTTCTAAGCATCACAATATCTGAATAATAGTATGCTGAAATTTGCAGCCATTTTGCACTTTGGACCCTTAAGGGATTGATTCGGTGGAATGTAGCTCGGAGCGATTCCGCATGTTTCAGTGTGAATGAGGACCATGCCTAGCGTAAAAATGCCTATTCGAATGTGTTGGAACAATCCGCTTGGTCACACAAGTTGTAGAGTGAAAGTTGCACCACTTTGCAACTTTGCACAACTTGAATTTGACACTTTTTCCATCAAGTGAAAATCCATCGCCACAGGAAAACCACCCTGAGATAGCCAAAACTGAGAGAGGTTTTATAGAGGGGCTCAACGTGATCCTGTAGGATCAAACGATAATTTTCTAAGCATCACAGTATTTTAGTAATAGCATGCTAAAGTTTGCAACCATTTTGCACTTTGGACCATTAAGGGATCGATACGGTGGAACGTAGCTCAGAGTGATTTCGTGTGTTTTGGTGTGAAAGAGGACCATGCCTAGCGTAAACATACCTATTCGGATGTGTTGGAATAGTCTACTTGGTCACACGAGTTGCAAAGCAAAAATTGCACCACTTTGCAACTTTGCACAGCTTGAATTTGACACTTTTTCCATCAAATAAAAATCCGTTGCCACGGGAAAACCACTCCAAGATAGCCAAAATCGAGAGATTTTTTTGTAGAGGGGCCCAATGCAATCCTGTAAGATCAAACAAGAATTTTCTAAGCATCACAGTATCCGAGTAATAGCATGATGAAGTTTGCAGCCATTTTGTACTTTGGACCCTTAAGGGATCGATCCGGTGGAACGTACTTCAGAGCGATTCCGCATGTTTGGGTGCGAAAGAGGACCATGCCTAGCGTAAAAATACCTATTCGGACTCACTGGAAGAGTTCGCTTGGTCACATGAGTTATAGAATGAAAGTTGCACCACTTTGCACTGTTTGCATTTGACGCTTTTTCCATCAAGTGAAAATCCGTCGCCACGGGAAAACCACTTTGAGATAGTCAAAACCGAGAGAGGATTTTGTAGAGGGGCCCAACATGATCCTGTAGGATCAGATGAGAAGTTTTGAATCATCACGGTATCTAAGTAATAGTATGCTGAAGTTTGCATCTATTTTGCACTTTGGACCCTTAAGGGATCGATCCGGTTGAACGTACCTCGGAGTGATTCCACGTTTCGGTACGAAAGAGGAAAATTCCTAGCATAAAAATACCTATTTAAATGCGTTGGAATAGTCCACTTGGTCACACGAGTTGCAGAGCGAAAGTTACACCACTTTGCAACTTTGCACAACTTGAATTTGACACTTTTTCCATCAAGTGAAAATCCACCACCACGGGAAAACCACTCCGAGATAGCCAAAACTGAGAGAGGTTTTTGTAGAGGGTCCCAACATGATCCTTTAGGATCATACGAGAAGTTTCTAAGCATCATGGTATTTGAGTAACAGTATGCTGAAGTTTGTAGCTATTTAGCACTTTTGACACTTAAGGGATCTATCTGGTTGAATGTAGTTCAGAGCGATTCCACGTGTTTGAGTGTGAAAGAGGACCATGCCTAGCGTAAACATACCTATACGGACATGTTAGAATAGTGTGCTTGGTCACACGATTTGCAGAATGAAAGTTGCACCACTTTGCAACTTTGCACTGCTTGCATTTGACGTTTTTTCCATCAACTAAAAATTCACCGCCACGGGAAAACCACTCCGACATAGCCAAAATCGAGAGAGGTTTTTTAGAGGGGCCCAACGCGATCCTATAGGATTAGACGAAAAATTTCTAAGTGAAAGGGAATAAGTTTTGGGGTTTGTGTTGCTGCCCTTGTAAATTTTGATGGAAAAGGGCATGAAAAATGAGGTTTCACCCTAAGGTTTGATAAAATATTGCATGTAGAGGTTTCACAGATCTTTTACAATGTAAACCATACATTTGAAATTCTCTTCAAATGTCTACATCATATGTGCTCATTATGAGGTTAACTTCAATTGAGTAACTTGAGATTCCCTCGCTAAGCTTCACACGCTCCTTTATAATGGCTTGAAATCAGAATTGAGATTTGTTGAGATCATCAAAATAAGGATTTTGGATGAGATTCTTTTTCATGGCTCATAAATCAGCATTTTCTGCAACGAGAGATCAATCAATTTTTAGTAGTTTACTTACAACTACGCAAAGTAAAAGAGAAAAAGAAAGAGCATCCAAAATGGAAATGAAATGAAAATAGATGGAAGACACTTACAAATAGGCATCCAAGTCTCACAAATTAGTCACTCCTGGTCATACATATTCACTGAAAGTTCCAAGATACCTATTGCACACAACACCTCTCATGAATAGAGTAAGTTCAAATTTGAGATGCTCTTATAATGTCTACATCATAGTTGCTCATGATGAGGTTAACTTCAAATTAATAACTTGAAATTCCCTCACCAAGCTTTGCACACACTTTTCTAATGGCTTAAAATCATGATTGAGATTTTTCAAGATCATCAAAATAAGAATTTTGCATTGCTTTTTTGGCTAACAGTCTCTTGGATGGCTCATATATCTGCATTTTCTGCAAGGGGACACCAATCATTGTTTAGTAGGTTACTTACAAATAGGCAAAGTAAAAGAAGATGACGGTATTGGAATCAAACAAATTAATGTGCATACAAGTATAAATTAATAAGAACCAATTTGCATATACTTACAAATTAATCCAACGAACCATCTGGGTCTACTCTACTCTTTATTGTGTCAAGTATTGCCTCATGGTCAGACTCACGGACCTTCCACAAGGTCTTGTTCAAAGGTCTACCCCCATATTTGGTCAAATGAACATTGGATGCCACGACAAGGTTTGAGTAATGAAGAATGTTACGATGTGTTTCAAAGTCCTGAAATAGCTAATATTTAACACTCAAATGTGGGTACCTTCTAAGCCACGTTTCAGTAACCACAACTAAGCCTGTAGGGTATTCGATGTTTTCTCCATCTATAATTGGGGCCTCCAATTTCTTTTTTGCCTCAACACAATGACATAAGTAATATTTCATTCCCTCTTCATTGTCTTCATCTGCAATAACTGCATAAACATGTCCTGCATTGATATGTGCAACAAATCTCTTGAAATTAGTCAACATTACGAATACACTACAAAGTCGGAGGGTGATATGTGTGAAGTGGGCTAAGATAACTTGTCAACCATTTTTCAACCCACTCCCCTGACTCAAAATCATTCCAGGCTTGCATTGTACATGAAGAACAAAAGCATGCCATCTTTCGTGTATCAATACTCCATGAACCTGCATTTGAGCTAAGGAAAGAGTCTACCTCACTCGATCCTGTTAGTGTACAACAATCCTCATATGGTGCAATGTTAGTATCATCCATCAACCAAAAAAACTATGAACTGAAGACATACATTCATTACTTGGACCCATTGAAGCATTACACCACTCAACGATTGATTTTGCATCTGTCAACTTTGCACTGTCTGTATACTTTAACTCTTCTCGTGCTAATGTTTTTTTCATGCATGCTCCTGCACCATCATGCTCCCCCTTTCCATGCCCGGCCTCACAAAAGTTCCACATGTGTTGAACACCTATAATGACATGCATCCTGCACAACCAGTAGAACATGCGTGAGTTCTTGAACTATGTTGCACAGTTATCCAACAATATTATATGTCGGTCGTATGCTATGCCCCTCTGAGCCAAACCACTATAGAACATCTGGAAGCAACCTTGCACGAACCCTGGAGAATCTGTGCAATCATCACTAATGTAAAAATGGTACTCCCTCAATACCTTCCTTTGGTCATCTATACTATCAGATACATGAATGAATGTTATGTGCACAAATATCAAAACCTGTGCGGAGTCATAATACTGTGACTACACCTCGCGTTGTGGTTGTAGAGTGTAGTTCTTCGCAAATTCAACCACTAATAATATGCTACCAACTGGAAAGGTGTCCTTGCATAGCTTGAATTGTGTGTCCAACCATCAGGCTCTATGGGTATGCATTGCATACTCAGATAGTATATTGTCATGAAACATGGACATAAACTGGTACACTGGAATCTTCTCAATAACCAAATCACACATTTTTGCTTGAGACCCATCTTTTGTAGCATATGCCACTATTTTATACTTCCCGAACTCTACTAGTTTCTATCCCACCTTATTTGTGCTTTCCATATGTTGACATACTGGCATACGTTGGAAGCCATCGCAATGCTCGCATGAACCATCCAAGCATGTTGTCCTATAGAATATCTGGCCATCCTCTATTTCACATAATTATTTTGATAAGAACTCTCTTGAAGATTTTGGTGGGGCTTCTATGCCACAATCTTGCAAAACATCGTTAGTATGCAAATCTAAACATATAGAACGATAAACATCATAATGGCTAGATAATTCAATATGTAGTCTACAACAACAAGTAGTGCGTGTGTGATTTATCTTGACATAAAAAGGTTTAAGCGTTTCAAAAAATCTTTGACAAATACTAATTTGAGGATAATCATTTTCAAATTTATGAAAAAATTGGGTTTGAGTCATATCCAAAAAATGCTTTGGATGTGGCTCATGATTTTGACAACCGATTCTCCTTCTTACCACATCCCTTTGATTCAGAGATGCCCTTGCATTATTCTTCCAATACTCTTCAATTAGTGTTCTCAAGGCTTCGACAACTTCTTTATCTTTTCATGATAGTCTCCCCGAGAATGCCCATAATTCATTTGAATCAATGCCCTCAATTCTTTGTCGCATGTGAATGGCTCTCGATAAAGTTTATCTACTAATTCTCGTTTGTTCACTCATCTCTCTAATGAGACGAGCTCTCTTTGTTTGACAACTTACCAAAGTCGATGTAATGACACATTGGGTGACATTAATATCATTTGAGCATGAGGTCTTACCCACACCCTCATAAGCATCCATTAGATTCTTCACTTGATGCATTCGATGTTCTCAACCCAAGAGTCTTCATGATGTTCCTATACTTTACACCCTACATCATTTCAACAAATAGTTGACATCTTGCGGTCTCATTTAGCCTTTCAAAGAAGAATTTCCAAATCTTATCAGCATATCTTCTACAACTGCATGTTGGAATCTTACCTTCCATGTGCTGCAAAATATCCTCATCAATATTAATCAAATACTTTGGCTTTCTACGCAAAATTCTAGCTGGTGTTCTCCTAGGTACATATATCTCAACATCAAGAATTTCATCAATATTTAATTGAGGTGGGCTAGATTGTGTACCTTCGATCGAGGGTGGAGAAAAAGACATACCTTGAGGTTCACGTGGGGATGATGGCATACCTTTTTCGTCAAATCTGAGTGATGATGTACTCTCTACTTGAGATGTGTTGGATGGTGTCCAACAATATTCACTTGTGGTAGATGGTGTCCCTCCATATTCACTTGCAATAGATGGTGTCCCTCCATATTCACTTCTAGTAGATGTTGTCCCTCCATATTCGCTTGTGCTTAATGGTGTCCCTTCATATTCACTTGTCGTAGAGGGTGTGTCTCCAACTACAGTATATGAATCTATCTTACCATGTTGCTTTCGCATTTGTGCCTTTTGTGCTGCCAATTCCTTTTCTCTTTTTGACGGTTGAGATTCCTCTTCAATTGGCTTGTTTTCATCAATCGTTCCCAATTTCCGCTTTTCACGATATGCCACCATCCGAACTCTCTCCTTTGATTTAAAGGTTTCCTTCTCTTCTTCTGTCAGTTTTTTCTTTGTCTTTTTCTTCGGCAGGACAAATAATTTTATCTATAGCATGGACAAGCATACAAAATATCAACTTATGTCATATATATGTATACAAACTGTGGAAGCATACATGGTGCAGGGGCACCATTGAATGAAAATTATCAATTCAAGAAGTTGTTGTCTAGGCTTTAGGAAAACATCGATGCAAAGAATGGTTATGAATATTTGAAGGAAGATCATCAATAAATAGGTGAGGGAATGTTGTTTTTTTGCAGGGGAGGTATAAAAGGGTGTTGGGCATGAAGCTCTAGAGTGAAATTTTGAGTTTTCCATGAGATTTCAAGTGGTTTTGATATGCTAAAGTGTGTTTTGCGTTGGGGAAGCATGGTTTCTTTTTGAACTGAGTTTGTGTGGACAATTTTATACCTATTTGAAGTATTCATAAGATTATGTGAGGGTTGGATGTGTGTTTTTCAATAAACCACTAGTTTTTTGAGTAAAAAAGGAGGGTTTTTGGTGCATGTGAAGATGGGTAAAAGCAAGGTTCTTGTTGTTTTTGAGTCTAAGATATTGATATATGTTAAATAATGTCTATCAGACCACTCTTAATATGTATTTATTTCTTTTGAGTCATTCTAGGTGTTTAGGGGGGAGATTTGGCTTGACATTTGCAAAAAAATGCATTTTGGTAAAGTTGTCAAGAGATAAGTTAGCTAAGAAGTTACAAAACAAGTTAGATACATTTGGGGAGTATGTTGTGTGCCTAGAATTGGTTTGATGCAGAGTTTTGGGAACCCAAGATACAAATTGACACAACTTCTCTCAAATATGCCAACCAAGACATCAACCTTCAATTGACTCAACAAGACAATAGGGTTACCTATCAACCATGACTCTTCATTATGACTCCAAATTGAAATTTGATGCAGGAAAAGAGTGTCAACACATTCAATATGTCATAATCTTGACATTCAACCACCTAAAAAAAGAAGATCAAACAAACTCTTCTAAAAGCCACTTTTGACCCAAAATTGCCTTATAGGCTTCACAAACCAATTTTAGGGATTTTTCTCACAAACCTCCCAAAACACCTGTCAAAAAAATTATTGATATAGATATCCATTTCAGTGGTGTGAGACATATAAAAAATCCACATATTACTCTTTTAAGACACTTTCCTCAAAATGACAAATTTCACTATTTTAGGGCCCAAATTAGCCAATTTTACAAAGGGACCCTCTCAAGAACCCACCACCAGGCCTCCATGACTGAAAAAATTCTTGTCTTAGGTTTAAAAACGAAAAACTATCAAGGTTAGAGGAACCCAAGTACTCATTCCATCAACAAGTTTCAAAACCCTCTCTAGAACCTAGGAAATAAGGGTTTTTAGGCCTCCTTACTGAAACTCTACCCTCCACAACTTCCCAATTCAAACCAACTACCTAGAAACCTTTGTATAGGTCCCCCCAAGCTTAAGGAACCCTCATATTCCATTTTTCAATGCTGCACCCCTCTTTCTTAGGTTTGCACCATTATTTTCTATGAGAAAATAGGGTATTTCCCCTTAAACCAGCATCATTCATGAGGAAAATTTAAACTTGATCTTCTCTACTCTTAAGAACATTATAAGTACATCCTACATGGTCAAACCACTGAGTCACAAAGAGAACAATAGGTGGGATTCTATCTAAGACATTAAATTTCCCTCAAACCCTTGACTGTCCAAGAACCCAATTTCTAGAAATTTATGAATTCCAAGCACAAAGTTCAATGAAAACCTCTTCAAAGGGAGCCAAATGAAATTAGGAACATTCCTTTATGGAAGAATATCAATTTCACACCAAGACCTTCGTTTGTCTTAAAAATTGCTAACATTGACAACTTTTTCTAAATAGGAAACATTATGCAACTTTGTTGTCCAAGACACCTAAGACCACTCAAACACCTTTATTTCATCCCTAATACAACTTCTAGATTCTTTTATTTCACTTCCATTTACAATTTGAATAATTTTCCTTCAAAGATTATATGGCAAAATTGACAATTTTCTGAAGCAAGAGTGCATACTTGCACATTTGATCACCAAACTCAAAAAACCCCTAAATACATGAAAGATTGGTCTATTTAGACTTATTTTCAATAAAAGCTATGACAAAGCATATAAAAACTCTTGAACTCACCCAAAGACCTTAAAACAAACTGTCACCAAAGTAGATTTTGAAACATGGTTGTAGGTGCCCCTACACCACAGGTTTGGAATACTGCTAGGGGAAGCATGCTGAAAGGATGAATTTTGGTGAGATATTTGGAATGTGTATTTGGTTTATTTCAATCAATAACATGCTGATTATAGTGTCTTGGGTGTCTGGATAAAGGTTCGTAGTTACCTTCCATGATTTGTTGTTATTTTGCCATGTAAGTTGCAACATTGAGTTCTTCAATTAGTGAATCATGAACGAAATGAATGGTTCTGAGTTTCTAATCAGGTTTATGCTATGTTACAATCAATTTTATGATGGTTAATCTATTTTTGAGTCTGACAAAGAGTTGAAGCCAAGTTCTAATGTTTTGTGGAAATATGAAATCAAGTGAAATTGAAGGATTCTGATGAAAAGATGACTGAGTTTGTTGGTTGATCTTCTTCAATTTAAGTTAGGGTCAGAAGTACCCTTGATGATTTGTGGTTCCTAGTAGATGCTCTGCATCAGGTTTAAAATGGTAATTGGCAAGTGTATATAATTGTGTAATTTAAAATGTGCATTGACAACCTAAGGTTATAATGACAAACAAACAATGATCAACATGGAATATGCAAAATAATAAAAATGAAAGCAATCCATAATAGAATGAAAGAAAATGTGTAAAGACTTCACATACCTAAAAAATCAGACTTTCAAATGGAGGAGTTCAACCCAATTCTGTAGCCTTAGCTTCTTCTTTCTTCAAACTTCACAACAATTTGACTTTTTCAAAAGCTTGTTCCCCTCCAAACTTCAATTGTATATCAGTTTTCAATGGAATTCAAACTTGAATATGTCTTTCAACGTGAAAACTCTTCTATTTCATGCAAAGGTGGTAGAAAGATCATGGAAAAGGTGGTGCATTGTGAATAACATGCTTGCACACTTCACAACATCATCAAAAAGCTACTTTTTGTCGGAGCACGCATAGAACCAGGAGAATATGCAGAATGTGGGCCTTGACATCATAGGTATATTGAGTTTTTTTACCGTTTTTAGTGGAAGCTAAAACGCGAGCGTGTTATTTCTTGCTAAAATGGTAACATCTCTACTTCTTCAAAACACACTCGCGTTATATGAAATATGATTTTTTAAATAGATTTTTTTCTCCCTCTTTGTCTATACCCTCTATCCTAATTGTATATCTCTCCCATGTACCCTTATAGTAGAGGAGATAGAGGTGAGTGTGTGTGTGTGTGTGTATAGGAGAGAGAGACAGAGAGGTAGACATAGATGACAAATATATAGTAGAGAGGGAGGTAGGGTTGAGGGTATAATTGTTTTAGGGTTTAAGGGGTCAGGGTTAAAGGTAGAGGGTGTATGATTGAAAGAAAGAGAGTGGTAGAAAGAGAGTGGGAGAGAAGGAGAAAGAGAGAGTGGGAGAGAGAGAGAGAGGGAGAGAGGGAGAGGGGGAGAAAGACAAAGAGGGAGAGAGGGAGGGAGAGGGAGAGGGGTAGAAAGAGATAGTGGGAGAGAGGGGAGGGGGAGAAAGAGAGAGAGAGGGGGGAGGGGGAGAGGAGAGAGGGAGGGAGGGGGGGAAGAATGAGATAGTGGGAGAGATGGAGATAGAGAGGGAGGGAGATATGGACTAGGAGAGAGATAGAGGGTAGAGGGTTAAGAGTTAAGGGTTTTAAGGGTTAAGGTTTTAAGGGTTAAGGGTTAAGGGTTAAGGGTTTAAAGGGTTAGGGTTAAGGATAGAGGGGAGAGAGATAAGAGTGAGAGAGAGTGGGAGAGAGGGAGAGAGAGAGAGAGGTAGAGGGAGAGGGAGAGAGGGGGATGTAGAGGGAGGGGGAGAGAGAGGGGGAGAAAGAGATAGCAAGAGAGAGAGAGAGATGGAGAACGAGAGGGAGGGAGAGAGGGGGAGAGTGGTAAAAAGAGAGAGTGGAAGAAAGTGGGAGAGAGATAGAGGGTAGAGGGTTAAGATTTTAAGGGTGGACCCTCTTAATCCCTCAACCCTTAAACCATAATCCCCCAACCCTTAAACCCTTAAACCCACTTAGCAAACTCTCTACCCTAATCCCTCAACCCTCTTGACCCTTAATCCCTCAATTATTAAACCCCTAAACACTCAACCCTTAAACCCTAATCCCTCAACCCCTATACCCTCTTAATTCATCAACCCTTAAACCCTAATCCCTCAACCCCTATAACCTCTTAATCCCTCAACCCTCAACCCTCAACCCTCAACCCTTAAACCCTTAAACACTAATCCCTCAACCCCTATACCCTCTTAATCCCTCAACCCTTAAACCCTAGTCCCTCAACCCCTATACCTTCTTAATCCCTCAACCCTCAAACCTCAACCCTTTAAACCCTAATCCCTCAACCCCTATACCCTCTTAATCCCTCAACCCTCAACCCTTAAACCGTAATCCATCAACCCCTATACCCTCAACCCTCAACCCTCTCAACCCTCAACCCTTAAACCCTAATCCCTCAACCCCTATACCCTCTTAATTCCTCAACCCTCAACCCTTAAACCCTAATCCCTCAACCCCTATACCCTCTTAATCCCTCAACCCTTAAACCCTAATCCCTAACCCTTAAACCCTAATCCCTCAACCCCTATAACCTCTTGATCCCTCAACCCTAAACTCTCAACCCTTAAAACCTAATCCCTCAACCCCTATACCCTCATAATCCCTCAAACCTCAACCCTCAACCCTTAAACCCTAATCCCTCAACCCCTATACCCTCTTAATTCCTCAACCCTCAACCCTTAAACCCTAATCCCTCAACCCCTATACCCTCTTAATCCCTCAACCCTTAAACCCTAATCCCTAACCCT
>CM021105.1:639228517-639321293 GCA_007115665.2 Sequoiadendron giganteum | reverse complement strand
ACCCTAATCCCTCAATCCCTATACCCTCTTAATCCCTCAACCCTCAACCCTAAACCCAATCCTAAATCCCCTATAATTTTTAATCCTCAACCCTTAAACCCTAATCCCCAACCCTTATACCTCATAATCCTCAACCTCAACCCTCAATCCTCAACCCTTAAACCCTAATCCCTCAATCCCTATACCCTCTTAATCCCTCAACCCTCAACCCTCAACCATTAAACCCTAATCCCCAACCCCTATACCCTCTTAATCCCTCAACCCTCAATCCTCAACCCTTAAACCCTAATCTCTCAACCCCTATACCCTCTTAATCCCTCAACCCTTAAACCCTCAACCCTTAAACCGTAATCCCTCAACCCCTATACCTTCTTAATCCCTCAACCCCTATACCCTCTTAATCCCTCAACCCTTAAACCCTATTCCCTCAACTCCTATACCCTCTACCCTATAACCTCTTAATCCCTCAACCCTAAACCCTCAACCCTTAAACCCTAACCCTTAAACCCTCTACCCTCTACCCTCAATCCTCTACCCTCTACCCTCTACCCTCTACCCTCAACCCTAATACCCCAACCCTTAAACCCTTAAACCCACTTAGTAAACTCTCTATCCTAATCCCTCAACCCTCAACCCTTAAACCCTAAACTCTTAAACCCTCTACCCTCTACCCTCTACCCTCAACCCTCAAACCAATACCCTCTACCCTAAACCCTAATCTCTCAACCCTTACACCCTTAAATCCAAGAAAACTCTCTACCCTAATCCCTAAACCATCAACCCTTAATCCCTCAACCCCTATACCCTCTACCCTATACATTGGACCCTCAACCCCAATCCCTCAACCCTATACCCTATACCCTCAACCCTCCACCCTCAACCTTAAACCCTCAACCCTCAACCCTCAACCCTCAATTCTCAATCCTCAACCCTCAATCCTTAAAACCTAAACCCTCAACCCCTATACCCTCTACCCTTTACATTGGACCCTGAACCTAATCCTTCAACCATATACCCTCAAACCTAAACCCTAAACCCTTTACCCTCAACCAAGTAAACCCTTAACCCTAAACCCTTAAACCTTCTACCCTATACCCTCTACCATCGACCCTATTCCCTCAACCCTCAACCCTTAAACCCTAATACCCTAGAAACCATCAACCCTATAGGTCCTCCACTCTAATCCCTCAACCCTATACCCTCAAACCATATCACTTTCTCTCTATCCATACATCTCACCTCTCCCTCCCTCCCTCCTACCCTCTCTAATTGTCTCTATCTTCCCTCTCCCTCTTTCTACGTACCTCTCATTCAATCAATCCCTACCACCCTCTCTCGCTCCCTCTATCCATCTCTCTATATGTCCCTCCCACTCTCTCCCACTCTCTCCCACTCCCTCTCTCTCCCTCTCTCTCATGTCTCTCCCTCCCACCCCCTCTCTCTTAGGCCTCTGCCTCTGGCCACCTACCTAGGTAACTCTCTCTTTGCTTCTCTCCCCTCTCTCTATCTGTCCCTCCCACCCCACCTAGATAAGTCCCTCTCACTCCACCCCCCTCTTTCTCTGCCTCTACCAGGTCACTCGCTCCCACACCCTCTCCCTCTCTCATGTCTCTCACACTCCCTCTCTCTACCACTCCCTCTCACTACCTATCTCTCAAGTCTCTCCATGTCACCCCCTCACACTCTCAAGTCTCTCCCTTTGGCACCCTACCTACATAAATCTCTCTTTATCTTTCTCTCTCTCTCTCTCTCTCTCTCTCCCTTCCTCTCTCTCAATTCTCTCTCTCCCACCCCCCCTCTCTCTCTCTCCCTCCCTCTATCCCTCCCACCCTACCTAGCTAAGTCCCTCTCACTCCAACCCCTTCTCTCCCCCTCCCTCTCTCTTAAACTCTCACTTCCACCCCCTCTCCCCCTCTCCCTCTCTCCAGACTCTCTCTCTTTCTAAATTCTCCCTCCCTCTAAAGGCATACATAAATACATACATACTTACATACATACAAGCATAATACATATGTACATACAATCCTACATCCATACAAGCATACATACATACATGTGTAGATACAATCTTACATACATATAGGCATACATACAATATACATGCAATGATACATACAAGCATACACACATACATACATACAAGCATGCATACATGCATACATACATGACATACAAGCGTACATGTACATACAAACATACAAATATATCAACATACATTCAATAGATTAGCATTTAACATAAAGGAGGACATAACACGAGCACATTATAACGTGCTCGTGTTATGTCTTAGTTGACATGTTTCCCGCAGAAGCAAAAAACCATGTCAAAACTGAGATATAACGCGAGCGCATTATAGCGCACTCGTGTTATATCTTGCTTTGGGAATCTTTGAGCCTTAGGATTGATATTTGCTTTAGAATACCAACCCAAAGGCTTGGAAGGCATTCCCAACGACCAGAGATGTGTTTTTACAAAATCTACTATGTTTCACATAATCGAGTTTGTGCTCACCATCAGGATTGCATGTGGTTCAATATCGAAAAAATCAAACACATGGGTAATGTTGGGTTCTCTCTTAGCTATCAACGATGTAATTTTTTTCACTTTCTGACAATGTTAAGCCTTTCATCCATAATTTATTTTGTTTGTATGTCTCTTTTTTTCCAAAAAGCAATGTTTGGTTTTTTTTTTTGTTATAAATTACCCGTTCATCGAATTTTCAAATAAATTACATTTTTAGAAACTACACTCCATTCTACAAATTTAAAAAAATTAATTCAATTAGTTTCCAAAATTTGTAGGGGTAGCACGGCCAAAATTATATTTTTCAGGAAGTGTCCACTTTGAAAATTAGTTAAAACTCAAATATTCATTAAAAAATTATCAGAAAAATCATGCATCAACTACGTACTGTTAGCTAACTTCTGACCGTTGCGATTTTACAAATACTAAAAAAAAATTCACTGTACGAGGGTCGTACAAGAGTTGTTATGTTATGTTTTTCTGACAAAAACATCACCAATTTGTATACGTCCCTCTTTTCAACCCCTTAATTTAAATATTTTAAAAATAAATTAGTAGTTTAGAAAGTAGACTCAGAGCACTTCAATCCTTGTTTTTGTTCCATCTCAAAAAATTTAGTGTAACTATCCTCAATTTCACGTTGAAGGTCAGTATTTCCTTATTTCAAAAAAAAAGTGGCCACTTAAGTCCCCTTTTTGGGAACCATCTTGGTGCACTTACCCTTTAATAACTTGTAAGCTAATCTCATCGTGGTTGTTCCCTTCTTTGATTTTCCACGTAAATCTAGTGTTCTTGTGTTATGTGATGTGATGCATGCTTTAATTATCTTTTTCCATTTCTGCAAGTTGAATGAAATGTATTGAATATATGTTTAAGTGGTTTCAGACAATACTAATTCACCCCCACTCTCAGTATTTTGGGTGTTCACCAATTGGTATCAGAGCTTGATTCTTTGGAAGAAGCTTAACGTCTTGGGGAAGATCTTGGAGGTTGAACACATGGCTACTAAGAGATATCCTATCCATTCGAAATAAATTCCTATAGATAAAGTACCATTCTGGTGTATATTTTTTGGGGATTTTGCACATCCTATTGTTCCTTTCGTATTCACACTATGATATAAAGTTCCATGAGGAGTTGGTGTTTTTCTTTGGTTTTCCATCATACCTTTATCAAGTGAGTGTTCCTTCCACGATAATAATGAATCCCAATGATTCTTGCCTCATGCGTGTGTGCCTTAGTTTGCACACCCTTTTATTTACAGGTTGTTTAGATCCTACATGTGCATCTTGGTTTCACATAGTTTCAGTGTACCTATCATGACTCTCCCTTGTCAGCATTATGGGGAGGTTTCTACTATTGGTGCTAATGCTTCCTTGGCTTCAGTTGGAGTGATCTACATATCTAGTTCTTGATCCTATGTACTTTTGGATGCAACGTGCATCAACGGTTGGTTACGTGCATTTCAATGAGATGGATCATTTACCATATGGAAACTCTTGCATTCCTATTTCTAGAGGTTCTTCATTTCAACACCATATCAATCATCATTCAACAACAATCTACAACTTCTTCATGCTTCAATGATGTTCTACATGTTCCTCTTGTTTTTAAGACATTATTTTGGTTGGAGGCTTTTCAGTCCTTCATTAACCTTTCTCTCTTTTGGAGAGGATTTTTCTCCCTCTATGGTTTTCTCCTTTTCTCTAGTTTTGAGAGATCTTTTGTTTGTACATGGGTACCTCACTAGGCCTTGTTTGTTGGCACCCATCTTACATTCTCTTTTTAAGGTTTTTAGCTACTCCTTAAGTTCATCTTAAGGGGATGTGTTAGAGTAATCATGCATTAGCTAATAATTAATTAATCTTTAATTAATTATTAATTAAATTTATTCTCATGCACTTAAGCTAAACTTAGGATTGCTTTATTAAGTTAACTAAGTTATTTTCTATGTTAACTGAAGTGAGCTATTATTGGATCATTTTGTCTCATCACATGTGATTTTGACACTTGTCTTGATCTAATCCCTTTGCCATTTAAGGTTGCTCCTATATAGAGCCCAACCCTCATTGTATTATCTCTCTTCTGCTCTCTTGAACTTTCATTCCTTTGATAGAACTCTCAACCTTTGAGGACTTTTATTTTCCTTGAAGATTATTGAGGTTTATTCTATAGCTTTTTCTTGTTGAGGAATATAGAAATTCTTTGTTTTTAGATAGCTTTCATAGTTCAAATCTAACATGTATATCACCCCCAAACATATTTTGAAATAAAAATATTAAAAATAGCTCTTTCAACAATTCTAAAATTACCATGTTTTAAATCCATTTGGACTATTTATTTTTAATTAGCATGTCTAAAATAACTAATTAATTCCCACAAATAATAAATACTAAATTATAAATGCTAATAAATTAAATAAAACATTTAGAACACACACACATGTGTGCGCTTTACTCATTTTATCACATAAGGCTCTTGAATTGCACAACTCAAATAGATGGGATTCACATATTTAGCATATATCACCTCCCATACCCTATCATGGAGAAAGATAGATTCAAACAAATATATCTATGTTATATCTCCATTATTAGCCACCATTGGTTTACACAGATAATCCTATAGACTCAAGTATACATAAAGCATATCAAAATCGAGATATATAAATATAGTATCAAGTAAATGAGCATAAATATACTCAAAAAATACACATGTAACTCATGTAATCTCATCACATAATAAACATGTTGTAATATTTATTATCTATTCATATGCATAATCTAAACAATTCATGAGGGTATGATCAAATCACATATAATCATCATCAAATCGTAATATTGAATCATAAAAAATGGAATTAATTAATCTCATAATCATGATAGAAATATTAAATTTGAAAGGAATAGCATAGCTCAATCACATAATAATCTCATATTTCTCATATAGTTATATAGTCATGACATTATAAAATGTGATCAAAATGGGTTACTATATCATGAAGCACGATAGTAAACATATCCTCTAATCTTCATAATCATAATTAAAACACAACCCAAATAACCAATATAATTATTCTCTCAAAAATCACATACAAATGATTCTTTAATCAGCATGTGTAACACTCAAGAAGCTATTTTAATAGCTGAGAGTAGCCTTTAGCCACAAACATCAATGCATGGACATAGCAATGATAAAAAATGAATACAAAGTATGAGTTACAAAAACATGATGATATAAATCCTACATTAGTGCCCCCATGCATGCACCCACACAAATAAACTATTCCCCAAAAAGGTTTGGAAAACATGCTACAACATGAGCATCATAGAACCTTTGGGTGAAACAAGAGAGATACAACTTGTGAGTCTAAAAAGAAGGATAATATTTTCATCATAAATTTAAAGAGATGTAGATGCATAATATTTCAATATTGGACTCAATGGAATAGAGGGAGAAATCTAAGAATTTTAGATCTAGGTCCTATAAATATTCTCTCAAATGCATTGATATATCTAGTTTTGACCCACTTTCATATTGGGGGGCCCCATGAAAACTTGAATGATGGAATATTATCGACTGAAAATCTAACTATATTTAGAAGAGACCTCTTACTAGTCATCCAACATTTCCCCCATCTAAAGAGCTCCAAAAAGGATAACTATATAATTGGGATAGTTCAAACTAACATTTTGTTATCAACAAAAGCTTAGATTTTGTACAAATAACAAAAAATCCTATAAGTAGTGTCCAACTTGAGTGACAAGGTGTCAAATTCAACTTATATAATATGCTAGGGAATTAAGTTTTTAACATCAACCAATCATCTTGTATGGACCTCGTATGGATATATAATCACAAAAATATAGAATGTGATCACAATGGGTTCCTAATATTGTATTTCATGATAGTAAACATATTATGTATTCTTTATAATCATAATTAATACACAACCTAAAGCACCAACATGATTAGTCTCTCAAAAACCGCATACTAATGATTCCTAAATGTACATGTACAAAACTCAAGAAGGAATAATAAGAGCTAAGAATGTGCCTTAACCACAAACATCAATTCATGGACATAACAATTATCTCACATGAATACAAGGTATGAGTCACAAAACATGATCATAGACATCCTACAGTAGTACCACTATGCATGCACTCACACAAATAAACTATCTATCAAAAAAATGTTAAAAACATGAGGCACTACAACATGAGCATCATATAGCCTTAGGGTGAAACAAGAGAGATGAAACTTGTGAATCTAGTAGGAAGGATAATACTTTCATCATGAATTTGGAGAAATGTCTAGATGCATAATAATTGAATTTTGAACTCAACGAAATAGAGGCATAAGTCTAGGAATGTTTGATCTAGGCCTAGTAAATGTTATCTCAAATGTATTAGTAAATATATTTTTAACCCACTCTAATATTGGGGGGCCTCCAATAAAACATGAATAGTGTAATATTATCAACTAAAAAACCAATTATTTATAGAAGAGATCTCACACTAGCTAACCAAAAATTGTACCATATCTAAAGAGATCCAAAGAGGAAAACTAAAAGTAATAGGGATACCTCAAATTACCCTTCAAATTCTATCCAAAATCTTACCTAGTTTGTAAAAATTAAAAAAAATCCTAAAAATAGTGTACAACTTTAGTGGTTAGGCATTAAATTCAACTTGTATAATACATTGGTGAAATGGTTTTTTTTACATCAAATAATTATTTGACGAAATAAAGTTTGTAATTAGTCCAAGTGAGCCCATCCAATATAATTGAGAGAAGATCCCCAAGCATTGAATCCATAAAGAACAAATTTTGTCAAAGTTTCATTTAGCCCCTCAACTAGGGAGAGCCTTGAGTGAGTCCCTTGGAGGAGAACTAGCACTCTAGGTTTCCTTGATTGATGGGTCCCAACTAATTATTTTCTTGGGTGATAAATATTGATAATTGGCCTGAAAGCTACTACCTAAGAAGGCCACTAGAGAACTATCCTCTAGTGGGCATTACAGCTTAGTAAGTTCTATATTCACTATCTAGCTATAGATCATTAGAGATTTGAACCCCAACCCCTCCCACTTTGTCACTATAGTATTAGAATTCTACTTGTACTAAGGATTCCTATCTATAATTGTGGGTGATAATCTAATGACCATACCACAATATCAAGGGGTTTCTAAAGTATTTTATTTTTCTAGCTCACGGTCAACTTAGAGAGCTCTATTGAATAACCATCTACTTGTATTCATGGCATTGATTGTTGTCAAAAATATCTATCTGCGTACATGTATCTCTGAATTGAATTTGAACATAAATTTTTTTCTAATTGAATCTAAGCAACATAACATTTTGTATCCTTATTGAGTGGTTGTAATCTTAAAATAAATAAAATGATCTTTAAATGTGACCCCAATACATGTGTAAGGAGAGCTCCATGGAACTATCTCACCTCAAAAGTTGAATGGATGATATTGGCACCTTCTATGAAAGAAAATCATGATAGTCATTTCTTAAAGTCAACATGAAGCATTTTTTGTCACAAAAAGATCTATTTCATCTAGTTGATCCTATAATCCATTATTTATTAAGTTTAGAATAATAACATTATCAAATAATACTAATTGGATACCATGCAATGACTTGCCAATCCCAAGAAGCTCCTATAGAAGAAACTTTTCCTACTCATACATATATACCAAAAATAATGGGAGAGAGTGAACAACCTTTCTTAATTCTAATAACACTAGAGATGGTTGAGGAAGTGTCATTTACTTTATGAAAATGACCTTTGAATTTTTTAAAGTCCCAAAATTTCTTAAGAAGCAATGTCCTTTAGACTCAAATATCTTAAAGATTTAGAGAGAAGATACCTATGAGTAGTATAAAAGGATTTTCAAAAGTAAAAAATAATAATAAACCGGTTCACCATCATGATGGGTTTTCTCAATAATGACTCAAAGGTAAACATGTGATCAATTGTTTGATGACCATGTTTAAAACTAGCTTGACCATGAGCATAAAGCTTAAATTTATCTACAAAGAAGGAAATGTAGGCATCTAGAATAGTGGCATAAAGATTGGAGAGTGTATGCCCAATCATGATAGTCCTATAATCTTTAGGCTCAAGTGGTCACTAGACTTGTAGATAATTTGAACTAGACTTGTAGATAATTTGAATAAAGTGAGAAGATCAAGATGGAGGAAATTCACAGATTACGTCTTCATTAAACAAATCAACAATTGAAGAACAAAGAGAAATATAAATCACTCTTTGATCTAATTAAATCTAGAAAAATTAAAAATTAAAACCCTAGAAAGATAGAAACTCGAAGAGAGTGTGAAAGTGGAGGGGCTTACCAAAATGAAAAGACTCAAGTATACATGATCCTATAGACTCAAGTATACAAAAATCATATCAAAATCAAGCTATATAAACATAGTATCAAGATGAACATAAATATACTCAAAAAATACACATATAACTCATGTAATCTCATCACATAATAAACATGTTGCAATATTGATTATCTATTCATATGCATAATCTAAACAATTCATGAGGGTATGATCAAATCATATATAATCATCATCAAATAGTAATACTGAATCATGAAAAATGTAAGTAATTAATCATCTCATAATCATGATAGAAATATTGAAGTTGAAAGGATAGCATAGCTCAACCACACAATAATCTCATATTTCTCATATAGTTATATAGTCATGACATTATAAAATACATGATCACAATGGGTTACTAATATCACGAAGCACAATAGTAAAAATATCCTCTAATCTTCATAATCATAATTAAAACACAACCCAAAGAACCAATAGAATTATTCTCTCAAACATCACATACAAATGATTCTTTAATCATCATGTGTAACACTCAAGAAGCTATTTTAATAGCTGAGAGTAGCCTTTAGCCACAAACATCAATGCATGGACATAGCAATGATAAAAAATGAATACAAAGTATGAGTTACAAAAACATGATGATATAAATCCTACATTAGTGCCCCCATGCATGCACCCACACAAATAAACTATTCCCCAAAAAGGTTTGGAAAACATGCTACAACATGAGCATCATAGAGCCTTTGGGTGAAACAAGAGAGATACAACTTGTGAGTCTAAAAAGAAGGATAATATTTTCATCATAAATTTAAAGAGATGTAGATGCATAATATTTCAATATTGGACTCAATGGAATAGAGGGATAAATCTAGGAATTTTGAATCTAGGTCCTATAAATATTCTCTCAAATGCATTGGTATATCTAGTTTTGACCCACTTTCATATTGGGGGGCCCAACAAAACTTGAATGATAGAAAATTATAGATTGAAAAGCTAACTATTTTTAGAAGAGACCTCATACTAGTCAGCCAAAATTTCCCTGATCTAAAGAGCTCCAAAAAGGATAACTATATAACAAGGATAGTTCAAACTAACATTCAAATTATCAACGAAAGCTTAGATTTTGTACAAATAACAAAAAATCCTATAAGTAGTGTCCAACTTGAGTGACAAGGTGTCAAATTCAACTTATACAATATGCTATGTAGTTATTTTTTAACATCAACCAATCATCTCAGATGGACCTTGTATGGATATATAATCAAAAAATTACATAATGTGATCACAATGGGTTACTAATATCGTATTTCATGATAGTAAACATATTATGTATTTTTTATAATCATAATTAATATGCAACCTAAAGAACCAACATGATTAGTCTCTCAAAAATAACATACTAATGATTCCTAACTCAACATGTACAAAACTCAAGAAGAAATAAATATAAGAGCTAAGAATGTGCCTTAACCACAAACATCAATTCATGGACATAACAATCATCTCACATGAATACAAGGTATGAATTACAAAACATGATCATAGACATCCTACATTAGTAGCCCCATGCATGCACTCACACAAATAAACTATATATCAAAAAATATTAAGAACATGAGGCACTACAACATGCGCATCATAGAACCTTAGGGTGAAACAAGAGAGATGAAAATTGTGAATCTAGTAGGAAGGATAATATTTTCATCATTAATTTGGAGAAATGTCTAGATGCATAATAATTAAATTTTAAACTCAGCGAAATAGAGGGAGAAGTCTAGGAATGTTTGATCTAGGCCTAGTATATATTTTCTCAAATGTATTAGTAAATATATTTTTAGCCCACTCTAATATTGGGGGCCCTCCAATAAAACTTGTATAGTGTAATATTATCAACTAAAATACCAATTATTTATAGAAGAGATCTCACAATAGCTAACCAACATTTTTACCCTATCTAAAGAGCTCCAAAAAGGATAACTAAGAATAATAGGGATATCTCAAACTACCCTTCAAATTCTTTCCAAAATCTTATCTAGTTTGTAAAAATAACAAAAAATCCTAAAAATAGTGTCCAACTTCAATGGTTAGGCATTAAGTTCAACTTGTATAATACATTGGTGAAATGAATTTTGTTACATCAAAGAATTATTTGAAGAAATAAAGTTTGTAATTAGTCCAAATGAGCCCATCCAATATAATTGAGAGAATATCCCCAAATATTGAATCCATGAAGAACAATTGTCAAAGTTTCATTTAGCCCCTCAACTAGGGAGAGCCTTGAGTGAGTCCCTTGGAGGAGAATAGCACTCTAGGTTTCCCTAATTTATGAGTCCCAACTAATTATTTCCTTTGGTGATAAATGATAATTGGCTTGAAGGCTACTACCTACGAAGGCCACTAGAGAACTATCCTCTAGTGATAATTACAACTTAGCAAGTTCTATATTCACTATCTAGCTACAGATCGTTTGAGATTTGATTCCTAACCCCTCCCACTTTGTCACTATAGTATTAAAATTCTACTTGTAGTAAGGATTCCTATCTATAGTTGTGGGTGATATTCTAGTGACCATACCACAATAGCAAGGGGCTTCTAGGGAATTTTATTTTTCTAGCTCACAATCAACTTAGAGAGCTCTATTGACTAACCATCTACTTGTATTGATGGCATTGACTGTTGTCAAAAATATCTATATTCGTACATGTATCTCTGAATTGATTTTGAGCATAACTTTTTTTCTAATTGAATCTAAGCAACATAATATTTGTATCCTTATTGAGTGGTTGTAATCTTAAAATAAATTTAAGGATCTTTAAATGTGACCTCAATACATATGTAAGGAGAGCTCCATGGGACTATCTCACCTCAAAAGTTGAATGGATGAGATGCACATTCTATGAAATAAAATCATGATAGTCATTTCTTAAAGTTAACATGAAGCATTTTTTGTCACAAAAAGATCTATTTCATCTAGTTGATCCTACAATCTATTATTTATTAAGATTAGAATAATAACATTATCAAATAATACTAATTGGATACCATGCAATGACCCACCAATTCCAAGAAGCTCCTATAGAAGAAACGTTTCCTACTCATACATATATACCAAAAACAATGGGAGAGATTGGGAAGCCTTGCTTATTTCAAATAATACTAGAGATGGTTGAGGAAGTGTCAATGTATTTTATGAAAATGACCTTTGAATTTTTCAGAGTCCCAAAATTTCTTAAGAAGCAATGTCCTTTAGACTCAAATATCTTAAAGAATTAGAGAGAAGATACCTATGAGTAGTATAAAAGGATTTTCAAAAGTAAAAATAATAAACCGGTTCCCCACCATGATGGGCTTCCTCAATAATGACTCAAAGGTAAAAATGTGATCAATTGTTTGATGATCATGTCTAAAACTAGCTTGACCATGAGCATAAAGCTTGGAGAGTGTATGCCTAATCATGATAGTCCTATAATTATTAGGGTCAAGTGGGTCACTAGACTTGTAGATAATATGAATAAAGTGAGAAGACCAAGATGGAGGAAATCCGATTACGTCTTCATTAAACAAATCAACAATTGAAGAACAAAGAGAAATATAAATCACTCTTTGATCTCAATAAATCTAGAAAAATTAAAAATTAAAACCCTAAAGATAGAAATCCTAAAGATAGAAACTCGAAGAGGGTGTGAAAGTAGAGGGGCTTACGCAAATGAAAAGGAAAATAATCAATCCTTTTTAAAATGAAAAGTACAATAAAATCCCTTTTACATGTATCTAGAGTAGACGATTGAGAACAACTTTCTCAAACATGTCAAATGCACTAGACATTTATTTAATTCATATATTCTAGTAGTATGCTCTTGATAATGTGTATAAGGTAAATGATAACTTTAGAATGCCACTAAGAGATGATTGGATATTGTGTCATATCTAAAATGAACTAGGGTTATTTCTTTAAATATAACATCAACGATCAAATTAAATAGTTTCACACCTTGAGTTAACACACAAGGATCACAATGATAGGTAAAAATAGCTTCAAGTGAATTTCAAAAATAAAGAGATCATTACTGCAAGTGTGGAAGTCATCAAGATCACATGCTTGACTATAGATTTCATTTAAGCTGAATCTCTTGGAATGAGTGTAGATAGACATGAATAAAGTTTGGGTTGTATTCTCACTCTCAATTAAACAATGTCATTCTATTACTAAACAATTACTCTAATTAAAATGGATCCAAAATATTTATAAAAAAAAACATTAATTTGAGGTTTGACATTAAACTATGAAAAAAAAACAAAACAAAACAAAACATTTTTCTGAATTGGTGTACATAAAACTAAATAATATAATATTTACACTGGTTGATCCAAAGCTTCTTTAGGAAATAAGCTTCTTTAGAGACATGGAGGGTGAAATGCTAAATACTTTTTCTCTTCAGGAGCCTGTCTCCCACCAAGTACTTTATTTGTTTATTTGTCCTGTACCTTTGTAATGTTAAGTCTTTGCTACTTTCTATCATTCCAAGTAGATTAACAGTCAACATTCATATCGCATGACATATCCTGCATCTGCCTGAATGCTGCAAATTGCTTGCATTTCTAGCCCTCTAAAACAAAATTCTTGCCAGTTCTGAGATCACAAAGTCCACTTACCTGCATGTGTTCATTTTCATAGAGAATAATCCACATCATGCAGGAATTTAAAACTCAAGGATGTTTCTCACCCAAAAATGTCCAACAGTTATTATCCAGTTAAGGATCAAATTCACATTAAATATTACACTTGGCCCATTACATAGAGATATACAGTCTAGATATTAATATCCTCTTACACAATAACTACTAGTCTCAACTCTCAGCTCCCTAAAATTGATTTGAATCCCCCAAAAGCTTAGGCAAGCCATGACAGACGATATTCCCTTGTGTCAGTCGGTCATTATTTCTGCTCAAACATTACATTACTCTGAAGTTCATAATTTTGTCTAAGTTTGCAGATCAGCTATTACAGACATTGTAGTGGGTTACACAACAACAGGATCTCTAAGGAAATCGAGGCTTAATAGGGCCCCCATTATGGTGCAGGGGATCAGGACCAGTTGGAACCATCCTTGCAGACTCCCTTGACATGAGAGGTGGAGCATTCACCTTTTCTGGACGAACGTGCTGCTGGTAAAGTTCCATAGTCCTCCCCTGCAGCTGCACATGAAAATATATCAAAACCGGTCCTATGTTGGTTGACACCAATTTTTGAAAACAGACTCTTTGATGACTGCCAATACAAAATCCAGACTAATCCTAATCTTCACACAGTTTTTTTCAATGATGCTTAATCCTCATAAACGTAATTTATAAAAAGTAATCAAGATTAATCCCAATTCTAATGCACAGTTCTTCACAGATTTGCACTGATACGGTCATCCTGATCCCATTGATTAAATTTTGTCAAAACCAATACTACAATAATCCTTATCCTAAATCACATTCATTGAAGTTTATTAAAACCAATCCCAATCACCATACAAGAGTATTTCACCGAATCACAACTGATACAATGATCACAATACCCATTTATGATTATTTGTCTAGTAACAAAAATAAGAATCTTGCCTTCTACGTGATTAAAAATAAAATAATGATCATGATGCTTGATTCAAAACATCGATTTTCAAAATATAACACAGTTTAATCTAAAAAAGTTATAACAAATATGGACTGTGGAAACATCATATTTCTGATTGAAATAATGAATTATTCATACCTTCCTCTCTGAATGCAGTAGCTCCAATGTTTGTGCTTTGGCATTTTGCATAATATTCTGCTGCATCTCTACACAGTCCATTTAAAGGAGTAAAGTTCCAACTTCAAGCAAAATAATCCTCAAAAATATAAAGTGCTGTTTCATGGTACAAATTAATTGTCTCTGCAGAATCCCATTGTAAGACTCCAAGTATAAAAAGCTCCAACAACGTAAAACATTTAATATGGTACAAATCAGTTTAACTGTACGAATTCCTAGCAAAACAAAACTTCAAGCATTGTAAACACCACACCGTGAAACATTTTTCATGCTAGAAATGAGTTAAACTCTGCACAATCCATTATCAAACATTAACCTTAGAAAACGCTCAATCAGTTCCAATTCTGCACGATCCACAGTAAAACTCCAGTTTTCTGGATGATGATCTCCAAGAATGTAAAGCACATTACACGCAATAGAAATAAGAGCAACTCTGAAGAGTCGGTGATAAAAAATACAACTTCTAACACAACAGAACTCCAAAAGTATAAAACAAAATATACACAGTTGTTTTCTTTCCAGAAGCTCTAGTCAGTCACTGTGAAAACTTCATGTACATTATTATAGAACAGTTTTGACTTTACATAATCCATAATAAAAGACGTCAAGCTTCAAAAAAAAATTCAACACTGCACAAACTGTTCAATACAAAGAATATAAAAAAATACCGAGCATGGAAGAATTTTACCTGCTGCCATGAAGGCAGGCCTCAAGCCATGAGCTAACGAGGGCAACAACAGAACAACAGCCACCAAAAAGCACTGCACACTTAATACTTCCGCCATTGTCTGTGTTGGTCTTTACTGTATATATCCCAGAACGGTGTATATATCACGGTCGGCGGCTGTGTATATATCACCCACGCCTGAGTTTTCGATCTTGGCAATGCAGTGGGGAGAGAGCGATCGGGAATATATACAGGAAGAAATCCCAGTAGGCAATGATAGCGTGAAAAAGAGACAAAATAGAATGGTCGTCATTGTAAATATTGGAATGAAGTGGAAGATTGTGCTTCTCTCACAATAAAAATTCATAATTGCTCTAAATGAAGGCGACGGCGGGTGATTAAGAGAAAATAATGGCAGAGGGGGGCTTGTGAGAGGGTTTACACGCGCATGGAGTGCTAGTCATCCGGTCACATGATGGCGCCACAGATGACCTGCGGCCCGGGCTGCAAGCCTGCAAGTGAAATCGATTCACTTGTAGATTGAGGGTTGTAGTGTACTGTTTGGAGTGAGGTCAAGTGTGTGAAAGATTCCGCCATCTTATGTGAGCTTAACATGTACTCATGAGTTCAATGATTGTGGCATAGAAATCAGTGAGAAGCTCGCATTTCAACCTTAAACCAGGCGGGGAAACGCATAAAATGTACGGGGAGAAGAGGAATGAAAAGGAATAATATGGGCCAAGGGGCAAGGCGCCGGCCTCAAGACCAACGTGCCGCAGTCCTTTTGCAAACACTATTTTCTGTGTTTGGGGAAGACGTCATGCATTGAGCATTGCGTCCTGCTATCTTCCAAATTAAGCTTCCTTGTCACTTCAATTCCCCCATACTTACAGCTCATTGTTTTCAGCAAATCTTGTTACAGTACTCTTAATTGATTCATTAACTTTTTGTAAGCACAAAATTGCATGCCCTGGACCTTTTTGCCCTTCATTGGACACCACTTATTACTTTATCACCACTTTTCCCTTTATGTCTCTGTAATGGAGAAAAGTGTGTATCTATGTGACTTTTCCTTTAGTTTTGAGTTTGTTTGGAAATAATGTTTACAAGTTAGGTTTATTTTTAAATTTTTAAATATTCTTATATATAGATATTTCTATACATATATCTGTATTTTGTTCATATCTACACATTTCCCCTTCACTAATTACATTTATTGGACCCCTTATGATGAGAGATTCATTCTTTAATTAGACTTCATCATTCCATCATCTTAGATTATTTTTGTAGGTACAAGATCAATTTATGTATTTATAGTTCTAACTCTTGACTTTCCAAAATCAAATTCAAGTTTGGTTGGCTCTTGCCTATTCCATTAGTCATTGTGAGTCAAAGTTCAATTCATTGAGCACAATTGGTGAGGATGATGGTGTGTTACTTGATTATGTAATCCACCAAGGTTCAAACCTCCAAAGGCATGATTGGGCCAAGTTTGACCATTGGATGACTTTGACATATAAGATCCCCTTGCTCATGGCTTCCTTCCAAATTAAGTTTCCTTGAAACTTTAATTCCTCCATACTTATAGCTCATTGTTTTCCACAAATCTTATTAAGGTAAGTAACAATACTCTTAATTGATTGATTAACTTATTGTAAGTAGAAAATTGCATGCCCTACACTTTCTTCCCTTCGTTTGACACTACTTTTCACTTTATATCTTTGTAATGGGGAAATGTGTATATCTATGTCATTTTTCACTTAGTTTTGAGCTTGTTTTGAAAGAATGTTTTAATGTAGTTATATATTGATAAATGTTGTAATCCTTATGTGAAGTTAGATATTATTTTTAGTCTTTAAATATTATTATATATACACATTTTTATACATTTATTTGCATCTTGTTCATATCTACACATTTCCCTACATTAATTACATTTATGGGCAAGGGCATGGAAATGGTGTACAAAAAAGTGGCCAAGTAGTCAATTTTCTACATAACTTACTTGCATTATGTTCAAAATCACATAATGCGCTTGTGTTTTGTGCCTTATAAAACATGAGCATGTTTTGTAAGTCACAAAATGTGAGCATGTTTTATGCCTTATAAAATGCACTCATATTTTAGAACTTTATTCCAAATATCTTGATACTATTTTTTTTGTTCCTATGTTACTATATCATCTTATTCCAAATTCTTATCATATTTATATCATACTAATCCTTTATTGGGAGAATAATGGTTTTCCCCCTTTACATGTTGGGCTCTATTGTCATTTTGATTAATTAGATCTAAATCGCCTAGCTTATAAATTGCCCTATGCTCATTACAACATGTGAAAATATTTTTTTTGTAATTAGGTTCACTAGCAACCTCATTAGATTCTTCTTTTCATGTATCCCTTGTAGCACTACAATCAAACTAAAGACTTATATTCATGAATTCATTAGTAGTGAAGGATGATCTCTAAGGTTGATCCTTTTGGGCATGGGCAAGTATATAGTAGGCCTTAAATTGAAGAAGCTTGGGTATCAAGCACCTCTTAGATATAGATAATAGGCATTTGCATGAGGACCATCATGAAAAGGAACAACATCTCAAGGGTATTCTTGGCTCTTAAAATAACCAAGATAATACAAATTAGGAGTTACCTTGAAGTAATATAAGGAAAATTTCCCAAGAGAAACATAAATAAATGGTGAGAGAGGATAAAAAGAGATAGAGAGAGAGGAAGAGGAAGAGAAAGACAGAGAGGGAGGATGGATAAATATAAAGAGAGGGAGATATAGAGAGAAATAGAGGGAGGGAGAGAGAGGGAGAGAGAGGGAGAGATAAAGAGTGAAAGGGAGAGAAACATAAATAACTGATGAGAGAGAGAGGTAGAAGGAGAAGGAGGGGGAGAGGGAGAGGGAGAGGGAAGGGTGAGAGAGAGATATAGAGAGAAAGAGAGGGATGAAGGGCGCAACAAGGGAGCGAGAGAAAGGGAGAGGGAGGATAGAGAGATAGAGAAAGGGAGGGAGAGAGTAGAGAAGGAATTGGAGAGAGACATAAAGAGATAGAGAGGGAGAGGGATAGATATATAGAGATAGTGATATATATAGAGATGGAGGGAGAAAGAGAGAGAGAAATAAAGAGAGTGAAAGTGAGATAGAAAAAGGGAGAGGGGGAGAGATGGAGAGGAGGAGAGGGAGGGAGGGAGAGTAATAGAGATAGGGAGAGGGGGAAGAGAAAGAGAGATGGAGGATAGAGATATAAAGAGATAGAGGGAGGGAGAGGGAGGGAGAGATTGAGAGAGATAGAAAGAGATCAGAGAGAGGGATAGATATAGAAATAAAGGTAGAAGGAGATATGGGAGAGATAGAGATGGTTTGAGAGAGATATAAAGATAAGGAGGAAAAGAGATGGGGAGATAGGATAGAGAAATAAAGATAGAAATAGAGAGATAGAGAGGGAGAGGGTAAGAGATGTATAACAAGATAGTATGAGGGAGTGATAGAATGAGATAGAGAGATAAAGAAGATGGAGATGGAGAGATATATAGATATAGTGAGAGAGGGAGAGAGAGATAAAAAGGGAGATAAAAAGAGAGGGGGAGATAGAGAGATGAATAGGGAGAGGGAGAGAAAGAGAGATGGATGAGATATGGAGTGAGGGAGATAGAGAGAGGGAGAGATTCAAAGAGGGAGGGGGAGACAGAGAGAGAGAGATAAATGGTGAGAGAGATATAAAGATATGGAGGGAGAGGGAGAGGGAGACAAAGGAATGATACAAAAAGATAAAGAGGGGGAGAGATAGAAAGATAGAGAGGGACAATGAGAGAGATATAAAAAGTGGTAGCAGGAGAGGGAGAGGGGGAGGGAGAGGCAGGATAGAGAGACAAAGAGGGATGAAGGGAGAGAGATAAAGAGAGAGGGATGATACAAAGATAGTGAGAGAGAAATAAATAAATAGTGTGAGAGATATAAAGAGATAGAGAGGGAGAGGGAGGGACATATAGAGATAGTGAGAGAGAGATATAAAGAGATAGAGGTAGAGGGGGAGATGGAGAAATAAAGAGAGTGAGGTTGATAGATAGAGGGAGAGATATAGAGATAGTGGGAGATAGAAAGAGATAAAGGGAGAGTGAGAGATAGAGAGATAGAGAGGGAGAGAGAGAAACACATATGAGAGGGATAGATTAAGGGAGATATAAAGAGATAGAGTCAAAGAGGGAGAGGGCGAGAGATAGAGTGAGGGAGAGATAGAGAGATAGAGTCAAAGAGGGAGAGGGAGAGAGGGAGAAATACAAAGAGAGGGATAGAGTAAGATTGAGAGATATAGAAGGGAGGGAGGGAGGGAGGTAGAGAGAGGAAGTGAGAGAGGAGGGGGAGAGAGAGAGATAAAGAGAGAGGAAGGATAGAGAGATAGAGATAGAGAGTGATAGATAGAGATAGAGAGGGAGAGAGTGTAAACTTGAAAGGGAGAGGGATAAAAACATAAATAATTGGTGAGAGAGATAGAAATAGATAGAAGAAGAAGGCTCGAGAAAGATAAAGAAGGAGAATAAAGAATGATAAAGAGAGCGAGACACTAAGAGATAGAGGAAGAGTGTGAGAGAGATAGAGGAAGAGTGTGAGAGAGAGAGAAAGAGGAAGAGGAGGTGAGATAGAGAGATAAAGAGTGTGAGGGAGATAAACATAAAGAAATTATGAGAGAGAGATAGAAAGAGACAAAAGAGATGGAGAGCGGGAGGGAAAGGGGGAGAGAGAGGATAGAGAGGGATGAAGGGAGATAAAGGGGTGAAAAGGGGGGAGGGAGAGAGATGAAGAGAGTGGGAGGATAGATATATAATGAAAGAGAGGGAGCAAGTAGAGGAGAGGGAGAGATACATAAAGAGATAGTGAGAGATATAAAGAGATAGAGGGAAAGGGAGAGATAGAGAGGGAGAGGGAGAGAGAGAAATAGAGAGTGAGAATGAGAGATAAAGATATAGAAAAAAAGAGAGAGGGAGATGGAGAAATATAGAGAAAGTGAGAGGAGAGATAGATATAGAGAGGGGGAGAGGGGGATATATATATATAGAGAGAGTGATAGAGATAGGGAGAAGGAGAGAGATAAAGAGAGAGGGAGGATAGAAAGATAAATAGATAGAGGTAGAGGGAGAGGGAGAGACATATAGAGATAGTGATAAAGATGGATATATAAAGAGATGGACGAAGAGGGAGAGATATAGAAATAGAGTGTCATGTCCCTTTTTTTGGAAAGACAACTACAGAGTGGAATCTGGGAATCCTATCGCATTTCTTTGTAGGAGCACAACCCTGTCTACAGTTTGGAACATAACATCTATAATAACAACTCACATCATATCCAGAGCCCATGGAAAAAGGGTCATATACTGAGAAGACATGACCATCAAAATATTTCTAGTCTAGGCTCATTGTACCAGAGTTGAATCACTTCTGAGAATCCCTCTACATTCCTCAACAAGAACACATTTCGGCTTGCAGTTTTGAACATAGCATCCATAATGAAACTTGCACATCACATACAGATCTCAAGGGAAATGGGTCAGGTACCACACAAATATTGTTATTAGAAGATGAATATTTTAGGTAAATGGCACCTACTTCAACAAGCATAATGGATGAGACACCTTCGGATCATGCAACATCAATTACAAAGTTTCAGGAAGGAGGAAGGGGCCAAGGAAGCATGTGGATAGGTCCATAGGGTGACACACTAACTCCAAAATAATATGCTTTGGCCTTCAGGTCAACCTAGTGTAGCGTGTGAAATTCAAATTACAGGGGGTAAACCCACAATAGTGGGTTACAATTTTTTCCATTAAAAAAATTTAGAAATTCCCATCACAAAATTTAAAATGGCTTACCCCTTCTAATGAACCCCCCCTTCAATGACCCCCTCCACCTCTTCTAGTGAACCCCCACCCCCTTCTAGTGAACCCCCACTTGCACCATATAGGGGGGTTCTAATGAACCCCCCTTTTTTCACCTCCCCCTCCACCATTTCAAAATTTATGCATTTTTTGACTATCAAAGCCTGGGAAGGAGGTGCAAATGGATTCGATTTGATAAACCAAGGTGGAGGACTGTAGTTATCAAAACGTGCTTTCCAACAACTATAAATTTAAAATATTATGTTTTTATTTTATATTTTATTTTTTAGTTTTACTAAACATAAGTTTTCATCAAACATCCAGTTAGGTGAAAAATCATCGTGGAAAAATAGTAAATTTGAGAAAAAAAAATTTAAAAATATATACGCACTAGTATTGATGTCCTCATTCCAACAAAAAAAGAAAATTTCAATTTCAATACATACCAAAAAAGTTATGCAAGCCGAAGTGCACCTATGTCTAAATTGTAATGGTTTCACTTCAAAATTTAACTAAAAGAAAAATATTCAACAAACATTATGAAACAAAATGAAAGCACTATATACTAGTGTTACCAACCTAAATTCAAAAGAATCGAAATTTTATCCTTTCTAGAAAAAAATTTATGCGAGCCAAAGTACACACCACATTTTAAAAATGTTGTTTACTATTAAAAACTAGTTATCAAAGGAGATACAAAAAACTTATAATTTAATTTCAATTTTTTTCAAAAAAATACATTTAAAATCCATAGACAAAATCTCACAAATCACTACTTTACATAATTTCCAAATTCCTAATAGTTTACCTACTATAGGTGTTAGAAAGTGAAGTTTTTTCTGAAAATGTTGATTTCAATGTCAAGTTTGGCCAAAAAGTGTAACCCATTATTGTGGGATGACCCCAAGCCTTGGTGCCATCTTGGCTCAAGGCTGGCCTATTCCTTAAGTGAAACTATTAGCATATAAGTGTAGGAAGTCAATTCATGTAATGGCATCAAATTATTATGTAATTTTTCTATATTTTGGGACACGTATGCCCTTCTCTAGATGAAAACTCATAGGAATTTGTGTTCACTGGACAAAAAAATAAATGTTCACCAAGATCAGAGGATGAAACCCCTTTGGTTCCTGAGGCTATTCTCATTCAAGTATTTCATTTGAGCTTCAAGGATTCTGTGAGGAAATTAATAATACTGATATTGATCTGTGATCATTTGTATATCTTTTCAGATCATTGTTGTGAGTTGTAATTGATATATAATAGATGTGAATGAGATTTTGAAGTTTATCAATATATTGGAGTATCATCTTTGTGTTCATATGTTTATCTATCTACAAATTAGTCTATTGTTAAAATTATATGTTAGGGACATTGCAGTGGTATCAAATCAAGATTCTCCCAACCTATATGGTTTTCCTAATGATTGATGTTGAGCAAAAGAGACATTAGGTACCAGAGGAGAGAACTAAAGAAATTGGATCAAGAAGGAAATTTTGACCTAGAGAAAAGAAATATGTCATAGGATGAAGAAATATTTTAGGAGACAATTGTAGAAATTCAAGAGATTACAAGAGGGTTAAGGGATATACCCACAACCCTAGCGAAGACAAGAGATGTATTGAAAAATATTGGTAAACAAGATGTGGAAATTCAAATCACAATATTCAGAAGTGTGAGACATCATCAAACAATGTTAGAAGCAATTATGTTGGGAGTAATATTCTATCAAGGACCCCAAGGAACATATTCTTACCGGAAATTGAACAAGGGAGAAGTGAACCTGTGAACACTAGTGCCTTCAATCTAAAAACTATTTGTAGATGGCATGGTGCATACCAATCCTTACCAAAAAAATTAAATCAGAGATGTCCTATGCAAACTACATATAATTTTTAAGGAAGAGTGAGCCACATAAGAAAGGGTTATACAAAATCAAGGATCTAAAGCATAAGATGGGAAAACTTGTCGTAGCATGTTTTGATGGGATCAATAAGATATCAGCTAGAGCATGATTACAAAAGATGGAAACTTATTTCTTGCTCAATCTTATGACAAAGAAAGATGTAGTTCAATTTTCCTCTTTTCATCTTGAAGGGGAAGCCTATGAATGGTGATTTCATGGTCATGCTACCCAAGGCCATGATCAAATACACATAGTTGATGAATTAAAAAGGAGTATTCTTGATAGATTTGAGTTAAAGGATGAAGAAAATATTTTAGCAAGCTAGCCATGATCAAACAACATCACTCAGTAGATGATTATATAATGGAGTTTCAAAAAGTGGTGGTGATGATGTCTAAACTATCAGAAAAGAGGATTGTGCATCTCTTCATCACTGGGCTCAACAAACCTCTTAGGGGTTTTGTTAAATCGTTTACACTAATCTCTTTACAAGAGGCAAACAAAAGGGCTCTAACCCTTGAGCCATCTATTTTGAAGATTTTTTTCTCTCACCCACCTAAACATAGTACATGTGGCACCCTAAGGGTGGTTTCCAAAAAAAACACTACATGCTCTGCTATTGGCAGCCAAGTATGCAACTCCTAATGTGGTGAAGAAGGTACATGAAAAGACTAGGAATGAGCTTTGGAGGAAGAAACTTTGTTTCTCCTATAGAGAGCCATGGGTTTCAGGACATAGATGTCTTAGTAAGGGGAAAGATCACTATATAGAAGTCCTTTCTTCTAAAGAATCAGAATCAAGTGGATCTGAGGAGTTTCATGATCTAGAAGACATCTTTCAATGGGAGGAAGATAAGGAGAAGGACAATGGTAGTATTCTAGCATCTTTATCCAGTGCACATAGATACCATTCTTTCAAGGTCCAGGGAGTCCTTTATAGACAAAGAGTGAATGCTCTAATTGATGGAGTGGCTAGTCATAACTTTATTGAT
Source organism: Sequoiadendron giganteum (assembly GCA_007115665.2). Classification (NCBI taxonomy): domain Eukaryota; kingdom Viridiplantae; phylum Streptophyta; class Pinopsida; order Cupressales; family Cupressaceae; genus Sequoiadendron; species Sequoiadendron giganteum. The sequence goes on along the minus strand of CM021105.1, from coordinate 639,297,156 downwards.
GAGGGACTTGTGAGGAGAAGAAGGTTGGATGTAAAAAACTTTGAAAGCTTCATTGTTGTTGTGGTGGATGGGTATAAATTATCCTACAAGGAGAAAATTCGAAAGATGGACATAACTTTTGGAGATCATAAGGTTTGTGATGAATTCAATGTTATTGGTTTGGGTGAAATTGATGTAATTTTGGGTATACAGTGGCTACATTCATTGAGTGAGTATACTATGAACAACCAAATGATGTAACTCAAGTTCAAAGCCAATGGGAAGGATGTGGTTCTAAAGGGAATAGCTAATGAGGTATGCAAGTAGTATTAGCTAGGAGAATGGAGAGGATCTTCCTGAAGAACCAAGTTTCTTGGACTGCTAGTTGTTTGGTGATTTCAAAAGACTCTTTTGAAGGTAAGAATGGTCAAGTTCATATTAATATAGAGAAGATTTTAGATAAGCACAGTTTGGTTTTTAGTGACATGCCTCCCGGATTGCTACTAGAAAGATTTTTCCATAATATCATAGAACTTGAACCGAGATCAAGCCGGTTATGACCACTTCTTACCACCATCCTTGGATGTATAAGGAGGAGATAGATAAATCAATAAAGGATTTGTTAGATATGGGCTACATCAGACCAAGCTCTAGTCCTTTTGTATCTTTTTCGGTACTAGTAAAGAAGAAGGATGACACTTCACAGATGTGTATAGACTATTGGGAATTGATCAAGAAGACAATTAAGAACAAGTACCCCATATCATAGTTAGAAAAGTTGATTGATGAGCTACATGGTGCAGTGTACTTCTCAAAGATTGATTTAAGGTTCAAATACCACCAAATTTGCATGAGAAAAGAAGATGTGTAGAAAACTACTTTTCGATGTCATTGTGGGCATTTTGAGTTCCTGGTTATACCTTTCGATCTCACTAATACTCTGACAAATTTCTAATCATGCATGAATCACATTTTTGGTAATTACTTGAGGAAGCTTATGTTGGTTTTATTTGATGATATTATGATCTATAGAAAACATGGGGAGAACATCTAAAGCATTTGGATATAGTCTTGGGAATTCTACAACTACAGTCTCTCTTTGCAAAGATGTCCAAATGTGAGTTTGGTTCAACGATATTGTATTTGGGACATGTCATAAGTGCTAAAGGATTTTAGGTTGATCAACAGAAGATCCAAGCCAATCTAAACTGGCCACCTCCTACAAACTTGTCACAACTAATAGTTTTATTTGGGCTATGTAGCTATTATCGAAGGTTTGTCAAAGGATTTTCTCAGTTGACAGCACCACTCACCAAATTGACTAAAGCAAGAGCCTTTGAATGGATAGAGGAAGAATAAATAACTTTTGAGAAGTTGAAGGAGGTAATGAGTTCTTGTCCAGTTCTTGTAATTCATGATTTCTCACTTCCATGTGTCGTAGAATGTGATGCCTTTGATGAAAGAATTGGAGTTGTTCTCTCTTAGAAGGGGAACCCCATAGCATTTTAAAGTAGTAAGTTGAGAGACAATGAAAGAGGATATTCCATATATGACAAAGAGATTCTAGTATAATGCATGCCTTGAAAAAAATTATGGTAATACTTGGTGTGCAGAAGATTTATGATCAAATCAGATCACAACAACCTGAAGTTCTTCCCGAGTCAACAAAATTTGAATGATAGGTAGTAGAAATGGGTAAGTAAACTTGAAGCATATTATTTTGATATTGAATATGTCAAAGGAAGAAAGAGTATTTTGGCGGATGCACTCTCCAGAAGACCCACTCCATGTCATGTATATATTACATCAATAGATTGGAAGGAATAAATCATGGAGGAATATGCCAAGGATCCTTCTGTTGCTAGAATTTTGGAAGGTGTTGAATAGGATGACTGGTATGTGGTGTTGTAAGGTTTGATTCTCTTCAAGAATAGAGTGTTCCTAGTTTTTGTATCTAAGGTGAAAGAGAAGATATTGGAAGCCTATCATGATGCACCTATGGTAGGGCATCCCAAGTTCTACAAAACTTATATGTAGATCAGAAAAATATTCTCCTGGAAGGGCCTCAAGGAGGATTTTCTCACACATATCATGGAATGCATTGCATGTCAAAAAAAAGGGGAACAAGAGTTTCTAGCTAGGCCATTGCAACATCTTCCCATTCCAGAGCACAAATGGGAGAGTATCTCCATGGATCCTCAGATTATAGAAATTGCAAGGCAAAGACCGCACCTATATTTTAGTAGACAAATTGACTAAGTATGCTCATTTTTTTCCATCTCTAGTGACTATAAGGCTCCATAAGTTGTAGAACTATTCTTCAAGGAAGTTTTTCGATTGCATGGGCTACTCAAAAACATTTTTCAGTGACATAGATAATTGGTTCCTCTATACTTTTTGGAAGGATTTATTCTATATAATAGGTACCAAGCTCACCCCTAGCACAATATATCATCCACAAACTGATGGGAAAACTAAAATTGTAAACAAGCGGTTAGAAGGATACTTGAGGAATTATGACACCAGTCAATAGGTAGCTTGGATCAAATGGTTGCATTTGGGAGAATATTACTACAACACAACTCATCACATGTCCATTGGAATGTGTCCATTCAAATTTATCTATGGATATGATGCATTAACCTTTGTAGAGCTAATCCTTACAAACAGTACAGTTCTGACAGTGAGTCATTTGGTAGATCAAAGTCAGGATATTTTGAAAACTCTCAAAGAACATTTTCAAATTGCCTAGAATTAGCAAAAGAAGTATGTAGATAGGAAGAAAATAGCAATGTTATTTGAGGTGGGAGATATGGTCTTTATAAGGTTCAATCCCTATAGATAGTCGTCCATCAAGAAAGTTGGAGCAAATAAGCTCAAGCCTAAGTTTTATGAGCCATACATGATAATCCAAAAAGTTGGAGAAGTTTCTTATGAGGTGGAGCTTCTGACAGATAGAAAAATTCACAATGTCTTCCATCTTTCATGTTTGAAGAAGGTTTTGGGATTGAAAATATCTCCCATTGCTAAGTTACCACAACTTGATAATGAGGGAAAACTCATCCTTATTTTAGAAGTTGTGGTTGATACTAGGGTAAAAATTCTAAGGAATCAAAATATAACTAAGTATCTTGTCCATTGGAAGGGTTTTCTAATTGAAGATACCGCCTAGGAAGGGCTTGAAATTATAGAGCATCTAAATTCGCATTGCTTGAGGACAAGAAATTTTTGGAAGGGAGGATTTTTCATGTCCCTTTTCTAAGAAAGAAAATTACAAATTGGAATTTGGGAATCATACCTCATTCCTCCATAGAAGCACAAACCTACCTACAATTTGGAACGTAACATCTACAATAACAACCTCACATCATATCCAGAGCCCATGGTAAAAGGATCATATATTGGGAAGATATCACCATTAGAAGATCATCAACCCAGGTTCATTATACCGAAGCAAAATCGCTTCCAGGAATCCCTCTGCATTCCTCCATAGGAACACATTTTGACTTATGGTTTGGAACATAGCATCCACAATGACACCTACACATCATATCCAAATCTCAAGGGAAATGGATTAGGTATCGGGTAGATATTGTTATCAGAAGATGTTTGTGTCAAGAAAATGGTACCTTTTTCAGTAGGCATAATGGATGAGACACCTCTGGATCATGTGGCATCAATTGCAAAGTTTCAAGAGGGAGGAAGGGGCCAGGGAAGCACATGGATAGGTTCGCAGGGTGACACACTAACTCCAAAAGAATCTACTTTGGCCTTAAAGCTGACCTAGTGTAGCGTGTGAAATTCAAATTTTGGGCCTTGGTGCCATCTTGGCTCAAGATCGACCTATTCCTTAAGGGAAACCATTACCATATAAGTTTAGGAATTCAATTCATGTAATGGAATCAAATTATTATGTCATTTTTTTGTATTTTGGGACACTTGTGTTCTAAACCCTTCACTAGACGAAAACCCATAGGATTTTATGTTCATTGGATGAAAACCCAATGTTCATCAGGATCAAAGGATGAAAACCCTTTGGTTCTTGAGGGTATTCTCATTCAGGGATTGCATTTAAGCTTCAAGGATTATGTAAGGAAGTTAATAATATTGATGTTGATCTGTGATCATTTGTATATCTTTTTGGGTCATTGTTGTGAGTTGTAATTGATATATCATAGATGTGAATGAGATTCTGAAGTTTATCATTATATTGGAGTATCATATTTGTGTTCATATGTTGATATATCTAAAAATTAGTCTATTTTTAAAATTTTTTGTTAAGGATATTACATAGAGAGAGTTAGAGATATAGATAGATACATGGAGAGATTGAGAGATATAGGGAGAAGGAGAGGGAGAGGGAGAAGGAGAAATACACAGAAAGAGAGAGGGGAGAGATATAGAGACTTGGAGAGAGAGGGTGATAGGGGATAGAGAGAGAGTTTGTGTGTGTGAGAGAGATATGGATGAAGAGATATGGAGAGAGGATAAAGAAATAAAGATAGAGAGTGAAGAAGGAGAGGGAGTACATATTGGAGTTGAGAAAATACAACACCACAGGAGCCCAGTGACCTCTGCAAGCAAAGAATACCTGTTACAAGGAGAAGCAAAGAGAAGCAACCAAGAAAATGCTCAAGAATGTGGAGCAATGTATTCACCCAAAATGTAAAATGAATAATGATACAAAAGATAGTTTTCAACCCCATATAGGTGAAAACCCTAAAAAGGAAAACCCTAGGCTTGCACAATAATAATTAATAAAGTAATTAATTACTATGCACCTAATGTTAGCTTAAGTGAAAAGAGGTAAAAGGGAACTTTAAGTAATTAAACAAATATTGTTTAATTAATAAAGTAAATAACCAATTACTCTAACATCCCCCCTTAAGCTAGACTTAGGGAGAAGCTAAAACCTAGAAGAAGCTACTAAAAGCAAAAGAAATGGGTCCCGACAACAAAGCCAGATCAAGTACCCATGTACAAAAATTAATGCAAACTAAATGAAATGGGGTAAAGGAGAAAACCCGGTGGGAACAAAACTCCTCCCCAAAATAGAATGCAAGGAAAGAATGCAATGCACTAATGAAAGAAGGATAGGAGGTGGATAACATGATACCCCCCATAGACAACTTCTATCATATAAGTACATGTACAATGGTCTCTGTAGGAGAGATAGAAAGAGAGAAGAAGGCCCCCCCACAATGAAGAAACTCTTGTCACAATGGTAGATGCCTAATGTAGAATCCAAAAGGAGATCCTGAAGCGGCAAATGATATTCCTCCCCTTGGGAAGAAACAGATCCAAAGGATGATGTCGAAGAAACCCTGTGAAGAATGATGAACCAATCTGTCTCAAGATGTGTGCCATGATAGGATGCTGAAGAATCTCACTGTCTGAATGGAAACAAATGATGCCAAATCCAAACTGATGTGGAGAATACTGAAATGCAACCTCTGAATGCACGGATAATGGTGGGCGAACAGTGATAACTTGACTGTCAAGGTAGAGGAGATGAATGTCCTCAAAATAATCCTCCAAATCTGCAATATAGGACTCCACAAACAAGAAAGATATGTCTGCAACATAAGAGTCCAAAGTAGCTATGTCTGGAAGATGTATGATTCCTTACTGCACTGAATCAAGAACAATAAGAGATGTTGATGAAGTCTCAGTCTGAAGAGTAGGAACTGTGAGACAAACCTCTGATCCATCGGAACATGTAAGGGTGTCTAAATACTCAAGCTCCTCTAAAGTATCATGATCAAAGGGTGTATTCTCTCTCCAAGCAATGGGTAAGAGACAATCTAAAGCAGGATACTCTGGGAATGGAGAGAGAATTGGGTCTCCATAGATCTCCCAAAGACGTGTCCAAAGTGGGTGAGGACAATCAATGTCCGATATAACCAACACAATGTCATGATCAACACTAGACAATATAAGTCCTACTACGTGATTTCTAATAATATCCCATGCTAATTTTCCCTCAAAAGTTGTTGGTTCAGGTATGAAATCATACAAATAAGGAAAAATATTAAGCCACCTACAATGTGCAAGTATACCCTTTGCCCATGACTCATAATTACCCCGTTCCAGAAGAACAACTCAAGGGTGAGTAGAGAAACCCATGATAACTCTTCAAATGAAAAATTCAGAGACTAATGATCTCAGCAATGATAAAGCATATCAACATAACCCATCCAACGCAAACAAAACCCATGTAGGAGCCAGAATGACCAAGTAATTGAGCAAAGTGTAAAAACACACAAAGTTGAATAAAAATACTTGGTAAATATTCTGATAAAATAGACTGGAAATCTAGAAAGAGCGTTGTAATACCTTTCCAACGCCTATTCATTTGCACAAAACGGAGTTCGGACACAAAAGATATGCCCCTTGGAGTGAAAAACCCAAGTTCTGACTTTGACTGGCAAAAATAACAGCAAAACGACAAAATTAGAAAAAATTACCAGTACCACTGGAATGGCGCCAAAACCAACTTTTCGAAGATATCTCGTTTTTGAAAATCTGAGAAAAAATGCCCATTTTACGCCCGATTGAATGAAGGAAGCATAAGTTGCCCTATAACACCCATTTAGCACCTGAGAACTAAAAAAAATAGCCCCTGGTCGCCTGGGCGGACCAGGGGGCTGGGGCGGATAACCCGCGGTCACCCATGTGACCTGGCGATGGGTGTTTGAAGCTTGCGGGGGCTGGAGGGGCGAACAGGGGTCGGCGAGTCTGCGGAGTCAGTGAGCTCGGCGAGCTTGGAGCGAACGGTGTCGGTGGTGCCGGTGAGCTCGATGAGCTCGGTGAGTACGGCGGGGAGCAGGTGGAGCTCGGCGGATGGAGCGGCGTGAGCATGGCGGACGCAGCCAGGTGGAGCGTGGGGCGGTGGATGGACCAGCGCTGGCGCAGGTGGCGCAAGGTTGGCTTGTGGCCGCTTGGTGGCCGCCGGGCAGCCGAGCGGTGGCACAAGAATTTGCACAGGCCGCGCATAAAATAATAAAAAAACCTTAGGTTTTTTTTATTTTTTTGAATTTGTTTTTGCGATTTTTTTTGCTGCGAGGGCCGTATGGTCAAGCCCTAAATTTTTTTTTGCATTCCTAGTTGATTGTAACCAAAATCGATGATTTGACAGTCAATTTAGGGTTTTTTGGGCGCTGCGTATCTAATGGAACTGTCCGTTTGGGCCCAAAGTAAATCTAAAATTTAGAGTATGTTGAATCCATAAGAAGAAACCTTAGAACCCTAGATCTGCTTCCAATGCAAAAATCTCAAAACAAGAACAAGCAGCTGCAGATCTGAAGCTCTGATACCATATTGGAGTTGAGAAAATACAACACCACAGGAGCCCAGTGATCTCTGCAAGCAAAGAATACTTGTTACAAGGAGAAGCAAAGAGAAGCAACCAAAAAAATGGTCAAGAATGTGGAGCAATGTATTCACCGAAAATGTAAAATGAATAATGATACAAAAGATAGTTTTCAACCACATATAGGTGAAAACTCTAAAAAGGAAAACCCTAGGCTTGCACAATAATAATTAATAAAGTAATTAATTATTATGCACCTAATGTTAGCTTAAGTGAAAAGAGGTAAAAGGGAACTTTAAGTAATTAAACAAATATTGTTTAATTAATAAAGTAAATAACCAATTACTCTAACAGTACAGAGAAAGAGAGGTAGAGAGATAGAGAGGGAAAGGGTAAGAGATGTATAAATAGAGCGAGAAAAAAAGATAAATGGAGAGGGTGAGATAGAAAGATAAATAAGAGGGGGAGGGAGAGAATATATAGAGATAGTCTAGAGAGATAGAAAGATATACAAGAAGAAGGAGACATAGAATGAAGTGAGAATATAGATAGATAGAGAGGGAGAAAAAGAGATAAAGAGAGATGGAAAAGAGGTAGAGTGAGGAAGATATAGAGAGAGAATTAGAGAGAGGGAGAGAGGGAGAGATGGAGGGAGAGATGGAGGGATAGATGGGAAGGGGAGAGGAGGGAGAGAGGGAGAAATATAAAGAGAGAGGGGGGATAGAGATAGAGATAGAGATATATAGACACAAAGCGAGAGAGAGTGTGAGAAGGAGAGGGAGAAGGAGAGAAACATAAACAAATAATGAGAGAGATAAAAAGAGATAGAGGGAGAAGGATATAAATTGAGAGAGGGGGATAGAGAAAGATAAAGAGAGGGGGAGAGATAGAGATATAAATACAAAGATGAATGAAGGGAGAGAGAGGTAGGATAGAGAGATAGAGAAAGAGAGGGAGAGTACAGAAGGATATGGAGAGTAGAGGAGATGGAGAGAGGCATAAAGAGATAGTGAGAGGGAGATAAAAAGATAGAGGGAGGGGAAGAGATAGAGAGGGAGATGAATTAGACACTTAGAGAGGGAAAGAGAGAAATGTAGGAGTTGAGAAAATACAACACCACAAACCCCGAAGATCACCTGCATGCAAATAACCTGTCACAAAAGAAGAGATGGAGACAAACAAGCAAGGGTTTTCTGAAAACTAAAAATGTATATATCAGAGAGAATGAGAGAATGAATTGATATGAAATACAATGGGATCAATCCTTATAAAAAGGAGATCATGCAAACCCTAATAAAACCCTAATAGGAAAAACCCTAATAGAAGCCCTAATAGGATAACATTTAATAATTAATATAATTATTATATGTCACTTTATGCAAACTAACATGAAATCTTAAGAAGGGAATAAAGGTAACTTAATCAACATAATTAAGTTAAGACCTTTACTCTAACACCCCCCCTTAAGATGAGCAACAGTGCAGCTACAAACGAATGTAGAAAAGCAAAGGTAACTACAATGCAAGAAGGCAAACATGGGTCCCGGCAACTAGGCCAGATCAGGTACCCAAATACAAGCAAATCTCTATAAAATGGAGAAATAGAGAAAACCTCATGGGAAAAAGCTCTACTCCAAAAAGAGATGTAGAAAGCCAAGAAGAAGAACATCACTGAAGCAAAAGAAGCTGTAAACAACTGTTGAAAGATGACTGCTATGGTGCTGAAGAACCTCCGCTGAAGATAGGATGATCAGGAACAAGAAGACAACAATCTGCATAAGTGCCCATACGACACTACTCGAATCAGATGGCAAACAAAGACAAACACCTGGAACGAAGATACATATGGCACAAGAACCAATAGTCTGAAACACTGATCAACTGAGAATGGAAGATTCCTTCCAAGGCGAAACCAAGGAAGAATTAGCACGAACAATATAATAACCCCCCCATAATGCTGAACTGGGAGAGCCTGACAGATCCACTGAAATGATGTGAAACACCCTGTAGTGCATGAAGAAGAAGATAAAACATCTGAAAGTGCACAAGAAAACACCTGCAACTAAAAAAGTGGTGTGCAAAACAAAGCACACATGCATGAGGCTGGAATCATATGATCCACTGTCGTCGTGGAGGGACACTCACCGAACAAAGATCTGATGGCAAAACAAAGGCAAACTACACAACCCCTCATGGCACTTTATAATAACAATGCGAGTACAAAAATATGGCACAACCTTATGCGCAAAATCCCCAAAAGATGCAGGTACAATAGTGTGGCACTTTATATCCGTGCATTTATATAAAATATTGGTTACAAATGATGCTCAAAATATCCTCAAAAAGGACAAAGCTGGAAATACATAAAGAACAGCCAAAAACAAAGCATCCCATGCAAACAAAATGTTTCTAAGAGCAAATATGTCTAGGTAATCCACCAGAGTGTGAAAACACAAATAACTAAATAAAATATACCTGGAGTGAAATCTAGAAAAATGGCATGGATGAAACTAAAGAGCTCTGAAATATGGTTCCAACGTCGCTGAGATTGCGAAAAACGGAGAAATTGATCAAAAGTTATGAACTTGAGACTGAAAATAGCCCCTTTGTCTTCAACTGGTTGTAGAATGCACCAACGGAAAAAATTTGTGATGAGACCCACACCACTGGAAAGATGAGAAAACCATCTTTCCGACAATATCTTGTTTTCCAAAAAACGATATTGTATGCCCAAGTTACGGCCTTCGGAATAAATCAGCTCCAAAGAGGGAAAAAACCAGTGCTGGGTTAAATTTGACGGTCATACGGCCATCGCAGCAAAAATACTAGGTTAAATTTGACGGCCAAACGGTCGTCACCGTAAAAGCATAATAGGGCTTATTTTTGAAAAATTTGTTTTTTTAAAATAAAAAAAACTTTACAAAATAATTTTTTTTTATATAAAAAAAATTTGGAGGTGGGGAGGCACGTGGCCCACCCCACCGTACCCCTCCAGTGCAGTGCGGGTACACTGTGCAGAGTACTGCATAGGTCTGCGCAGGGTACACTGCGCAGGTCTGCGTGGGTACTCTGTCGGCCTGCGTAGGTCTCGGCCCCAAAAAAAGAGATCATGCAAACCCTAATAAAACCGTAATAGGAAAAACCCTAATAGAAGCCCTAATAGGATAACATTTAATAATTAATATAATTATTAAATGTCACTTTATGCAAATTAACGTGAAATATTAAGAAGGGAATAAAGGTAACTTAATCAACATAATTAAGTTAAGACCTTTACTCTAACACCCCCCCTTAAGATGAGCAACAGTGCAGCTACAAACAAATGCAGAAAAGCAAAGGTAACTACAATGCAAGAAGGCAAACATGGGTCCCGACAACTAGGCCAGATCAGGTACCCAAATACAACCAAATCTCTATAAAATGGAGAAATAGAGAAAACCTCATGGGAAAAAGCTCTACTCCAAAAAGAGATGCAGAAAGCCAAGAAGAAGAACATCACTGAAGTAGAAGAAGTTGTAAACAACTGTTGAAAGATGACTGCTATGGTGCTGAAGAACCTCCACTGAAGATAGGATGATCAGGAACAAAAAGACAACAATCTGCATAAGTGCCCATATGACACTACTCGAATCAGATGGCAAACAAAGACAAACACCTGGAACGAAGATACAGATGGTACAAGAACCAATAGTCTGAAACACTGATCAACTGAGAATGGAAGATTCCTTCCAAGGCGAAACCAAGGAAGAATTAGCACGAAAAGCATAATAGGGCTTATTTTCGAAAAATTTGTTTTTTTAAAATAAAAAAATTTAAAAAATAATATTTTTTTATATAAAAAAAATTTTAAAAAAAATTGGAGGTGGGGAGGCACGTGGCCCACCCCACCGTACCCCTCCAACGCAATGCGGGCACACTGCGCAGAGTACTGCACAGGTCTGCGCAGGTCCCGGCCCCCAAAAAAATTTCCCCTTTTTCCATATCTATCTCTCCCTTTCTCTGTCTCACTGTCACTTTCTCTATTTCTTTATCTCTCCCTCCCTCTATCTCTTTATATATTTCTTGTTAGAGTAATTGGGTATTTACTTTTTTAATTAAACAATATTTGTTTAATTACGTAAAGTTCCCTTTTACCTCTTTTCACTTAAGCTAACATTAGGTTCATAATAATTAATTACTTTATTAATTATTATTGTGCAAGCCTAGGGTTTTCCTTTTTAGGGTTTTCATCTATATGTAGCTGAAAACTATATTTTGTATCATTAATTCATTTTTACATTTTCAGGTGAATACATTGCTCCACATTCTTGAGCATTTCTTTTTGTTGCTTCTCTTTACTTCTCCTTGTAACAGGTTATTTGCTTGCAAAGATCTTTGAGCTCCTATGAAGTTGTATCTTGTCAACTCCAACATGGTATCAGAGCTTCAGATTTGCAGCTGCTTGTTCTTGTTTTGAGATTTTTGCATTGGAAGCAAATCTAGGGTTCTAAGGTTTCTTCTTGTGGAATCAGCATACTCTAAATTTTAGGTTCACTTTGGGCTCAAACGGACAGTGCCATTGGATTCGTAGCGCCCAAAAACCCCTAAATCGATTGTCAAATTGTCGATTTTGGCCACAGTCAACCAGGCTTGCAAAAAAAAAATTTAGGGTTTGGCCGTACGGCCCCCTCAAAAAAAAATTTGCAAATTTTTTTTTTAAAAATAATAAAAACCTAAAGTTTTTATTAAATTCTTTGCGCTGCCCGTTGGAAATTCGTCGGCCACCGCTTGGCCGCCCGACGGCCACTACTTAGCCACCACCACCGGCGGCCTCAGCCCGCCACTCCGGTTTGTAGCCCCGCCGACTCCGCTGACACCTCAGCTCCACCAAGCCTGCTCCACCCACCTGGCTCCGTGCTCGGCTGCTCCGCCCACCTGGCTCCACCGTCCGCGCATCGCCCGACCACCGCCGTGCTTCCCGCACCGACCCGAGTCAGCCCCTCCAACCCCCGTGGGCTTCAAACCTACACCACCGCAGTCATATTGATGACCAAGAGCCATGCACCCAGCTCCCAGCCACCTACCCCCTGGTCATCCATATGGCCAGGGGCCAATTTGTTTTAGCCCCTGAGCGTTGTGGGACATTGTTTTTCCCCCTTTTGAGCAGCTTGCACTAAATCGGGCGTACAATGGGCATTTTTTCTCGGATTTTCAAAAACAAGATATCGTTAGAAAGCTGGTTTCAACGCCATTCAGTGGTACTGGTAATTTTTCCTGATTTTACAGTTTTGCTGTCTTTTTTGCTAGTCAAAGCCAGAACATAGTTTTTTCACTCCAAGGGGCATATCTTTTGCGTCCGAACTCCGTTTTGCGCAAACGAATAAGCGTTGGAAAGGTATTACAGTGCTCTTTCCAGATTTACAGTCTATTTTACTAGAATATTTACCAGGTATTTTTTATTCAAATTTGTGCGTTTTTACACTTTGCTCAATTACTTGGTCATCTTGGCTCCTACATGGGGTTTGTTTGCGTTGGATGGGTTATGTTGATATGCTTTATCATTGTTGAGATCATTAGTCTCTGAATTTTTTCATTTGAAGAGTTATCATGGGTTTCTCAACTCACCCTTCAGTTGTTCTTCTGGAATGGGGTAATTATGAGTCATGGGCAAAGGGTATACTTACACATTGTAGGTGGCTTAATATTTTTTCTTATTTGTATGATCTCATACTTGAACCAGCAACTTTAGAGGGCAGATTAGCATAGGATATTATTAGAAATCACATAGTAGGACTTATATTGTCTAGTGTTGATCATGACACTGTGTTGGTTATATCGGACACTGATTGTCCTCACCCACTTTGGACATGTCTTTGGGAGATCTATGGAGACCCTATTCTATCTCCATTCCCAGAGGATCCTGCTTCAGGATTGTCTCATACCCATTGCTTGGAGAGAGAATACACCATTTGATCATGATACTTTAGAGGAGCTTGAGTATTTAGACACCCTTACTTGTTCCGATGGATCAAAGGTTTGTCTCATAGTTCCTACTCTTCAGACTGAGACTTCATCAGCATCTCTTGTTGTTCTTGATTTAGTACAACAGGGCATCATACATCTTCCAGACATAGCTACTTTGGACTCTTATGTTGCAGACATATCTTTCTTGTTTGTTCAGTCCTATATTGCAGATTTGGAGGATTACTTTGAGGACATTCATCTCCTCTACCTTGACAGATAGGTTATCACTGTTCACCCACCATTATCCGTGCATTCAGAGGTTGCATTTCAGTATTCTCCACTTTAGTTTGGATTTGGCATTATTTGTTTCAATTCAGACAGTGAGACTCTTCAGCATCCTATCATGGCACACATCTTGAGACAGATTGGTTCATCATTCTTCATAGGGTTTCTTCAACACAAGTTCATGGATCCGTTTCTTCCCAAGGGGAGGAATATCATTTGCCGCTTCAAGATCTCCTTTTGGATTCTACATCAGACATCTACCATTGTGACAGGAGTTTCTTCATTGTGGGGGGGCCTTCTTCTCTCTTTCTATCTCTCCTATGGAGATCATTGTACATGTACTTAAATGATAGAAGTTGTCTATGGGGGGTATCATGTTATCCACCTCCTATCCTTCTTTCATTAGTGCATTGCATGCCTTCCTTGCATTCTATTTTGGGGAGGAGTTTTGTTCCCACTGGGTTTTCTCCTTTACCTCATTTCATTTAGTTTGCATTGATTTTGTACATGGGTACCTGATCTGGCCTTGTTGCCGGGACCCATTGCTTTTGCTTTTAGTAGCTCTTCTAGGTTTTAGCTTTTCCCTATGTCTATCTTAAGGGGGGGTGTTAGAGTAATTGGGTATTTACTTTATGAATTAAAGTAAATACCCAATTACTCTAACAAGAAATATATAAAGAGATAGAGGGAGGGAGAGATAATGAAATAGAGAAAGTGAGAGTGAGATAGAGAAAGGGAGAGATAGATATGGAAAAAGGGAGAGGAAGAGGGAGAGATGTAGAGATAGAAAGAGGGGGGGGATATAGAGAGAGAGGGGGAGGTAAATGGGGAGAGTAAGAGTGAGAGGTAGGGAGAAGGGGAGATATAAAGAGAGAGAGAGAGAGGATAGAGAGATAAAGAGATAGATATATAGAGAGGGAGAGGGAGGGAGAGATAAAAAGATACAAGAGGGAGAGATAGAGAAAGAGGGAGAGATAGAGATAGAGAGAGGGAGATATAAAGAGAGATAAAGAGGGAGAGATAGAGAGATAGAGAAGGAGAAATATAGATATAGAGCGAGAGCGGGGGCATTTATTTATTTTAAATAGAATCATATTTTTTATTTATAAAACATCACATTTTATCTTCTACAAAATACGACCATATTTTGTTCCACAAAACATGTAATCCCATTTTATATTTTGTGGCTTTGGGCATATTCCCTTTGTTGTGGGAACGATTCCCATCTTGATCTACCTTCAATATGAGAGGTTCACATATATTTTCTCCATTTTTCATTTGATTTGGATGTAAGATGTTGATATCCTTTCAATTTGGGAATGGTGAAGGAGATCTCGCTTTACACAGGTTGGTACATGTTAGTGCGGAACAAGGATAAGGTTTGATTTATAGGTTCTCTCTTTGGTCATGGTATCCTTCTTGGATGTTTGTATTCATATGAAATTGGTTTTGAGGTTTGTGTGGAGCTATGGTGATCACTATTTTTGTGCTCATGTGTTGTTACTTTTAATTCATTATTTTTTGGTGACAATATGGAGGTTCCTTGATCTCTTTTTTCTATTGAGTGTGAAAAACTTGGGAGAGCTATGGAGGCTAGTGGGGAGAGAGGTATTGTTGCATTTTTTATTTGTAGGATTTAACATCATTGGATGTTTCCTTCACACTATATAATAGAGGAACTAGCCACATCCTCTATGTGAAGTACTGTAGGTAGACTTGGTATGCCTTAATCTATTTTCAGATTTGACATAACTCATATTGTGGGAGTATCTAGATATATGTCTAGTTATCCTATTTGGTATCTTTGTTTAATGATTACTGTTGTGATGATGAGTTTGCATGTCTCATTGGATTTGGATCTACAAGTTATGAAGGTTGTGGATTAGCTACCTATTTTTTTGTAGTGGGATGACTCGAATGTGGACTATCTATATCCACAATATTGTTTCAGTGTTAATGCAAATTTTTTTAGGTGGCCTTGTATGTGGTAATTTGTGCAATGGTATGTTACATTTGAGATAGGAGGATAGATATACAAATAATTGTTTATATATTTTGGGTTGGTATGTTGATGGCTTAAAGTTCTATCTATGATTCGTATACCCTAGTTTGAGGTATGGTCAACTTGGATGAGTTGTAATTTGTTGTGGTTGCTATTCTAGATAGTATGAGTAAGGAAACTACTTAGAGACTTTTTTATCATTTGAATTTGATGCTTGTGTTCATGTAGATATTAGTATAGGTTTCAATGAAAATTGATATGTTTCACCTTGGCATGTTCCTTTTTCTTTCATAGGTGGCATGTTAGAGGATGTAAAGAGATTTTTTGTGCTTGATGGTTGTTCTCACGGTTGCTTTTGCAAGTATCTTTTTGGAGCACGAGATCATGTTGAAGATTCAAGTGGTATATGATTGGCTAAGGTATATTTTTCCCTTGTTTGTGACTCCTATGGATGTATTTACAATGTATGATGTCAAGTGGGAGAATGTTATGATTAAGGTGTCATCTACCTTGTAAATCCTATGTCATATTCCAACATCCTTGGAAAGTGTCCCTAGGCACTTAAGGTATATTGGGAAAATATTTTATAATATTTATTCTCACCATTGTTTGTATTAAATTCATAAGGGGTGATGGGTTCTAGTGGCAACTCTTAGAACAATCATTCACTAGCTAATAATTAATTAATCTTTAATTTATTATTAAGATAATTTCACTTTATGTACTTAAGCTAAACTTAGGAGTACTTTTTTCTTTTATTGTTTTGAGATATTATTAGATAATTTTGTCTCATCACAAAGGATGACAACACTTGACATGATCTAATCCATTTCTCATTTAGGTTTTCTCTTATAAGTACTCTCATTTGTATTATCCCTCTTGAAAGCTCTTCAAAAGTTTAGTGAAAGCTCTTGCATCTCTTGTAAGTTTTTCTTGTTGAGAAAAATAGAAAATTCTTGTTTATAATTCTTGTGTGGAAGGTGTTCTCATTTGTTGTTTGATCTTGTGTCTTGTGTTTTTTTACAAATCTAATAATAGAAATTGAAGCATAGAAAAAGAGGTTCACCCAAAAGGGGATTAACCAAATGGATGAACCTAATTTAAGCTTTGTTGTTTCATTCAATTATGAAGGGTAAAATGCATAAATAACAATTAGAAAACAATCCTAACTATTATAGCATAAATGAGGAAGGTTTTAAGATGTTGAAACAATGTGTACCTTGCTGAAAAAGTGTTGTTTTGGGCCTCATTGAGGACTCATTCGCCCAGTGGAAAATGGGTGCCTACTAGGGTTCTGGAAAAGTGATTTTTGGGTTTTGTTCTTCAATGTCTGCACTCCCAGCTCCTAGGTGTTCAGCTCTTGAAAGTCAAAAATAAATTATGTAGCTTGATTTCTATGATCTTGCAATAAAGATGACAACTTTTGCAACTTCACAATCTTGACAACTTTGTAACTTTTGTTCTCCACTTGATCTTCAATCTAAAAACCTACAATCACACATCAAGAGAGAAGAAAAAATTGTTGTTTGTTAGGCAATAGGGGTTTGCCTTGGTCAAACCCTGTTTAGGTAATTAAACCTTATAATGAAATAATGCATAAAGGAAAGATGAATGAACAACAATGTGTAACAACTCACCAATACTCAATTGAACCTTGGAATGCAAATCAACAATCTAGCATGAAGTGGCTTTAAGGAATATAGATATTGATCTTGAATTAGGATATGAAACAATGCTTGAATAGGATCTTCAATGCTACATCAACACATTAGCTCAACAACATGCATGACTTATACATGATGGAAGATATCCTTGATTGCTGCAAATAAAACTTTAATAATATGCTCTTGAATTCCTTCTTGAATGCTCTTAAATGCTCTCTAATGCTCTTGTAAACTCTTAGGATTCTTGCATAAAGATTCTTCTAGGTGAAACTATGTGAAATTACCTTATATTTATACTTATCATAAGATTTAATCCCAAAATTCAAATAACACAAGCTTACATCAGATCTAGGATTCAAAATTATTAAAATCCTGCCAAGAATAAGTTTAAAAAGGGGTGTCTCGAGTTAAGGAGGACCCATTCACCATAAGGCGAATGGGTCCTACCACAGTCAACTAGGATAATTTTTGAGGATATGAAACAACATGTAAAAGGGGGTCCTAGGACGTACAAAGAACCCATTCGCCGGGTGGAAAATAGGTCCCAGGTCACTAGCGTAGGACTCAAACCTTGGAAAATTAAGTGTTGTGAAACATTATTAATGAATGTTAGGCTTTAACCCTCGGAAAATGTAACTAATAAGGCTTGGATTTGAATTTAAGGGGCCAGTTAAGCTCTAATTAACCTTAATTACTTAATAAATCCATAGATTAGTGTGAAAGTGTAAAGAAACACTTTACAACACCCTAAATAAGGCACAATTAAGTCCATTTTATCATTATTTAATTATTCCCAAACTAAGCGTGAAAAAGGGTTACTTTTTTCTACACTACATTTTGCCCCCATGTCAAACTCACACTAAATTAGGCATTCAAGCCACTTATGTATGCAACAATGACAAAGATACACAATCATACCCTATTAAAGACCAAGAAGATAAAAGAACATAAACGATCAAGCATCAATTGTTCCAACACAATGTGGAACGTGGTTGTTTGTCCGAGAAAAAGGATGAAGCTTCAACAGTCTATCCAACACGATGTGGACTAGGTCTAGGTTGTTTTTCCATAACATGCATGCTCACTCTGGGGTAGTGGAACCTCAGGTCATCCACCAGGTGAGTATCCCAATGAGATGGCCAATGAGAGAATCATATTAGCCTCCCATACCATACCAAAGTTGTCCTCTTGACAACTTCGATAAGGCACCACAATGCTAAATACTTTTGAATGTGTTGTCTATAGGTTTTTATTTTTGTTCAAAGGGATTTTACTTCATGTAAGGTCTTCTTCTTAGGGAACATCATGCCTAATGTCTCCAAGAGAGGACAAGTGAAGAATATCATATTTCCACTTATGGGATGCCTCATTTCGCATCATGGCATTAAGGGAAATTGTACGCTTAGAAATACCACTCTCTTGGAGGACATAAAATCCAATGACACCACAAACAAGAGGACACATCACAAGAAAGAAAATCACACCATGAAATATGCAAAATGTTGAAAGATTTTATTGATGTATGCCCCCACACTTTAAAGTGGTTTCTAACACCTTTTTTGTGAGCAGCTGCTTTAAAGTAGCCAATGTTTTCTCCTAAGACATGAGATCTTTCCTCGGAAAACCCTATGCCAAGTCATATGTTTCTGAAGTAAAGCTACATCATGATCAAGCAGGGAGGGGTTTCCCCCAAGAATACATTAGAGATCTATGGATTTTAGGTCAATGTCTTTTCTATAATGTTGTCATAGAGTTTCGAACCGTCATCATTCCCCAAATACTCATAGAACTGGAAGAATGACACAAAGAGAGCGAAAACAAAGAGAAATTCTTCGGGTCAAAATGGAAGAGATCTAAATGTCTCAACACCTTGCATCATCCCCTAAAGGAAAACACAAGATAAAGAAAAGATAAAGGATAATATTTTGGGTCAACATGGAAGAGACCTAAATGTCTCAATGCCTTGCATCATCCCCAAAAGGAAAATGAAATAAAATGAAAAGATAAAATGTTTATGACATATAGAAGAATGTAGATACATATAGAGGAATGCACAAAAAGAGAGAGAGATAAATCAAATGAAACATTACAGGGGATCACATTATGCACATGTAATCACATAAAGAGACATGAAAACAAAAAATAATGCAAAAGACTAGTAAGGCACATGCGATTCAACCTATAGCAGGCCGTCTGCATTCCAATCTCGGTCGATATATATGGAAGGCGAACAACTAGCCAAAGGGACAATGACAAATGACAAAACTAGGACAAGGCTATTAATCCCCTTGCCCCCACTAAGTGCAGGATAAGGATGAGCCAAGATGAATGATGATATGCCATTCCTTGGAAAAATGAAATGTTTTACAATGAATGTAAAATATACAATAGTGAGTATGCTATGATCATACAAATATTATATGGAAAGGAGAAGCACCTATTGTTATTGATTAGAATGGGTACACAAAGAATCAATTTGATGCGTATCGAATGAGATATTCCCAAATGTAGTATCTATCAGTTTAGGATGCATAAAATTTAAAGTTGTCTTAGAAGAATCCTTTGTAAGAGTGTTGATGTTAAGTGAAGGTTTGTTTGATGATTTTGTTTCTTTTGAAGGACAATAGCCAAGACCACTAGTTGTTTCTTGTGCGTTAAGCTCTATAGGGACACAGATGCCTTTGTTCTCTAGCACCACCAAGTTGTTTCATAAGTTCATAACCTCTTCCATAAAGATTTTTCATTTCTTTCAGATTCGGTGGTTTCTCATAACCAACTTCATCAATTTTTTTCATGTATGTTGTATTTTCTTCTAAAGTGGTTGAAGTGGATGCTTTTGAATTTTGTATTTAAATTGCTGCTTTTTCTTTTCCCTTTTCAAATTCTTTTGTTATGATCTTGTATTCTCCCATGAATGTAGGTACGAAATAAAAGGAACTCCAAGCATCTTCCAATAACTTTGTGACTTCTTCAATATGCTTTTATTTTTATTTCTCAACATGCAAACAATTTTTAGGTTCAGGGTCTGCCTTGATTGTATACACTTTGTTATATATATGAGCAATGGTATTGTAAGTTGGTTGCTGCAAAACATTATCATTATTGAGTTTCCTTTTAGGTGATTCTTGTTGGATATTGTGGTTGAGTTTCTGATATGTGGTTGTCAATGATGTCAACACTATTAGCATAAATATCTTTAAGACTATATATGTTGAGGATATTGAGAAAATTGTAATAAAATATGTTACAGGTTGTCTGTGAAGCAGTGAAGATCAATATGATGGAAAGTTCAATATGTTGATAGTGAGAAGTTGCAAATTAAAGGGTTTTTTTTCAAGGCCAAAATTTTCAGAGGTGTGCATGAAGATTTGAGCAAGCTATGAGTTTTTGTATTCCAACAGTTATTTTGTTATTGTAAATGGTGTTCATGAAAGAAGATAATGTGATTCTGGTAATCTGATTTATTGTATATGTTATTGTGGTGTTCATGGATGTTTCTAGATCATGTTCTATCTATGTTGCATGTTCACATTGATCATTGTGCTCACGATCCAATATTTTCTCTTGCGTGATCATGTTTTTCATGTTCATGGCCGACAAGGTGATTGAAGCATGGTGTGGATCTTCGAGGAAGAATCTTTGAAGGTGTTTTGTATTCGAGGACATTATTTTGGGTCTCTACTATATTGTGGCCGACCTTGCTTGATTCACATAAATAATCTTTATCGTTTTGGGCCGACAGTTTCCACTCATTCTATTATTTTGTTGAAGTCGACATATAGCAATGTAATTTCTTGTTGCAGATATATACAAGTGATTGTTTCTTCATTTGAGAAGGGTGTGCAATGTGAAGTGTGCATGTTCTATGTGCAAAAAGGTTTAGATCATTCAAAATTAGAGAAGAGTGTGAAGAAGAGTGAAGAAGAGTGAAGAAGAGTGAATAAGTGTTCATGTGCTTAACCGGAACTATACTCAAGCATTAGCAGATGCTACATTCTCAGTTCAAATTCTTCAGATGGATTTAATTTGAATATTTTTTGTAAGACAATGAGTCTTCATTTGAGCAGTGAGCTCTAGGAAGTGTGCCTAAATGTATGTGCATTCCTCATTTATTCTTCTTATACTTTTAACAGAGTATAACTTGTGGATTAACCTCCACCATGATTTTTTCCCTTAACCAGGTTTCCACACAAAAATCTTGGTGTTATGTGTGTTTTTGATGTGTTGTTGATTCATGCTTTCATTGTTATTAATCAGATATGAGAATAAGGGTTAATAAGTTTAATAAGTTTGAAAATATGTGACAGTTGATTCACCCCCCTCTCAGTTGTCTGCTCTTGTGTTGCCAACAATTGGTATCAGAGCAAGTTCCTTGGAAGAAGTTTAAAAGCTTGAGGTGATCCGGGATAGCGACATACAAGAAGGATAGTCTAAGATTTCATCAAACAAATTATTCTCTTTGGAAAACTCGAATGGAGTGTCATCTAAGATGTATTGGTGAATCCTACTAGAACATTACAAGCAATAGGTATTTTATTCCTCATAATGGTCCTACTACTACTGTTGAGATTAGGGATGTTGAATATAATATCAGGGCTAAAGAAGCATTGTTGAGTGCTTTGATTGATTCTGAGATGACGAATGTTATGGATCTGAAGATTGCTTACGAGATCTGGAAAAAGTTGGAAACTTTATATGAAGGTGATGCTAATGTGAAGATGGCTAAGCTACAAAGTCTGAAAGGGAAATATGGACTGTTGAAAATGGGTAATGATGAGAATATTACTACTTTCATGCAAAGAGTGAATGAACTTGTGGTGTGGTATCAAATGTGTTGGAGGATAGGTGGATGAATTAGAGATTGTTGCTAAAGTGCTTAGATCCTTGCTTGATGCATACAAAATCAAAGTTGCAGCCATTGAGGAGCTTTGAACTGTGACAAATATAACCAGAGATATTTTGATTGGTAAACTTACTGCTTTTGAGTTGAGTGAATTCAGTGATGCCCTTCTGAAGATAGAATCTTCATTTAAGGCTACTACTTCTGGGAGAGACAAGCATAGATATGATCTGGGTGAAATTTATTCTAGAAAGGTATTCAGGTATGAGGAAGAAATGAGATAGATTGAAGAAGAAGAAAGAGAACTGAATGAGCTTGAAGCAATTATTGTCAAAAGGGAAGCCAGAGGAGAAGGTAAGTATAAAGGAAAGTTACCTATAAAATGTTTTTCTTGCAATAAGATAGGTCATTTTGCATCAAGGTTTCCAGAAAAAGTTCCTAAGCCAAGACCTTACAAGCATAAATTTCAAAAGAAGTGTTATTATATACTGCTGATGAAGGTGTGACAGATGATGAATCTAATAAAGGGAATGCAAGTGAAGTTGATTTTGTGTTTATTTATATCAAGGAAAATAATCCCATGTCTATTGAATCTACTAGTTGTACAAATGTGGAGAAAGCTCTAGCTGCTCGAGTTGAAGAAAAAGATGAATGGGTAATTGACAATGGATGTTCACATCACATGACAGGTGATGAAAGTAAATTTGTAAGCCTAGAGAAGTATGATGGT
This sequence comes from Sequoiadendron giganteum, assembly GCA_007115665.2. Lineage (NCBI taxonomy): Eukaryota > Viridiplantae > Streptophyta > Pinopsida > Cupressales > Cupressaceae > Sequoiadendron > Sequoiadendron giganteum. The sequence continues at coordinate 639,274,402 of CM021105.1, read as the reverse complement.
GGTGTTGTAAGATTTGGTGATAACAATGGTGGTATAATTCAAGGCAGAGGATGTATTTCTTTTGATGGTAAGCATAATAATGATGATGTTCTTTATGTTGAAGGTTTGAAGCATAATCTTTTGAGTGTTGGACAGATGTTTGATAAGGGATACAATCTTCAATTCAAATATGGAAAGTGTAGTATATTTGGAAGTTCAAGAAATGTGATTGCTTCAAGTACTAAAATAAAAGGTAACATCTTTCATTTGAATGTTGCTAGTAAGAGTTGTTTGATTGCTCAAGTTGATGAAAGTTGGGTGTGGCATAGAAGAATGTGTCATGTAAACTTTGACAATATTATCAAGATAAGTTCCTCACAGGCTGCGAGATATCTTCCTAAGTTGGTGAAGCCTACTAATGCCATATGCAAGGAATGTCAGTTAGGAAAACAAACTAGAATTTCATTTCAAAGCAAACAACATTGTTTAAATGAATTTTTGGAGCTTGTGCATACTGACTTGTGTGGTCCTGCTAGAATCAAAAGCTTACAAGGTTATAGGTACTTCATGTTGCTTATTGATGATTACTCTAGGATGATGTGGGTTACTTTCTTAAGGGAGGAATCTGAAGCTCTAGAAAATTTCAAGATCTTTAAGGCTATGGTTGAGACAAAGACAGGTCTAAAGATTAAATGTTTGAGATCAGATAGAGGTGGTGAATTCACTTTCGGTGAGTTTAATACTTTTTGTGTAAAGAGACAATTATCTCCACCGTGGACCCCTCAAAAGAATGGAGTTGTGGAAAGGAAGAATAGGACAGTTTAAGATGTTGTTAGAACTATGATGCTAGAAGAAAATGTCCCTCATATCCATTGGAGAGAAGTTGTGAGTACTATTGTTTATATTCTCAATTGGGTACAAATCAAAGGTAATACTGGTAAGACTCCTTTTGAGCTATGGTTTGGTCATAAGCCTACTGTTAGATATTTCAAAATCTTTGGGAGTAAATGCTATATCAGGAGAAATGAAGATATAGGAAATTTTGATGCTAGAAGTGATGAAGGAATCTTTCTTGGTTATTCTCCTAAGAGTAAGGCCTACCGGTGCTACAACAAGAGATTGAAGAAAATGGTTGAAATTGCAAATGTCAAGGTTGATGAAGACATTGCTAGACCCTCCAGAACCTATGGATATGATTCTGATGATTAGAATGACAGTATAAACAAGATTCAGACTTCAAATCAAGTTTAGATCATTCTGATAAATCAAGCAGAACAAGAAGAAGGAGAGACTAGTGAAAGTACAAAAGAGAGATCACATGAGCTTGAAACTCAAGAACACTCAAAGACTCCAAGGTATGTGAGATTAAATCATTCAAAAAATCAGATTATAGGTGATAAGAACAAAGGTGTCTATACTAGAAGAAGAATTGCAGAAGAATGTTGTTTTATTTCAAAGACTGAGCCAAGTAATGTCAATGAAGCATGAAAAGATGAACATTGGATTGAATCAATGAAAGAAGAACTACAGTAAATTGAGAAGAATAATACATGGATTCTTGTTCCCAAACCTAAGGACAAAAATGTAATTGGAACTAAATGGGTTTTTAGAAACAAGTTGAATGAACAAGGTGAAGTTATCATAAACAAAGCAAGACTGGTGTGCAAAGGATACTCTCAGATGGAAGGAATTGACTTTGAAGAGAATTTTGCTCCTGTTGCTAGAATTGAAGCTATGAGACTATTTCTTGCTTATGCTACTTATAGAAACTACAAAGTTTATCAAATGGATTTCAATTCAACATTTCTAAATGGTGAATTGGAAGAAGAAATGTACATTGAGCAACCTAGTGGATTTCAATTGACTGGTCAGAGAAATATGGTGTGTCAATTGAAGAAAGCATTGTATGGACTCAAGCAAGCCCCTAGAGTTTGGTATGATAGATTGGATAAGTATATGTTGAAGCTTGGATTTAACAAAGGTGTTGCTGATAGTAATCTATATTTCAAGATTGATAATGATAAAGATTTGTTTGTGGAAGTCTTTGTTGATGATATCATTTTTTGAGGATATGATGGTTTGTGCATGAAGTTTGCTAATGAGATGTAGAATGAGTTTGAGATGTCAATGATTAGAGAGTTAAAATTCTTTTTGGGATTGCAAATTACTCAGTTAGATAAAGGGATCTTTATATCTCAATCCAAGTATGTGAGAGAACTGATAAAGAAGTTTTCTATGGAAGATTCAAAGCCAGTTGGTACACCCATGGTGACCAGATATAAGTTGACAACAAATAAAGAGTTTTCGAAGGAAAATCAGACTAGATATAGAACAATGATTGATGGATTGCTTTATTTGACTCAAACTAGACCTAACATCATGAATGTTGTATTTATTGTTGCTAGATTTCAAACCGATCCTAAGGAATCTCATGTAATTATTGTGAAGAGAATTTTCAGATACTTGAAGGGAACAATTGATTTTGGCCTGTGGTATCCTAAAGATGGTAATCTTATTTTGAGTGCATTTACTAATGTTGATTGGGCAGGAGATGTGAATTATAGGAAAAGTACTAGTGGTGGCGCAATTTTCTTGGGAAAGAAACTGATTTCATGGTTAAGTAAAAAGCATAATGTTGTTTCTTTGTCTACTGCAAAGGTAGAATACATTGTTGTTGCTAACAATTGTACTCAAGTATTATGAATGAAGCAAATGTTGAAAGATATTAGAGTTGTATATGATGAACCTATTGCCACATACTATGATAATTCAAGTACTATAAACATTTCTAAGAATCCGGTGTTGCATTCAAAGACCAAGCATATATCTATCAAGTTTCACTTTTTGAGAGATAAGGTGAGTGATAAGGAAGTCAGACTGGAGTATGTGCCTACTAAGGAATAGATTGCAGACATCTTTACTAAGCCATTACCTAAGGATAATTTTGATTATCTCAGAGGGAATTTAGGGGTGATTGCCCCTCCTAATAAGAACTAAGATGCATAATCTTTGCATCAGTCCATGCACTCACAGTCATATCATGATCTAGATTGATGTTGTGGTGGCTGCTACTCAGGGGGAGTAGTTAGATGATTCAGATATGTGGTTCAGATCTTGTGTATCTTTTTCATTGATGTCAAAGGGGGAGAAGAATAATGTAAAAAACTCTTGGAGAACTAAGGGGGAGAAGAGTAATGTGAAAAGGGGAAATTGTTGGAGAAGAGTTAGTTGCATTGATGGTGTTTTCCACATCATGTGTTGCCATCAATGCCAAAGGGGGAGATTGTTGGATGTTGTGGCTAAGTTGTTGATATTTGTTTTTCATTAATGTCAACACTATTAGTATATATATCTTTAAGACTGTATATGTCGAGGATATTGAGAAAATTGTAATAAAATATGTTACAAGTTGTCTATGAAGTAGTTAAGATCAATATGATCGAAAGTTCAGTATATTGATAGTGAGAAGTTGTGGATTAAAGGGTTTATTTTCAAGCCTATCTATTTTATTCACTGAAAGTTTTAGAGGTGCGCATGAAGATTTGAGAAAGCTATGAGTTTTTGTATTTTGACAGTTATTTTGTTACTGCAAATGGTGTTCATGGAAGAAGATAATGTGATTTTGGTAATTTGAGTTGTTGCGTATGTTACTTTGGTGTTCATGGACGTTTCTAGATCATTTTTTATCTGTGTTGCACATCCGCATTGATCATTTTGCTCGTGATTCACGATTTTCTCTTGTGTGTTCATGTTTTTCATAATCATGGCCGATAAGGTGATTGAAGCGTGTTGTGGATCTTTGAGGAAGAACCTTTGAAGGTTTTTTGTCTTCGAGGACATTATTTTGGGTCTCTAATATGTTTTGGTTGACCTTGGTTGATTTGCATAAATAATCTTTATCATTTTGGGCTGACAGTTTGCATTCATTCTACTATTTTGTTGAAGCTGACATATAGCGATGTAATTTCTTGTTGTGGATATATATAAGTGATTGTTTCTTCATTTGAGAAGGGTGTGTGATGCGAAGTGTGCATGTGCTATGTGCAAAAAGGTTCAAATCATTTTAAAGTAGAGAAGAGTGTGAAGAAGAGTGACGAAGAGTGAAGAAGAGTGAAGAAGTGTTCATGTGCTTAACCAAAATTGTACTCAGGCATTAGTAGATGCTACTTTCTCAATTCAAATTCTTCAGATGGATTTAATCTAAATATTTTCTATAAGATAGCGATTCTTCCTTTGAGCAATGAGCTCTAGGAAGTGTGTCTGAATGCATGTGCATTCCTCATTTATTTTTCTTATACTTTTAACAGGGTATAAGTTGTGGATTAACCTCCACCATGGTTTTTTCCCTTAACCGGGTTTCCATGCAAAAATCTTGGTGTTATGTGTGATTCTGATGTGTTGCTGATTCATGATTTCATTGTTATTAATCAGATATGAGAATAAGGGTTAATAATTTTAATAAGTTTGAAACTCTGTGACAACTGATTCGCCCCCCTCCCTCTTACTTGTCTGCCCTTATGTTTCCAACAATTAGGATAAGGACGGGTTTATTTTGAACTTGCGATTGTTGTGAGGGTGGATAAATGATAAGTTAAGGCTTGGGATATTGCTTCAAGGGATATCTAATGTGCATAACATCAAAAGTCTTATCCTTATTTTCATGATTTCTTAGTGAAGGGGAGTCTAATTTGACTTCATCATCTTCATCTAAGCAAGCCACATCACTATTGTTTGAAAGGCATGTGTCAATGTTATCTTGCACCATGATATATTCCCTAGCAAGAGAGTTTTTAGGAGAGCAACAAACTAGATGTTCATGGCATTCAATGATTGGGTCTTCTAAAATGACTTCATCATAAGTAAGGGAGTTATCAATGGTTGAATTTTCTTGCTTATCAATGATGGAATTCTCTTGTTCAACAATGTTTTCTCTAGGGGAAGAGAGACAAAGAGGATTCTCATTAATCTCCTTGGTTTGATCTTCTAATGCCAAAATATCTTCTTCACAACTAGGAGAGATATTAGGAGAGAGACAAATATTATTTTTATGGTTGTCCATGGTTTCATCCTTTTTCTCTAAGGTCTCATTCTCTTGTTCCATAATATCTACCCAAGTAGGAGAGATTTTAGGAGAGGAGTAAATAAGAGGTTCATCACATTCCATGGTTAAATTTTGTATAGTAACTTCATCACAAATAAGGGAGGCATCAAGAGAAGAACAACTATGAGTTTCAAGCTTACCAATGATTGGATCCTCTCGTTCGAGCAGGCCTTTACAAATGTTAGGGACATTAGGAAAAATAGAAATAATGCTATAACTTTCAATCATTGGATCTCTTAACACCAACATATCCTCTTCAAAAATGTGTGTTTCATTATCATTCATGATTGTATCCTCTTTCACTAAAGCATTCTCACAAGTAGGGAAGGTGTTGGGAGATGAATGGAGACTAGGTAAAGTAGTGTAATTATTTCTTCTTATTTCATAATATCTTCCCAAGGGGGGGGAGGAGAGGGACAAACAAAACTTTCATGATTCTCAATGATTGTATCTTCTTTCACCAAGATACCTTTGTCACTAATAGGAGAGGTATTGGGAGAAGAAAAATTATGATTGTCATGATTGTCTATGCTTTCATCCTCTTGTGTTAGGACATTCCTACAAATCCGATGGATATTAGGAGGGTAGCTAACATGCTTGTCAAAAGTTTTATTTTGTTTTCCTAAATTATGCTCAAGAGTAGAGAAAATAGAATCATGCAAGCCATGTGATACTCTATGAGTGCCAAATGCTTGAAAAAGAAACATGCTAACATGAAAAATTAAGCTATCTAAATTATGCAATGCTTATGAAATGTCAAAAAAAATCCTACAAATTTGAAGATTTTTAATACTGAAATGATATTTGAAATTCTTTAAATAATGACTACACTAAATGGATGATTTGACCTAGATACCTAAAATAAAAATTCTCGAAACTTTCCAGACTGATACAGTAGGTTACCAACAAGCCTGGGAATTGCAAAAAACCACAAAAAAGCTCAATAAACTTGGTTTTTATAGGCCTCCAAGGACTCATTTACCCAGTGGCAAATGGGTTCGAGTATGCTTTTTTGAGAAAATTTGAATTTGATATTGAAGCTTATGAACTTTGAAAACTTGTTATCCTTGTAACCCTATCAGGGATTCATTTTCCCTATGGCGAATGGGTCCTAGATTAAGTTTTTGAAACAAAATTTCATTGATTTTTAGGTCTTTTTTAGTGATTTTCAGATTTAGTTTGCTATAGTAAGTCTCAAGTTCAAATTTCTATAAATGCAAGTTAAAAACGTGACAAAATGATGAATTACAAGACCTAGTTTGATATGCAATTTTGTTTTGATTTTCAAATGCAAATTTGTATGATCTAAATGATATGCAAAAATGATTGAATTTTTTTGTATTTTTCAGATTTAAAGAATGCAAACAATGCAATCCTAAAACCCTATATGAAACACAAATTTTAATGCAAACTAAGACACATTAAATTAGATCTAATTCAATGTAAATGTATGCAATATGTAATCTAAGATGACAAGAAATCATAAAATCATAAAACTACAATGTTCAAGAAGTCGAGTTCACCAAAATGAAACATAGAAAAAGAGGTTCACCCAAAAGGGGATTACTAAAATGGATGAACCTAATTTTTGCTTTGTTTTTTCATTCAATTATGAAGGGTAAAATGCATAAATAATAATCATAAAATAATCCTAACTATTATAACATTAATATAAAGAAGGTTTTAATATGCTAAAACAATGTGTACCTTGCTGAAAAAGTGTTGTTTCAGCCCTCACTGAGGACTCATTCACCCAATGGCGAATGGGTCCCTGCTAGGGTTCTGGAAAAGTGATTTCTAGGTTATGTTCTTCAATATCTGCACTCCTAGCTCCTAGGTGTTTAGCTCCCAAAATTCAGAAATAAATTTTGTAGCTTGATTTTCGTGATCTTGCAATAAAGATGACAACTTTTGTAGCTTTACAATCTTGACAACTTTTCAAATTTTGTTCTCCACTTGATCTTCAATCTAAAAACCTGCAATCACACATCAAGAGAGAAGAAAAAATGGTTGTTTTTTAGGGAATAGGAGTTTTCCTTGGTCAAACCTCGTTTAGGTAATTAAACCTTATAATAAAATAATGTATAAAGGAAAGATGAATGAACAACAATGTGTAACAACTCACCAATCCTCAATTGAACCTTGGAATACAAATCAACAATCTAGCATGAAGTGGCTTTAAGGAATGTAGATCTTGATCTTGAATTCGGATATGAAACAATACTTGAATAGGATATTCAATGGTACATCAACACATTAGCCCAACAACATGCATGACTTTGACATGATGAAATATATCCTTGATTGTTGCAATAAAAAATTAATAATCTACTCTTGAATTCCTTCTTGGATGCTCTTGAATTCTCTCTAATTCTCTTGTAAACTCTTAGGATGCTTGCATAAATATTTTTCATGACCCCTATCCACAATTTAATTTGGGTTGGGGTTGGATTTTTGGATTTTATTATGTAGACATATATATAAATGTGTGTGTGTTGATTGCGAAACTCCATGTTAACGTTAATGAATGTGATTATTAATCTTATTATGTTATTTTAACTTTGATGCATTGAATTTTTAGCCTAACTCAGACTAATAAATTGGTTGTTGGATTTGCATGAGCTTTATCATTGGTTGCAGGTACTCAAGGTGCATGATGAGGCAGATTATGTGGTCTAGTGGGATGAGAGAGAATCAATTGGTAATGTCATTCTAGTGCCAAGACCTTGCTAGTAATTTCTGACAAATTGAAGTTCATTTAAGCCTAGTACCTTAGTCGTCTATTAAATTGCCATAGCTATCCATTCAGGCTAGATGAAGTCATCAAATAATTTGACTCTTTTGGATCAATTAAGAGCATCGAATAATGTTATAATTTATTAAGGAATGGTAATAGATAAACAGATTAAATATATATATATATATATATATATATTAATAATAATAATAATAAATAATGATTAGAATAGGTAAATAGTAAATCATAAAATGTAAGTCCATGAAGTATTTAAAATAAAAGCAAATTAAATAACCAAACTATACTACTAACTTGGCACCTTATAAAATTTTGGGCAATTAAATAAAATCTATTCATTGAACTTCTTGTGAATGAAATAGAGAAGCAAATTAAATAAATAAAAGGAAGAGAGGTCATTCGAATAGAAAAAATGCCATTATGGCACAACTCTCGATCCACGACAAGGGATGAGTGAATTTAATGGGTATGGGAGCAAGCGTGGAGGAGGGGAGGAGGGGAGTTCCTACCATTAATGGGCATGGCTCCCCAGTTCCAAGTGCTCAATTTGCAGGATGTGCAAGAAAAACCACGCTTGCCTTTATAATCACCTCCAGACTTGAAAGAAAGGGACGCTAGAAGCTTGTGAATGAGTAGAGAGAGGATATGATAGGATAGTGGTGTAGAGCTAGGAAGGCAGAGACAGCTAAGGTTTCATCTAGTGCTACTTCAGAAGCCATACTCTTGGACATTTCAATCTCAGGTTTTAAATCCCCTTCTCCAGCTGTAGATTTTGATTATATTACAATATCCATAGTAAAATCTTTCTTTTGGCTTGGATTATTTGGAGAAAAGCTAGGGATGGTGTAAGTTTGCAGAAAACCCATATATCTTCTTATTGTATTTCTTTAAATTGTTTCTTTTACTGTTAATAATAATACTCCTTAAATGAGGGTTGTGGTTAGGGTTTTCCTTGAAATTTTACCTTGCAACCTAAGCATTAGATTTTTCCTTATTCTCTAGACCATACCCATTTATTCTCTATTCATATTGCAGTATAATGTGAGTCTAGGGAAGCTTGTATTGTTAATAGAGATTAAAGGATAACTCAGATCTCCAATTACAAGTGTCTCTTTGAAACTTATTTTGACCAGCATATCAAACCTTTGCTTCAGAATTGCAAGTGATAAATCATACTCTTCAAATCCCAAAATTTGTAACCTGGTTGTAACTAAATGTGATAATGGTGTCTATGCCACAATCTTTGGTTATTTAACCTTAGTTCTATGTTGCCTAAATATGGGTGCCATGAATAAATGAGTTTGAGAATGGGTGGTCTCACAACCATGTTATTGGGAACCTTATTGTTAGAAAACTACTCTTGAACACCATTCATACCAGTTAGACTTCATTAAAAACTCTCATTTAAACATTTATTGCTTTACTTGATTAACCATAACAGCTATCATAATTGTAATCAAGAAAATCATTTTAAAAAAGGGGTCATTGGCTACTACCCAAAACCATTCATACATTTATTAGCATTAGAAGTAAGAAATAAAATAATAGAAATATTTAGTGTAGAAACCATGAATCTTTAACTGAAGTCACAAAAGGAGTGATATAGATGTTGCTCACCAAAACACCACAGCTGCTAGCTATATAATCAATTCCACCTCTAAACTACTCTTTTTCTTTAATTTCTTATGCAAGAAGGAAGGACAGGTAGAATGTGAGGTTATGATGTTGCTCAATGAATTAGGAATTATATACCTATACTCTACCACTCTTGCTAAAAAAAATGAAATGCTAAATCTGCATACCACTGTATTGCATTGATGGTTGCTAGGTCTATCTTTAATTCTGATTTGTTTTGTTGGCTGCTAGGACAGCCATAGTTAATCACATGTTTAATTTATGCCATGTACTTTCAGCTTCCAGGACAGTCATAATTAACCACTTGGTTAATTTCTGATATACTTATTGGCTGCTAAGACAGTCTTATGTGATCAAGTAGCAAAATTCTATTATGAAATGATAATTTAAGTCACCTACGGGTCCTTGTCTGGAAATGTATATTAAGAGATTAAATATAAGTAGGGTATCAACCATAAACTATCATGGGGTGAAGAGATACCTTAATTTCAAATGAGAATAGTCTATGAGTGTGCAATTCTACCATAGGAAATATCTATTAATGTCATTCATGGCTGCAACTAAGTTGGGAACCTGCTTAAGTGTGTTAGGAACATATCTTCCAGTCATGGTGCTAAGAGAAGTCAAGGATTAGTACCTTATTGCTCAATATTGATGGGTTTCTAGGGGCAGTACTTGCTCGAGATGGATAGAAGTCAAGGAGTGGTACCTTCTTGCTCGAGATTGGCAGGTGTCTAGGGGTAGTACTTGCTCAAGATGGACATAATTCAAGGAGAAAAACTTGTAAGCTCGAGATTGACAAGTGTCTAGGGGCAGTAATTGATTGAGATGGATAGTAGTCAAGGAGCAGTACCTTAATGCTCGAGATTGATAGATGTCTAGGGGTTGTACTTGCTCGAGATGGACAACAGTCAAGGAGCATTCTATGTCAAAGATGGGTAACCTTGTTTGCTTAGCCATCAGATGGACTATAGGGAAGAAATTTCCTAACAAGCTCAAGTAGGTAACATATAAATCACCTCGTAACCTTATAACTATGGGAAATGGTATCTTAAGTCTACCACTAGTAGGTACACCTTGAGATTTGGTCACTAGGAAGATATTCCATATATTGCTTATGGGTCTAAAATGACAACTCTCTCCCGTCACAGGCCACATAATCCACTTGGAGGGGTGGATAGGGTTTGAATCCACTTTGGTTGGGATCATTTTGCACCCCACCATAATATAGAGCAAACCATGGACATGGAGCCTTCTTCGATCATAAAGCATTTAAGGTATGTGCACTTCGTAATGGCAGAAATCTTCTATTGGTTTTGAAGTAAGCTTTATTTGTAAGATGTATTTTGGCATGATGATTATGAAGTAAATGCTGATTTCTCTAGCTTATGTTTATTTGTTAGTTCAATTCCATGTATTCCTTCTTATAATGATAAGAAGAAGAATTTTTTTGCAAAAATTATTCCTTTCATTGGGGTTGATGTTACAGATTCTTTTAGGTGAAACTATGTGAAATTACCTTATATTTATACTTGTATTAAGATTTAATCCTAAAATTCAAATAACATAGCTAACATCATATCTAGGATTCAAAATTATTAAAATCCCACCAAGAATAAGTTTAAAAAGGGGTGTCCTTAGTTAAGGATGACCCATTCACCATAAGTCCTAGCACAGTCAACTAGGACAAGTTTTGGGGATATGAAACATGTAAAAGGGGGTCCTAGGACCTAGGAAGGACCCATTCGCCAGGTGGTGAATGGGTCCCAAGTCACTAGCCTAGGACTCAAACCTTTCCAAATTAAGTGTTGTGAAACATTATTAATCAATGTCGGGCTTTATCCCTCGTAAAATGCAATTAATAAGGCTTGGATTTGAATTTAAGGGGGTAATTAAGCTCTAATTAACCCCAATTAATTAATAAATCCCTAGATTAGTGTGAAAGTGTAAGGAAACACTTTACAACACCCTAAATAAGGCACAATTAAGTTCATGTTATCATTAATTAATTATTCCCAAACTAAGCATGAAAAAGGGTTACTTTTTTCTACGCTATAGCACTAAAGGTAACTTACGGACCTAAATATTTTATTTTATTTTCCCCACATGTGGATGCCTAAAATGAGATGATAAAAGTTAAGGAAAAGGATAAATGAGTGATGATTGGTATTCTCCAAGTGGGTGCTTGGAAAGAGGCAACATGTGTCTCTTTGTATTCCATAATTTATTGCATTTAATGTAATGTTTGGTTTCTAAGATTGGGCACACAAGTTGGAGGGAAAGTGTTAGAGAAAAAAATGGTATCTTTTCACATTTTGAGGAGGTAATCCAAGGGTTGGGGATTTTTGGAATGAAGAGTCATCTTTGGGTGCCATGTTTGGGGCTTAATACCTCTTCACAAGTCCAAAATCAGCTCCTTGAATGTAGAAATTATAAGGAATAGTTGGATGTAGCATTACTCTACAGGAACAAGGATAGGTTAAGGCATAAAGAGTTTGTTCATAGGTGCATAGGTTTCACTATGTTGGAGGAAAAGAGGAGAATGGAAGTGAATATATTGTAATCTTATTTTTTTGAAGATAATGCATACTTGGCCTCTCTTCTTGGTGGGGTTTTTTTACAAGGGTTTTTCCATGTAAATATTGTCTTATGTAATGCTCTTATGTTTTTGATTTATGCCTCTTTTCTACTATCGTATGGTGATATTATTTATTTATTGTTATTATAAGTTAACATAAGATAGTGTTGATAAGAATGATATGTTGGCTAATCTTTAGCATCATAAAGAAGGTGGATCTAATCATGGTAATTCCATATCAAGGCAACTTAATTTCAGATTTGCATATAATTTTTTTATTTTCATATTATAGTAGTCCAAGCCTTGTATCTCATCCATTGAAGTAATATTTGGATAGACATTGAATTTCCCAACAATTGGTATTAGAACTTGTATATTTCTCATCATTTTGCTTACATTTCAAGGCTCTTTTGAAGACAATAATAGAGTAATAGGCTCACAAGGCTTTTGAAGATAAATAAGAGTAGAGTGTTAGACGTCTAATGATTTCCTGCTAGAAAAACCAAGGAATGCCTTTACTAAAGTTCCCAAGAATCTCACCAAAGATGACTTTCATATGGAAATTGGGGATATTATAACTCTTTTGAGAAAAGTGATGAGAAAACCTAAATTTAGAACATATCATACATGGATGTACAAGTACATATATCTTATCCTTAAAGATAAGGAATATTTTGATTGGGCTCAAGTGGTGAGTGACAATATCCATAGTTAGTTGGTAAATTTTCAAGCTACCAAGAATTTGTATATGACTTCTTATCTTGTATACATTTTGGCAATACAGACAACTTTTCCAAGTCTAACAATAAATGAAATGATGGGTGGAGCTAATGAAAAAAAAAAGGATATGACAATAATTTTCCTAGTTGAAGCTAAAAGAACCTAAGCTCATTTCAAAAGATCTAATGATGCTTTTGTCAACCAAATCAACAAACCTTTTGGAGATTATTCTATAATATTTTTTGATGAAGCTAATCAATTGATATCCACATGGGGACATTGGTTTATTCAAATCCAAAAGTCCACCTACATCAGAGTTATTGGGTTTTCTATAACTCCATTATTTTTCCTAGGGTTTTTTATTAATAAGGTAATTAGATACTGATGTGTAAAATTTGAAGGAATATATGAAAAAATATATGGCTACAAAGAAATAATTAAAATAAAAAATTACAATAGTTACAAGATTTTTTAAAGGGTTTGATAACTCAAATATTTTCCATGCCTAGTTCCTCTATTGATGCCCCAACTTTGATGAATAAAAGTGAAGTAGATAGTCTACAGGTAATAAAACAAAAGGCCACTACATTAGATAGTTGGGTTGATATGCTGATATAAATGCCTCTACCCAAATTGGTTTTGATTGTAAGTTCCACCAAAAAAATTCTCACCTTATTCAAATAATATATCAATTCCTACAACTAGTCAAAATGGAGGATGACATGTATGATCATACTTTACCCTTACTCCATGAAATGAATAAGGTGTTATTAGATAACAAAAATTTGTAACAATACGATGAGTCTTTTGTTGAGATAATTATTAAGTCTATAGATTTCAAGAGAGATTTAATAATATGATTTATTCAGAAAAATCTTGAGGAATAGGAAGAAATGATAAGGCTAAGGGATAATTTTGAATATTTTATTTAAAAAATGATAAGTCCTAACTTGGAAAATATGGAAAGTCATACTCTTAGCTCTACAACAAAGATTCGAAAGGCTTTGAAGGAAAAGGTTGAAGAATTCCGATAAAAGGCAAGAAAGGTTTTAGTGTACAAATTGATGGAGCTTAGGGTTGAATTTAAAGATTTGGATCTGGTTCATCACCAAATGAATAATTAGGTTGATTTTTCCACTAAACTATGTGAAGAATCAAAATTCAAATTGGATCATTTGAAAGAGTCGAAAATACAAAAATTGACTAAGTATGGAATGCCTACATGGAATATAAGACTTAGGGTCAACAACAGTGACATTTTTTAAAATTTAAATTGGTTTTGGGTTCCAAATCCCATCGCAATTGGGGTTGGATTTTTCTTTTCTTTATTTACAATAAATAATTTATGGAGGTGAGTCCTACCTCAAGGAATAAGTTGGATGCCATATTTTCATGTAGTTGCACAACAATTTAGAGTTAGTTTTATAGGCATGCAAATAAAGGTAGTTTCCGTGCATATGATTATTAGTTTGGCTTGTAGTTAGGTGTTGCTTTTTTGGATTAGTTGCATGTATTTTTTATAGTTGTTAGTATCATTTTTGCGATGAGTAAATAATCTCTCCTTTTCTATAAAGGGATCTATTGGATATTGTAGAGGGGTTGCCTCTCCAAGTCTTGAATTTTGATAAAGATCTTCTTTCATTCATGTGTTTCTTATCTCTAAATGGTAGATTTCACTTTATTCCTCTTTATATGTTGAAATTTTGTAAGAAATTTAGAAATTGTACATGAGTATTTATTATTTCTTGAAAGAATTGATTGGAATATCATTAGATTTGTGTGTGATATAGTAATTAAATGATATTAATTCTAGTAAATTTTGAATCCTATAGAAAATCAAATCTTTTTTTTTTAAACTGAATGTACATTGATTCATTGAAGTAGGTTAAAATATTTTTGCAAATATCATCACATAATTTTTTTTAAATTATCAAGAAAGTAACCATTCCATGATTTTATTTATTTTATTTCTTGTTATCATAATCTTATGATTGCTTCTTTGAAATTGAGTAGAGTAGGAAATATTATAAACCTAAAAATACACAAAACAGAGAGAGATAGTAATTGATAACCATCAAGGACCCTTGAATTTGTAGTCCTCACTATACATTGAGTTAAATCAATACATTCAAACCCGACCATAGAGAACTTGGAGACCAAAAATCTTAGATATTTTATCTTTTCATGAGAGGGAGTATAGAAATATTATGCTTGTGTTATATCATGCCAGTAGAACCATCAACAAGAAGTAAGCAATGTTCACTAGGTTGAGAACTAATAGTATTATACATCATTAGATATATGATGATTAAAAAATTTAGTTCTATTTTATGATGAAATTATGACACCTAAATTTTGAATAGATGAGTGTCAACAATTGAATGAAACTTTGACTTTTTTATGACTTTGAATAGATAAATAATAATTTATTAAATTTGAGTTGGAAAATCAGTACTGAAACATCTCATGCACATGAAACACTTATTGTAATGAAATAAAATATTTTAATAATGTCAAACTTGGTGAGACCTTAAATTCATAAAGAATTTATTGATGACATTAGAAACATTTAGGAGAATTATTTCATGACCCGTGAGAATTTTCTCCATTAATACTCTTAATTATGAATCATTAGAAATATATTAAGAAACCTATATGATTTTGAGTGTATTATTAATGTATCTAGAGTGTTCCAATTTCACTTTTTTTTAAATACCATTATTTTCTATTTGGTTCTTGTAAGTGTCATATTTTTATTGTGAATAGAATATGTATGATTACAAATGGTACCAAATTTTAAGTCTAGGAGAGCTAGAGACCCACATAGGAAGGTTTCAATCATAGATAGTAGTCCATCTCTTACTTTCTCATGCTCTAATTTGGAAATTGTAGGCTTCATTAATGTATTTTTTGGCAAGGACAATCTAACCATGATGAGAAAACCTAGGTTGAAAGCTACCATAATGTATTTTATAGAGAAATTGGATTTGGGTATAATCTCAACTACTTAGGTGCTATAGCTAAAAGGCAGCAAGGTACTTAGAAATGATTCCTAAAATAATCTTAGAGAAGAGTATTCCACAAATTGTATATCTTTATAAATTACAAAAAAGAGAAAATATAAACAAAATCATACAACACAGGTGTAAATGGAAAAAACCCTTATGAGAGAAAACTCTACACTCCAAAGCAACTCAATGTATTAGTTAGTAATCTAAACATAATTAAAATATAATTATAGATATAGTGGTATCACTAAAGATCACAATACCTACTAACTCACTATCGTAATGTATCCATTTCAAACATCCTATAAAGATGGGAAGTAGTACATGAAACCATCAATCAGTAACTTTGCATAACCATGAACTAAAACCACCCAAAAAGTGGTGCCCAGATACTTAGTTAGAAAACCAACATATAAATTCCAAGATGGGTTGATTGGATAAAAATAGTATATTCCTTCCACTTTTCATAAGCATGTCATAAAAAAATCATCTAATCAAGTGTTACATTTTGGCTTCATTATTTTGACTTAAAAATGTATTATTATATTTTATAACACACATCATACGTTGGTCAATAGGTGTAATTCCCACTTATAGCTCTTTTTCTATGTTTCATATATTTTTTATATTTCCAATGTAGGAAAAACTTTTTTCAAAGGCCATAAATTTTGATCTTGGATGCTATTGGGCCCCCCTTTTTAAAATTGTAGAGCCCACAAATTTATACACAAGAATCACTAGAGAAGATGATGAATAGATTTTTTTCCAAAAATAAAGTCTATAGCTAAAAATTTGAGTTTTTGTATTTCATAGTATGAAAACTACATTCCTCATATGCTCAACATTAGGATCAAGGTTGAGACATATTTCCTTGTATTATCCCACGTCTCAAACACCTTGAAAGAGAAAAGGGAGTACCAACACTTTTGAACTAATTTATAGGGTGTGAGAGGCCCATAGACTCATAACACCACATAAAATTATATGTGCTTGCTATATTCATCAATACATTTTCAATATTTTGAAAAGTGTAAATGTTATCTTATATTACTCTTCTATCCTCTACCATATCATGAAAATATGGTACTAGACAATAATATATTTTTTCCATCTCATGAAAGGTTAGGGTCTTTTCTAAATATATGACACTCTAATTATCACATAGAATTTTAATATTTCCTAGACTTAGAGCCACATCTAAATATAATTTCTTAATCCAAATGGCTTCATTACAAGAATGGGTAGCTACCATGTTCTTTAATTTTATAGTGGAAAAGTGATTACAACCTATTGATTTCTCATCTAACTAATAGCACTACCAAGCATACTGAAATCATATTCACTAGTGGATGTCCTATTATCAATATCTTAAACCCAATTCAAATTCACAAATCCACAAATTTTCCCTAAGTTTTGGTCCCCTCTAGATTTACCATTATAAAAAATGGAGTACTTGGTGTAAATGAGAGAAAATTTAATTTCTTCAAAGTAAATTCCTTTGAGATCTAACTTTACTCTCTTTACACTAGGATAAACTAGTAGCTTAGGTTTTCTTAAATCTATCCTAGTTATCTTTTTTATACAAAATTTTCAGTTAAATGGAGAATTACAAATTATAGTAAGATGTTGAAAATCGTTGGGAAAATGTGTCTCAACCTTGTAATTACATAAGGTAATGTTGATACGTCAATGATGGGGGTGGGGGGGGGGTTCCCCCCCCATGAGGGGTTTGAGGGTCATTCACCTCAATGGGGGCTCGAGGGAAACACCCTCAGAAGCTAAATTTTACTTATATTTTATTATTGTGACTCTGGACCATTCATCAATATGTCTCAAATCTGATGGTCAATATTTTATTAGCTTGAATTTTCCTAGAAGGAAACCATATTTTATGAGGTAATTGTATTATAGATGGGTAGTATGATGTATTATGAGAGTCTAATATTAGGCATGTTGTCTTTGGATCTTTGGTTGGTGATACTCCTGTGAAAAGCTTGCTCTGCAATTATATTAGAATCTTTGTGATTTCTAAATAATATAGTGGGTGGATTTTGGAGTGTGAGGTTTTTCTCCTATAAGGTTTTTTCCCCACATAAATCACTATGTTGTGGTATGAATGATATTTATGTTTATTTTTGTTTAATTTTTTGTAACTGTTGAAAATATCTGTAAATTTTTGCATTATCCTCTTCTCAAGATTAGTGTAGGAAGTTGTTATACTACCTTAGCTTCCTTACAAAAATATCTCTTTACAAAAGATAAATTACAATTTTATTGTTTCGTTGGAAAAGGAGGTCCTAGGTCTAATGGATACATAACTAAAATCAACCTTTTCCAAGAACATGTGGGGGGATCTAGACCAACAAGGATATGAGATTGAATTACAACCTAAAATGTGAATAAATAAACTCTCGATATAGATTTCTTTTTGTGTGTGTTGGGTGGATTTGATGGATTAGAAAATTACAATAATCTAACTATGGAAACTATGGAAATTCAATATTCTCTTATGAATTATGATTAATTAGAAACAAACAAATAAAATCAAGATCCTGAAATACAAAAGGTAGACACAGATGCACCTGGGATTTGAATTTGAGCAAGATTTGGGTGGTCTAGGGCATAGGGATGCCCTAAAATGAGGACCTATTTCCTAAAATTGATTTCACAAGCCTGAGGTCTCTGGTTTGTAGCTTCTTCCTTTTAGGTTTGGTTTTTAAATCTTCATTTGTTGGTGAGAAAATCCAAATTTTGTGACTTGTCAACTTGTAGGGTTTTGATGCATGAATGCAAAAATTATCTTCAACCTCCCTCCAATTCACTTTAGATATGTAACTTTCACATATAAAAAGAGGGGAAGGGTTGTGCCATATAGGGGCTTACCTTAATCAAACCCCATGTTGGTATTTCTACCTCTATAATGATAAAATTGATGGTAAAAGAGAGCTTATCCTTTTGAGGGATAGAGGATAAATGATAAAAAAGTAAATTGACACTTTATTGGAACTCACCACTCATATATGATCTCCTTTATGGAATTAATTCACACTCATCACCTTCAAGGATCAATTGTTACTTGACTTGATTTGATTTGAAGACCTACAAGTGTTAGTAATAAAAAACAAAATGCATGCAAAACATGAACAAAACTCACATAAACCTTGACATGATGCTTGAGTGAAAAAATGTTGCAATAAATCTAAAATATATGCTCTTTACTTCTCTTGAATGATTTAGGACACTTGATTTTCTCAATTAGACTTTCCTTCAAAAATTACTTGTTCTTTAAAATTATAAAAATGTTATGTATTTATATGCAATTAATAAAATTTCTTGAAAATTATATCCTACTAGCTGACAATTGAAATTGAAATTTCAAATAATAAATTATTGACACTAACATATTTAAATTGGAGCTAAAATAGGCAATCTATGGTGCCTTGTGCCCTAGACTAGATTCCTACTTTTTAGGGATCCAAAGTTTCAGGGGAAAATATTAAATGCCTACTTGATTTCCTATGTTTGATTTTCTAATAAATATTTTAAAATGAGCAATTACACACATAATTAGGAAATTAGGAGCATAATTAGGTCCAAGCACATAGGGGGGAGAAAAATCTAGTGTTAAATTGTCAAGGGTGACAATTTATGATTCTACATCTATCCCCCACTTTAGTGAGAGTATGAACTTATGCTTAGACTCACACTAAAGTAAGAATATGTCAAGAGGAGTTCAATTATCCAAATATTGAAGAGATAGGATGACACTGAATCTAGGGGAATGTGAAAGTCCCCAAGATTCAAGATCTTGTGGAAAGACAACACAAGAACAAAAGGAACACACATGTATGATGTACAATATAGCATGACAAACACGAAGCATACATGAATAATACACACAACATAAACATGACATAAATACAAAATTCAAACAAACATGACACAAACACAATGCAAACACAATACAAACAGGATGCAAAAAAGGTGGGTATGACAATCATGGACTAGCAATATCCACAAAAATATTACTAGGATCCATACCGAAGGCATTCATGACTCACAAGCTAAAAAAAATTGATATTTTCTAGGTGAACCATGAACCAAGGCACCATAAGCTAGTGAAGTTTGATATTCACTAGGTGAGCCTTCTAAAAGGGTAGCAAATGAGAAACAAACAAGGGCTAGTGAGGACCAGTTTTCACTAGGTGTGTACCCATGTCAACCATACCAAGAATTATAGTCATAATAATTTCGATAAGGCGCTACATAGATGATCAAAAAATCCAAGCCAATGTATCACTAAGTCTAGCATGTGTGAACAAAGTGAAGCACATAATGGAATGTATGCCCCCACCTTAAAGTAATTGCTAAACACTAGTCTATGAGAAATTTTATTAAGGTAGAATAAAATGATAAATGTCAAATGAGAAGGTCATGATAGATTATTTTAAAATCCCTATGCCAATGATATGTTCCCAAATAAAGCTAACTCATAATAAGGGGTTACCCCTAAGACAAAAGATGATAACATGAGGGATCCACGGATTTGGGGTCAGTATACATATTTGATAATATAATATGATTAAGCTCTAAATTGACATCATTCCCCTAGATACTTGTGGAACTATGAACACAACAAAGAATGACATATTAAGATAATGAAAAAAAATTTGGGTCAACATGGAAGAGACATAAATGTCTTGGTGCCTTGCATCATCCCCAAAAGGAAAAATCAAGACAATAAAAAATTTACGACATAAAGAAGAACGGAGATACATATAGATGAATGTCACAAAAAAGTTGTTTTCTTTGTAGCCTTGTGCCAACAAGGACAACAAGGGTCATCCAAAGAAAACTAACATACAAAACACAACATGAGAGATCACATCACATGCAAGAAACCACAATAAAGACATAAAACATACATAAATGGTATTGCACATGTGAGCTGATCTAAAGAAAATTGTTTGTATCCCAATATTTCTCATCATATATAAAAGGTGTGTTGGAAGTTTGAGGAGATTGTCATTGATGATGCTAGTTGGAAACATGAGCATGGAGAATGTACATAGCAATGTAATACAATGTTTTCATTGATGTCAACATTGTTTCAGATCATTTTGATTATCTAACATGTTTTAAGGTCCTAAGGAAGTCATTTGTGAAAGAAGATTTGGTCTAGAAAGCTCAGTTATGTGAAAATCTAAATAAGTGTCGAAACTACTAGTTTCGTGTAACAGTGTATCAGTTTTTGGGTCCGCACCACTTTGAAAATGAATATTTTTCTTTGCGCTTCTAACCTAATTTTTTTGGTTGTTAGAAGAATCTAAATCCAAGATTTCATTTGTTTTGGTGAATTATTTTGAGAGATATGAATGACAGAGTTTGGTCTAGCATAATACAATCATCCCATGTATAGTGTATTTGTGTGGGAGATTTCACACTTCTCCACGGATGAGTCTTTGATGTTGCGATGTTGAAGATAAGTTTCCAAATTTCATAGGAGTGTGAATTCCAAATGGTATTATGTTTTGAGGTCCACATGTTGTGAATTGAATGAACAGTTGAACAATTTTTCATTTAGGTCCTATGGTATGCTGACCTAACATGTTTGATGAATATGTGAAGGATTAATATGGTTGAGCCTTTATGTGGGATCTATTTTAGGTCCATGTCGACCTATCTTAAGGAGTTTTGAATTATGAATTGTGGCGTAAAGTATGGAGAATTATTTTTGGGCTTGACAAGTTATATTTATGGTGTTACATCTAATTAAGCTGACCTAATTGATGTTACACTTGATGTCGATATATATGTTGGATTATTTTTTATTTTTTTATATAGGAGTTGAGATAGAGATGCGACATGTATTGTGTGTGATGTGAATTTGAGAAGAGTAGTGTGAATTGAGTTGAAAGGTGTATGAATGTATATCAGAGTAGAGCATTGATCCAGATCAGTATGAAGTTTGTTATTACGCTTCATTGGAACTATATCCCTACATATTGTAGATGCTTTTGTAATAGTTCAAAATAGGTTGTGAGCTTCCTCCTTTATTCTATATTTTTCTTTGTGGGCAGTGAGTCCACCTGCAATGAGAATTTTTGTAATATTCTATAACTGGTTATAATATATTGTGAGCTAACCCTCACTGTGGTTTTTCCCATTTTGGGTTTTCCATGTAAAAATCTTGGGGTTCATGTGTTATGTGATGTTGTGGATGTTTTCATGCTTTCTTTCCTTATAATAGTTGATTATTCTTTGGTAATTGGATGGCTAATGTTTGAATGGTTTAATAGAATACTGATTCACCCCCTCTCAATATCTCGAGTGTTCAATAATTGGTATCAAAAATTGGTTCCTTAGAAGGATCTTAACCGCTTTGGGAAGGTCTTGGAGATTGAACACATGGCTGATAGAAATTTTCCTATTCCTCCGGAAGAGATTCCTGCTATTAGATACATAGAAGAAGATTGCATGCTTGACAAAGATGGATAAGTTAAAGTTTCTCTTGAAGATATTAACAAAGTTGAAGTTGAGAATATATATTTGAAGGAAAATGTTAAAGAAGCAAATGAATGCATCAAAAAATTCAGAGATAAAATCAAGAAGTTTAGAGAAAGGCATAGGGAAGTCAGTGAGTAGTTGAAACAAGCGAATAAAAATATCACAAGACTGAAAGTGCAAGTTGAAGAAAGAAAAAAAGAGTTGAAGAGTGCCTAAATGCAATGGTGAAAAAAAAATCTGATGAATGCATGAGGCTTGAACAAGAAGTAGTAAATTTGTGATTAGATCTAGAGAAAGCAAGAAGTCATAAAGATAAATTCAAGACAAGTTCTATGATGCTTGATGAGTTGATTGCAGGTCAAAAAGAATCCAAAAAAATTGGTTTAGGATTTGAAAAAGGTGAAAGCTCAAAAGTAGATCAAACACCTAATACAAAAAAGATCAATGAACCAAATAAGACCGAAGACAAGAAGAATAATGGAAAGATCCAAAATCGAAGAAAAAATGCTAGAGGACCTCCAGTCAGACAACCAAATGCTCAAATGTACCCATCTTTCAATGGTTTTTGTTACTCTTGCAATAAATTTAGACATAGATCAATGGAATGTAGAACCAAAATGAATTAGAATGTTCCATCCTTTACTATTCAATGCTTTACATGCAAGAAATTTGGTAATAAAGCAAGGGATTCTAGAAGTCAAATGATGAATACATATAACAATGGTAGAATGATTCAATCTTTCAATGGTTATTGTTACACATACTATGGATTTGGACACAAGGCTAATCAATGTAGATCTAGGATGAGTGGAAAGAATAAGATTCAAAAGAATGATGTATGTCACAATTGCAATAGACCTGGACATATTGCTAAGTTTTGCAGAAGCATAAACACAATGAAGGATAATCTAGTAAAGAGAAATGAATGAGTCAAAAAGGCTTATCTAGTTGAAGTAAAGACGGAGATGGAAAATATTTGGAGAAAGATGGAAGAGACAGATGACAAGGGAGAATCTGTACCACTCTCTGGTGTAGATGTTTCCTCCAAAAACTAAGCCAAGAGTTATGGCTTAGGGAGAGCTTTAATGAATATATTTTATCCTCTATCATAAAAGAGGTGTTGAGGCTACAACACGAAGATATGAGATGAAGACTAACATGTTTGATCTACTAGTGAAAACTACAAAAGAAAATATTGTAATACAAAAGATTGTGGAGCTTCAGAAGTTGATTGTGCATAATGTTTTAGGGTTTCCAACTTTATGAATTGAATAATTTATTACAGAATTAGGTCAATTCAAAGAGTTAAATTTAAATTTTATGATATTTCATTTCACAAAAGGCATTTGAAGGAGAATAGAGCAATGAAAAGAGAAATTTTTGAAGAGTTCAAAGCGATTCAAAGTTGTAGAGCATTGAATCCCTAACTCGATGAGCAAAGAAAAAAGGTATTCAGTGAATATTGTGTGCACTATCTTTCAAAAATTTGTGTTTGAAACTAGTTTGAATACATATTGCAATGGCCACACCCAAGGTTGTAGAAGTTTCAGAGAAACCCCAACCAAAATTTAAGAGATACCCTATAAAATCCATACAAGATGACCCTCTAGGAAATTTTTCGCACATTCAATATGGGGTCCTACCAATAGAGGATATTAGGGAATACATTCATGAAAGCATGGATGAGAATTCTATTGAAAAGTTAATGAATGTATGGTAAAATGAGTTAGTCAGTGAAGATTTTTCCCTTAAGCTGAAATACAAAGCCCTATCCGAGAAGAAACTAGATGTGTGGGAATGGTTCATTGAATTTTTCTATGATAATAAATGGATTAGAATGGCCTTAAGTAGAATTCATGATCAGTTTATCTGGACTGATATGTTGCACATGATCACTAAGGAGGTGATAAGAGAGATCACCAATTTATGCCCCACCGGACCGGTTCCAATTCTAAAATCTATTAAAAAAAAAGATGTAATGGAGAAAGCAGGTGCAACATTTGATCAAAGAGCCTTTACTATAAATCACATCATAAATCCTACTATTAGGTATGCTTCCATGGCCATTGGTTATAAAATTCACTACACCAATCAAGATAACTCGGTTTTTTCCACCACAATTCTCATGGCATGGGATATGGTAGAGAATGGTGTTGATTACGACCTCTGTGATTTGCTTAGGCAAAAACTATTGGAAAACCTAAAGGATATCAAGAAAAATAAATATGTGTTTAAGTATGGCACAATAGTTATGTGCTTACTATTGTACTTTTTGAAGGAGGTTCTGGTAATTGGAAAGGTTAATTGGATAATTGGAAGGCCTGTTGCACATCAAATTTTTGATTACATGAGGAGCCTTGGAGACACCAATGCATAGGATGATGCACTTACTACTTTATTTGTAGTATTTCAGAGAATAATTCATGAGAGATAAAGGTTTCCTAAGGCAATTGTGGAAAAATACAAAAATGATATCACTTTCCTAGTTTCTATAGATCACTGCATTATGAAGGTAGTGGAACCAAGAAACGTTTGGGTTCCAGAATTAGGTTATGAAGTAATAGAGGTAGAGATAGCTATTTGTGTAGATGTTTTATTGAATATTCCTAAAGATACAACAAAGCCTAGGTATGGTACATTTGAGGAAAAATCCATGGAAGTACACATGAATCAAAAAGAACCTGTAATAAGGAGAAATGTTGATAAAATGGTTGATACATATGCCCAAGAATGTGGCATTTCAAAGGAAAAGGTAAACTATGTTAGAAAGAGAGATAGAGTAGATATGAGTGTTGGAGAAGCATCTGGGAGTTCAAAGAGATCAGGTAGAACAACTACCACTCCCCCATTGGTTCAAAATTCCTCTGGGGATTTACCATCTGTTGGAGAAAAGAGAAAAACTATTGCTAGTCCTTCGGTAAGGGAGAAATCCCCTCTAGTAGTGCATTACACCAGGGTAGAGAGGAAGAAAACCACTACTACTACACCTCCTATTTCCCCATCCAAAATAAGATTGAAGCAAAAGGAAACTAGAGAGAAAGACATTGTTGTAAATTTTGTTGATGAGGAGGAAGAATTGGAAGAAGAAGGACAATAGTTGGTCTGAAAAAGAAAAAATGATGCTTCACAAGGTGAAGCTAGTATAAAGAGGAGATGAGTTGACATAATAGACTCTAAGAGTGATGAAGAAATAGAAAAGGATAAATAATCATTTAAAATCCATATCAGGGAGAAGAAGGAAGCCAAGAAGGCTTCTCTAGAGAAGAACAAGACTAATGAAGTAAAGAAGAATCTAGTGAAAAGTAAGAAACAAACTAAACCAGAAAGACCTCACTCTCTAATGAAGTTAGAAGCACTTTTTAACAGCATAGAGCAAAATGATATGTTGAAGGAAACTATAGAATTGTACAAGGAATGAAATGAGGTGGACAAGGCCACAAATCTTGAGGCTATTTTCAAGTACATTGTGGTACTTGAGGTAGATATGAATAATATCTAAAAAGATATTCCTGATGATGTCTGGTACATCTTGTTGAAAAGAATAGAAGAAGCTATAAGTGAACATGAATGCTAAAATATGAAGCCTTGGAAAGATTCGGTGCTTCACTTTTGGAAGATGACGGGGCCACATTGGTAACTATATAAAACAAGGAAATGAGAACCAAGCAAATAATTAGAGTCTTGATGGGAAAAGACCAAATTAATTTGGAGAGAGTCAGAAAAGAAATCAATGACAAAGCTAAGGAGATTGTGCAGAAGTTAGGATTGACTCTAATAGTTCAAGAAGAAATGAATGTTTGTTCTAGTGCTCTAGAACTCAATATAGAAGAAGTACATGAAGATGATGCTCAACTTGAGGATAATGTCAATGATAAAGTTGTGTAGGATAACTTCCCTTCAAAAGTGGAGGATATGCCAAATGTGAATGTAGAAGAGGCAATGATCGGAGAAGACAATGCGAAGGAAAATTTCATCACTCCTTTGGTACAAAATGATGAATTCAATCCTCTGGTAAATACAAAAAACATTACAGAGGAAGTGAATGCAGATAAAGATGATGATGAGGAAAAGGTTGAAGAAGAGAAAGGTGATGAAGAAAAAGAAGAAGAAGACAAAAATGTGAATGCATCCAGAGATATAGAGAAATACAAATCAATTGACTCCAATATAATAGATGATAAGGTAAATGTTGTAGAGCTTACAAAGTCTCCTGGTGAATCTTTCGGCTCCTTCATAGATTCTCTGAGAAATCTACTAAGTGTTCAACCTAGTTTCTAACCAGTTGTGTCCTCACAACTATTGCAATTACCGATGAATCAAGGTAATGTGGACTTGAACAATATTTCTCCTATTCACAAGCTTCAACTAGGAGACTTTTTCCATACATCCACCAGAAAAGAGATAATTGACTCACATCAAAGGAGTAGAGAGCTAATGGATGAGGTAGTTAAGGCTCTACATGAGATCATACCTAGAACAAGAATATACACATATATTTCTAGTATGGATAATCTCAAAATTTTGATTGATTCCTTTAAAACATATGCATCCAAATTGAAGGAAGAGGTATAGAAGGAAGTTGAGCAAAGGATAAGTGACAAAAGGATGTTGGATATAACAGAGAAATGTGTTGCTGCAAATAAGAATTTTTCAAAATTGTTAAAGGATGCAGAGGCATGTGTAGGAGAGGCTAAAGCATTGTTGCAATATGGTATGAAGTGGACCATAGCCACACTAAGTATAAGGAAGGAAATTGAATCTATTCTCATATCAATGTAGCCTCTAGTGCCTATGACCTAGCAATTGACCTCACTTGTGCTACAAGTAATATCATATAGGATCTTCACAATAAGTTCTTACAGCTGTAGGGACAAAAATAACACATCATTTTATAGTTTGGAGAAGTAAGGGATTTGGTCAATCCCAAACTTGCAATTGTTTCCTGAGATCTTCTTAGCTCCAACAAGGAAAAGTAGATGAATTTAGTACCTGCTACACCAAAAGAAGGAGAACTACTATTGAAATTAGAAATGCAGAACAGGTGGCTTATAGAGGCAAGCATGGATAAGAAAAAGGAAGGCAGGCCTGGGAAGATCAGGTGAAGAAATTTCAAACATCAACCACCTTTGGTTGACTCATTTTCTATCTTTTTATGCATTTATGTTCAATTTACTTGTATATATGTGGAAATATAGAGTTTCATTTTAGTATCTTTTTGAGATTTATGCTTTGGTACATGACTTAGGGGGAGTCTATTTAGTTTGTAAATATGACTACATCTTTCAAGGGGAGTACCGATAAGAGTCAAAACAGTTTTGCATAGGAACCCTTTGCCATTGGTGTCAAAGGGAGAGAGTATTGGAGAATATTTTTGAAGACTTTTGGCATTTTTCTATCAATGAAAAAGGGGGAGATTGTTGGAAGTTTGAGGAGATTGTCATTGATGATGCTAGTTGGCAACATGAGCATGGAGAATGTACATAGCAATGTAATACAATGTTTTCATTGATGTCAATATTTTTTTAGATAATTTCGATTATTCCTTACATGTTTTGAGGTCCCAAGGAAGTCATTTGTGCAAGAAGATTTGGTCTAGAAAGCTCAGTTATGTGAAAATTTGGCTAAGTGTCAGAACTCCCAGTTTAATGTATCACTTTTTGGGTCCACACCACTCTGCAAAGAAATATTTTTCTCTATGATTCTAACCTAATTGTTTTTACTGTTAGAAGAATCTAAATCCAAGAGTTCATCTATTTTGGTAAAGTATTCTGAGAGATATGAATGACAAAGTTCGGTCTAGCATAATACAGTCATTCTGTGTACAGTGTATTTGTGTGGGAGATTTTGCACTTCTCTATGGATGATTCTTTGATGTTGTGGTGTTGAAGATAAGTTTCCAAATTTTAGATGAGTGTGAATTCCATATGGTATCATGTTTTGAGGTCCATGTGTTATGAATCGAATTAACACTTGAAGAATTTTTTGTTTAGGTCTAATGGTGTGTCGACCTAACATGTCTAATGAATATGTGAAGGATTAATATGTGTTGAGCCTTTATGTGGGATCGATTTTAGGTCCATGCTAATGTATCATAAGGAGTTTTGAATTATGAATTGTGGTGAAAATTATGGAGAATTTGTTTTGGGGCCAACAAGTTATATTTATGGTGTTACATATAATTAGGCTAACCTAATTGATGTTACATTTGATGTCGATATATATGTTGGATTGTTTTTGGTGTTTTGATATAGGAGTTGAGATAGAGATGCAACATGTATTGTGTGTGATGTGAATTGAGTTGTAAGGTGTGCGAATGTAGAGCAGAGCAGAGTATTGATCTAGATCAGTGTGAAGTTTTTTATTGTGCTTCATTGGAACTATATCCTTGCATATTGTAGATGATTTTTTAATAGTTCAAAATAGGCTATGAGCCACCTCCTTTATTCTATCTTTTTTCTCTATGGGAAATGAGTTCACTTGGACAGTGAGTCCACCTGTAGTGAGAATTTTTGTAATATACTATAACCAATTACAATATATTGCACAAGCTAACCCTCACCGTGGTTTTCCCATTTTTGGTTTTCCACGTTAAACTCCTAGTGTTCATGTGTTATGTGATGTTTTGGATCATGATTTCTTTCCTTATAAAAGTTGAATATGCTTTGGTAATTGGATGGCTAATGTTTGAATGGTTTAATTTAATACTGATTCACCCCCCTCTCAGTATTTTGAGTATTCAACAAGGTGGACAACTAGCCAAAGGGAATACAACAAGTATCAACAAGGAGTATCACCAGGTTCAACACACGGTGAATCACTCTCATCGGGAGGATCATCATGGTTTCCCCCACCTAAATCCAAATATTTTTTAAGAATAAAAAAGGTAATCCATTATGCACTTGTTCATTGATCTTTGCATCTTTATCTCACTATCCAAAGTTATCACAACGGATAGTTTAAGGACAATATCAGTCATATGTTTATGTCTAATTATTTTTTTAAGTTGAGACACGTAAAGTTCAATGGCATGGTTTGGTGATGGTGATGAGGTGGAGTTAGGTAACAATGGGGATAGATGGATCAGAGGTAATTCATCAGGGTTTTTTTGGATAGGTGATTGGTCATTAGGTAGTTTTTTTTTAATTTTCGGCCAACTAAAAATCAATGGCACAAAATCTATATTTATGCTCCTTAGCACTTTCATTTCTTCTTGCATGGGTTTCAATTTGTGAAGAGGTAAGAGAGGGTTTCTCCAACATCGATCTCTTTTCTTCCTTTGGAGTGATTGAAGGGACCACTAGGGGCTGGGAAACCACTATATTCTTAGGTTTAGAAATGTTTTTTTTCTTTTAGAGGCAAAAAAGTAATCATATGATTATATCTTGGTCTTTTATATGATATCAGAGGTGGGACTGCAACATATATGTATGGTGTACTTGGGAGGATATCTAGTTTAAGAACGGGTTCATCCATGACCTATGGGGTGGAAGAAACAACCATAGAAGTCTCCATATATTGAACATCCTCAGGTGGATATTACTAAGGAATAACTTAGTTATGTGCTTAGCTTTAAACTTTTTGATATGATATGAAAAATAAATCCTCACAAGGCTTGATAGGTTTCATAGGTTGAGGCCAAAAATTATCCAATGAAAAGTTTCCATGAGAAGCCATGGGTTTAAATCCATTATGATGAACTATATATATTTCATTTTCAAATGGAAACTTTACGAATTTGTGGATTACTAATGGTATTGAATTCATGGAGCATATTCATGGATAACCTAGCTGCACACGAAATTGATTCAATGTCGGAATAATGGTGAATGAAACATCCAATTATTTTGGTCCAAATTTTAGTGGGAGATTTATCGAACTTATCGTAGGGAACATGAAACCATCATGAGTTGTATCCATGATTTTGATTATTTATAAGAGTCTTTATAAACCTCATGCACAAATAAGAATTCTTTAGTGATCACATTCTCTAGACACACAAGATCAATGAATATCCCTAGTGTAGGTTTGTCATTAATATAGACAACAATATATTGAGGACCATCAGGTGCATGTATGGATGCATCAATTTGTGTAAAATAAATTTCAAGTAATAAAGTGGTTTGGCCCTTATGAGGTTGAACTTCTATTGCATTAACAACATTACATAGATCATCATCATGTGTATAATCACTACCTTGCACAAAGTTGGATGTATGATTTAGAATTATATTTGTGAAAATTTTCAAATTCTAGTTTGGTGGAGCTACATACTTATTTCCTTAATCATTAACATCAGTCAACTAGATGTGATTAGAATCAATAAGGTCCTGCACTTGGTGCTTAAGACACATGCATTGTTTTGTATCATTTCTAAGTGTATGATGGTATTAAAAAAATGTTTTTGCATTAAATATTGGAGGTAAAGGTTTAGTTGTATCCACAAGCCTAGTCGAATGTAAATGGATTAAGTTATTTCTTAGCAATTGTAACATGATCCCATGAAGAGAGTTAGGCAATTGGGTGAATTGTCTACCTCTCGATCTAAATTGATAAGGAGTTGCACTTGTGGAAACAACATGTGTGTCAATATTATTAGTAGTTTGAGGAGTCTTTATCTTAATGAAGTTTTTATTTTTTATTTTTGAATGATTGGTAATTGTTTTAAGGTATATATTTTTTTTTATCAATATAAGTTGATGAAGACATACCCTCTTATTGACTAATTGATATTTGATAATCATGCAGGTTTGTACACAAGTATTGAAAGGATATATATTTCATCAACAATATCTTGTCTTGAATATTAAGTTGCAAATTTCCTATAAAATCCCTTTTAACATCGACATCGAGAAGACTAGAAGATTTCTAAGTAAAGAGATTGGTATCATCCTATAAGTGTTGTTATATTTTCCTTAGGTCCTTACTTACAATGCACTAAGTTAGTTAACATCACTTGAGGACATATGTTTGCTTGAAATTTTTGGGTAAATCCACTAACAAGTTTGGTGAATGTGTTTATTGAGTTATTTGACAATGATAAAAACCATTCCAAGGCCACGTCTTTCAATGATATAGGAAATAGCTTAGCTAGGAGCTTGTCTTCAAAGATGAAGTTGCTACATAATGCAACAAAAGTTGATACATGGTTGTTAGGATCTCCCTTACCATTGTACTTATAAAATCAAGGTATTTCCATGTTTTGAGGTAGAGGTGTTTTGAGGTAGAGGTGTTTTGAGGATAGTAATTGACAATGGGTTTCATCTGAGATATTGCAAAGGTTAACCATTTTGTAAATTTTGGTTTATGATTGGGTCATTATTTGGCACATTTTGAGAGTATGTTGAATATAGTAAATTTGTGTAAGCTATTGATGGGCTACTATATTGCATGTTTATGATAGCTAATGAATATGGAGGTTTTATAGGTGAGGTGACAAAACTATAAGGATTCCCACTAGGAAGCCCTAAGCTTTGAGTTAGGCCATTGGTGTATTGTATGACTAATGCTACTGTGTGTGGTGTAAATGTGGGAATAGAAGGTATGGTTGTGGGAAAGGAAATTTTTTTCCTTTGATAATTTTTGAATGCTTGAGAACTAGTTGTCATAGGGATGTTAGCATCTACTATGTGAGCTATATTACACAACACTTCTATTCCTTGAGCATTTTTTATCAATTTCCTAAGGTTATCCATAATAGGTATTATTTTTCTTGCTAAAGGTTCAAAACTTAAGTAATCTTGAAAACCCTCTAAATATATGTTCAATTGTTTTAGTTTATCATTAGGAACATGGGCAATGACAATTTCCAAGTCCACACCAATGTTGGATTGTGAGGTAGCCATGGGTAATGTGTGGTGAGGAATGCAATCCAAAATGGATTGGTTTCAAGTCATACCTTGTGTGAAAGAGTTAGAGGACTCAGGCTCCACAATAGATGTGGTTACACCGCGAGATGCCATAAGTCTAAAACTTTTTCTGACGAGGGTATTATCAATAGGACACCAAGTCGTGAAGCTCATATGAGTTTCATAATTCTTGAGTAAGCCTACTATTTGAGAAAGTTTTAGGATAGTCACAACAAACTACAAAAAGTGAAAAATCAAATAGCAAAGCCACATAGAAGACACAAAAATAGATCTGTGACCCAAATTTTAGCTAAATTTTACTGGTCTAGGGTGCAAGGATACCCTAGATTTGCAAGGTTCTTTAAAAAAAATAAAAATGGATGTTTTATATGTTGAACACCCAAAATACTAAGAGGGGGGGTGAATCAATATTCTTTGAAAGTACTTAAACATTTAAACATTCATTCCACATAGCATATTCAATTTGCAGTAAGAAATGAAAGCGTGAAATCAACCATCAACATCACATAACACATGAACACCAGATTTTTATGTGGAAAATCCAAAAAGGGGAAAACCACAATGAGGATCAGCTCACAATAGATTATAACTGATTATAAGATATTACAGAAGTGCTCATTATAGGTGGATTCATTGTCCTAGTAGACTCACTACCCATAGAAAGAAGAAAAGTTAGAAGAGAGGGGTGGCACACAGCCAAAATGAACTGTTAAAAAAGCATTTACAACATGCTAGAATACAATTCCATTGAAGCTCAATATACATAGTCAACACACTTCATATCACTTTTCTCTAACACTATTCTCTACTCTGCATTCACATCACTTTCACACAATTCACATCCACTACACTTGCATATTCGCTAACCACACACACTTCAATATAGAAATGAACTCATACTTATACCCATTCCATCTACAAACCTTTTTAACACCAATTATGTCGGCCTAATTAGATATAACATGTAAAATATAACTTGTCGGACCCAAAGCATACTTCACATCATAAAAAAACCTTATAACGAACTCAAATGGGTTAGCATGGACCTCTATTAGCTCCCATATAACACATCAAAACTTATTTAAACCCCACAATACTCATATCATATTAGGTCGGCACCAGTAGTAACCTAACACCAAAATTCACCAACTGATCAGCCATAAATGGACATGTAGACTTCCAAACTTCATGCCAATTGGAACACAGGTGCACTTGACACTTGACAACACTCCCATAAATATGCAAGACCCAATACCATTCCATGGTGAAGTGTGGACTCACCAAAATATACACCTTGTACTAGCAATCACTATCATCGGAAAACTTGATATTCTATCATTTATAACTTCTTCACTAGAGGACAAAAAAATATGAAAACTTGGATTTAGACTCCTCTAACATTGAAAAAAAGTTCCTTAGAACTGTAGAGAAATATTCCTCAAGGTGGATGAATGTGAACCAAAATACTAGATGTCTTGTACACTAAAAACACTATTCTGACACTTAGCCAATTTTCCACTTCAACTATCTGCACCAGATAAAACCTTCTTACAACTATACATTGGATTATCATCTATATACACACTCATGCTTCACCAAATTATTTTCACACCAATATCCATACAATGTTGACATAAATGACAACACTGCATAGTATACAACTTATGCTCATACTCATGTTTCTAGTAGACATATCAATGATAAACTCCACAAACTTCTAATAATCTCCCCCTTTGTCATTGATGGAAACATACATCAACTACCTCCAAAACTCTAAACTAATCCCCCCCTTTGATATCAATGGAAAAGGGTGCATATATGTTTTGTTCTTTGTTTCCCCTTTAACATCACTCACAAAATTTTATCAGAATACATACATACCCCCCTAACTGATATATACATGTAGGAATGAGAGTAACAAAAATTTGACCAATTCCCCCTATCTACCATCCACATATATAATGAAATTTGATTGAAAAGCATAATAAGAAATAAATATACATTTTTTAATATTATTAATCAGAATATGTATTTGACATCTACAACTTCTCAAGGTGTTCTTGCTAGTCCTTCTTCCCTTCTTCCCAACCATTCTTGGCTAGGCCAACCATGCAGATCTAAGTCTTGAACTCCATAAGAAGTTATTCACAAGAATCCAGAGTGTTGGGCACTAAATCAAACTTATTTTCCTTCTCTACACTCATTGAGGCACTGGAGATAGGTGTGAATTTGGCATTCACTAGATCCATGAGATTACCAAACTATATAATTATCTTCTCCTTTCGTGCTTGCAATTGGAAAAATTTCTCTTGCAGATTCTCAATAACAATCCTAGTGCTCCCATTACTGTCTTGTATCGGATTATAGGCACTGGATTCCTTATCAATTTGGGACTCAATGGAGTGCATCTCATTCTTTATGCTTTTGGTGGAGCTAGGCCATTTCATACAAAATTGGAATATTTCTTTTTCTTTTTCTATGTAATCTTGTACATCTTTGAGATTATCCTAAAATTTATTGTGTGTGTGGAGGCACACTTCTTTGTTATATCCATTAATCTCTTATCATTCACTTTCTTGTCTATTTATTTCTCTAATTTTTCTTTCAAACCACTAGAATATTCTTTAAATGAATCAAGAAAAAACTTTAAATTCTCCATACCAGATAAAGAATTGTCAATGCTCACACTAGGTATGCTCTCTTGTAGAATCTTCACACTTCATCAATAAGTTTTACACTTTTCTGATGAGTTTGCAATAATTCCTTTCAATTAGATGCATGAAATGCATCACCTAGTTGAAGCTTGTGCAATGGAGAGATCTTATCCATGTCAACCTACCCATGTTGTATTGTAAGATGAAGTAGTTGGGCAGATACTACTGGTTGAAATTGAATTTACATAAAAAATTCTTCAATGAATATTCAAAGGTACCAGAAGATTCTCCAACTGTCTTTGCATCATCTTTTCCAACATTCTTCTCCAAAGCCTTTTCTTTGTCACCAATGTTGACTTCTTTAATTTCATCTTTCCTCTTAACATTGACCAGTGTCTCCTCATCCTTCTTCTCATCAGTACCATATGCATTCACATCATTTTTCTCATCATCCATAGACTTATCAGAGCTATCCCAAGGCATATTCATCTTTGAGTTCCCTTATGCATCATCTACATTTACCTCTAGTTCTGGAGGAGGGGTGGTATGATCTGTAGATGCATCCTCCTTTTGTGCCTCTATAACATTTACTTCTGCAGTGGTATTTTCTCCTACTAGAGGAGCATCACCTATAGTACATTCTCCTACAGTGTTCTCTTTGCTAGTAACATTTTCTTCCACATTTATAAGATCATCATCCTGCGCATTCTCTTCTTTAGCAGCATGCTCATGTTGTGCATCATCATGTTGTGATTCTTATGCGTTATTAACATCTAGAGCTAACATATCATCATGCATTCCATCTACACCATCCAGAGTTATACCTAATCTTCATGAAAAATCTACAACCTTTCCAACTGTTTCATTCTAGAGCCCTTCAAGATCATATTGATCCCTACTCATAAGGGTGGTTACCCTTTTCTTAGTTCAGAACTCTTTATTGTACACCTAAGACAATGTGGATTTATTTTCATCTGAAAGGGGTGCACTAATCTTCTCTAAAGCAAAAGACTTCAACTTTGCTTCTTCATTGATTTCCTCATGTATTCTTACATACAATACATCCCTCAACTCTATAGGCAATTTCTTTTCAATATTCTTCATATTTACTTCAAAAATAATGTATTTTATAAGTGCTTCTTCTATTGTTGCTTTATCAACATCATCTGTAATAATGTATAATGCAAGAGTCCCTTCTAACATTTCATTTTCTAAAATCCAATTGAATAAGGTGTCTAGTTTCATAGGGCTATGTGACCTTACTAGATTCTTCTTCTTCTTCTTTTTCTTGTCTTTCGGTGGCTTCTCTTTGTTGGACTCTGTTTTCTTTTCTCTCGTGTGGATCATAAAGTCTTATTTTTACTTTTCTATTTTTGCCTCATTATTTGTATCCACAATGTCAATTCTTACTTTCTTTGCACTTGCTTCTCCTTGTGAGGTTTCTGATTTCCTTTTCGGACCAATTGTGGTCCTTCTTCTTCTTCATCATCATCATCAACATTTAC
The DNA here is from genome assembly GCA_007115665.2 of Sequoiadendron giganteum. Taxonomy (NCBI): domain Eukaryota; kingdom Viridiplantae; phylum Streptophyta; class Pinopsida; order Cupressales; family Cupressaceae; genus Sequoiadendron; species Sequoiadendron giganteum. The sequence continues at coordinate 639,238,094 of CM021105.1, read as the reverse complement.
TCCCAAGTATGTCTCTCTTGTTTCTTTTTTTTAATGGTGTTTTCTCCTTCACCGGAGTACCTACATAATTTTTCCTCTTCTCTCCAATGACAAGTTTAGTCTCTAAGTAATTTATGGCAACCAAAGGCGTGGTATCTATTCTACAAGATATCCTAAAACTTAATGATCCTCTCGGTGAGCCAAACATGGCTTTAGCCTTCTCTACTTGGTTTTTGTGAGGCCCATTACCTCCACAATTTGTGCGGTCATCTTCTCAACTATTTTTTATATTTGTTTTTTCCTTTGATCCATATGCACCTCCATGGATTTCTCCTCATAGTTCTCATACCTCTCCTAAGAAGTGTCCCTAGGTTTTCTCAGCATAATATCAACCAAACTAATTATTACTTTCTCTTCAACTTCATATCCCATTTTTGGGATCCACACAGTTCTAGGCTCAAAAGCCTCCATTATGCAACAATATTTACTTACCATTAAAATAATGTCATTCTTGTATTTTTCTACCATATTTTTTGGTATCCTCTCTTTGGCTTGCATATTCTTCTAGAAGGTCTTGAAAAATCCCCATAATATTTCTTCTTGTGTCTCCACATCACCTAACCTCCTTAGGTGGTTTCTAATTTGATGTGCTACCGATCTATCCTTCAACCATACTATATTCTTTATTCCAAGAACCTCATTCAAGAAGTATAAAAATAAATAAATGATCAACATTCCAAACTTGAAAGGATATTTTTAATCCTTTATCTTCTGCAAGTTTTCAATCAATTGTGCCCTTAACAACTTGCAAAAATCATAATCTGCACCCTTCATGACCATTTCATATGTTGTATTAATGGAGGTTTCTAATACAAAGTTTTCCTTGTTAGGGAAATATATTTAATAGCCAATCATCATGGTGGCATACTTGACTGTCAGATCTTTGATATTATTGATTGTCAACACTCTCTTGTCATGTGTCACTCTTATTAAGTCCATCACTACCTCATTCTTCATAGACTTTAGTGTTATAACTGATTTGGTTGAACACAAACCTGTAACAACCCTAATCAATTCTTTATTGATCAAGTGTGATATATCAATCTAGACAAATCTATCATGGATTATGCTCAAGGAAAAACTTACCCATGCATAATCATGACTAAAGTTGGGAAAATAGTACCACACATCAAGCTTCTTCTCTTCCAAGCTCTCAAATTTTGTTTTCAATTCAAATTTGTCTTTGGTGAGTTCATTAACCCACAAACCACCCATTTTATCATGATCATATTCTTCCAAATTCGTATGAATGTATACCCTTACATATTCTATGTGTAGAATACCATAAGGGATGTGCAAAAACACACCATCTGGATCATCCACCAAGGATTTGTCAAGATGTCATCTGAATTTGGGTCAAGGATGATCCATTACCTCAAATACTTGTGGTGTATACATTTTCAACACTTTAAAACACTTCTAAAAACTTAGGGCAAGATAGAACTGTAAATAACTTTTGATCACCTTCTGGTTAGGGTTTCACCCACAAGAACTTCTGAAATCCTTTAATAATTTCACTTCACTCCTTCACTACTCTGCTCTCCGCAAATGCTCATTTGAAAATGACTTAGATTATGTATGAGATCACTTATAAGCCTTTTTGCATTGAATACACAATTTTAAAAGTTGGTAAAAACCCTAACTGTGTGCACAGTCAACTTCAAATTCTCCCATAACTTCTACAGCTCAATATTTTCCACCAATTCTTCCACCAATAGGTTAACCATGTCAACCTACACCATTTCTCTAGCAGGGGATAAAATATATTTTTTTAATGCTCCCCCTTAGCCAAGGCTTTCTTCTTAGTTTCTAGAGGAAAAATTTGCACTAGATGTTGATACAGACTCAAGATTAGTCTCACTATCTTCCTTCTTTCTCTAAATCTTGTCCATCTCTTTCTTCATATCTACTAGATCAGCCTTTTTCACTAGATCATTCTTCTTTACCGGATTAGCCTTCTTGCTTCTACAAAATTTGGAAATGTGTCCTAGTCTATTGCAATTGTAACAAGTGACAGAATTTTGAACAAGCTTTCTTCCACCCATTGTGTATCTATATTGATTAGCTTTATTCCCAAATCCATTACATGCATAATAGTAGCTATTAAAATATTGTAACACCATACCATTGTTATAGCCATTCATCATGTGATTTTTGCATTCACCAACCTTATAAAAGAACCTTTTGCATGTAAAACACTGATAGGGAAAAGATTGAACATTTTGATTCATTTTACTTCTACATTCCATAGCCTTATATCTAAATTTATTTTAGGAATAACAAAAACCATTAAAATATGGGTACCTTTGTTATTTGTTGTCTAATAGGTGGTCTTTTGAAGTCTTTCCTTTGATTCCGGACCTACTTTCCATTACTCTTCTTGTCCTCAATCTTCTTTTCACCTTGATTTGGAGTTTAATCTATCTTTGATCTTTCACCTTTCTCAAACCCTAATCCTTCTTTGTCTTTGGATCCTTTCTAGTTTGCAATCATTTCATCAATATTTGTAGAACTCATCTTGAATTTTTCTTCATGACTCTTTTCTTTTTCAAGGTTTGATCTTAAGGTCACAACTTCTTCAATTTTTATTTTCATCTTATCATTTAGGCATTCTTCAATTCTTTTTCCTTTTTTAACTTTCACTTTTAGACATGTAATTATTTCATTTGCTTTCTTCAACTGCTCATTAACCTCCTAATGTATTTATTTGAACTTCTTGATTTGATCTCTCAAATTTTTGATGCATTCATCTACTTCTTTGACATTTTTCTTCATATCTTTGTTCTAACTTTTAGTCCTTTCCAGATCCTCAAGGGCTATTTTGAGTTCTCCATTCATATCAACCATGCACTCTTCTTTTGTGAATCCAACAACAGGAATTTTTTCTAGAGGATTAAGATATCTTCTGAGAGCCATGTGTTCAACCTCCAAGAACTTCCCCAAGCAATTAAGCTTCTTCCAAGGAACCAAGTTCTAATACCAATTTTTGAACACCCAGAATACTAAGAGGGGGGATGAATCAGTATTCCCTAAAACCACTTAAACATTTAAAAATTCATTCCAAATAGAATATTCAATTTACAATAATAAAGGAAAGCATGAAATCAATCATCAACATCACATAACACATGAACACTAGATTTTTATGTGGAAAACCCAAAAAGGGAAAAACCACAATGAGGATTAGCTCACAATAGACTACAACCGGTTATAAGATACTACAAAAGTTCTCACTGCAGGTGGACTCACTATCCTAGTGGACTCACTACCCACAAAAAGAAGAAAAGATAGAAGAGAGGGGTGACACATTTCCCAATAAACTGTTACAAATGCATCTACAACATGATGGACTACAGTTCCATTGAAGCTCAATATACATAGTCAACACACTTCATATCACTCTACTCTACTTTGCACTCACATCAATTTCACATAATTTGCATCCACTACACTTGTATATTCACTAACCACAAACACTTCAATATGGAAATAAACTCATACTTATGCCCATTCCATCCACAAAACTATTTAACACCAATTAGGTTAGTCTAATTAGATATAATAGGTAAAACATAACTTTTCAGCCCCAACACATACTTCACATCATAAAAAAACCTTATAATGAACTCAAATGGGTTGGCATGGACGTATATTATCTCCTATATAATACATCAACACTTATTCAAACTCCACAATACTCATATCATATTAGGTCGGCACCAGTAGTGACCTAACATCAAAATTCACCAACTGATCAACCAAAAATGGACACGTGGACTTCCAAACTTCATGCCACTTGGAACATAGGTGCACTTGACACCTGTGAACACTCCTATAAATCTGCAAGACCAAATACCATTCCATAGTGAAGTGCAGACTCACCAAAACATACACCATGTATAGGCAATCATTGTCATTGGCAGACCCAATAATCTTGAATTCATAACTTCTTTACCAAAGGACAAAACAATATGAAAAACTGGATTTAGACTCCTCTAACATTCAACAAAATTTCCTTAGAACCGTAGAGCAAGATTCCTCAAGACAAACCAATGCAGACCAAAATACCAAATATTCTATACACTCAAAACATTGTTCTAACACTTAGCCAATTTTCCACTTCAATTGTCTACACCAAATCAAACCTTCTTACAACTATACATTGGATTATCATATATATACACACTCATGCTTCACCAAATGATTTGTACATCAATCTCCATATAATGTTGGCATCAATGAAAACACTACATACTATACAACTCATTCTCACGCTCATGATGCTAGTAGACTATTAATCACAAACTCCACAAACTTCTAACATATATAGTGTTTAAGTGTCCTACTCTATGACTATGCAGGTCTAATAGTAAATAAATCTCTAAATTTTTATAGATTTGTTATTTTTAAATGTAGAATGCAAGTCTGCAAGTATGCAAGTAATTTATAAAATATTCCATCAATAAATACAATTCAAAATGCAACTTTTAGATTAAAAAATGCAAAAATTCACTAAAATCTATAAAAATTAAAGCTTGATATCTTTTTGCAACAATAGCAATGCACTTTTTCACTGTTTTCATTGTATGCATATGCCTAAATGAATGCTTTGAACACTTTCAGATTTGATTTCATATCTAATATCTCCTAATGCAAATTTGTAAATGCAATTATGACGTAGATCTAACTTATGATGACTAAAATTAACCCTATTTGAACTTTGAATGCAATATGCTATGCATTTTTTTATTTTTCAATGATTTTCATGAAATGATGAATGCCTAAATGATGAATGCAAAACAAACTATGATTGAACTCAGATCTAGGGAAATATGCTTCAAATTTTAAAAGGTATATAATGAAACAACAGTCGAGTTCACCAAAAAAATTGTTGGAAAAGGAGATCCTAGGTCTAAGGGATAGATCACTAAAATCAACCTTTTCCAAGAACATGTGGGGGAATATAGACCAACAAGGATATGAGATAGACTTAGAACCTAAAAGGTGAATCAATTAACCTTAGATATAGATTCCTTTTTTGTGTGTGTTGGGTGGATTTGATGATTTAGAAACTGGATGCAATGATGTAACTATGTAAAAGTTATGGAAATTCAATGTTCTCTTATGAACTATGACAAATTGGAAATAAACAAATAAAATTAGGATCCAAAAATGCAAAAGGTAGACACAGATGCCCCTAGGATTTGAATTTGAGTAGGATCTAGGTGGTCTAGGGCATAAGGATGCCCTAGACTAAGTACTTGTTTCCTAAAATTGATTTCACAAGCTTGAGGTCTCTAGTTTGTAGCTTCTTCCTTTTGGGTTTAGTTGTCGGATCTTCATCTATTGGTGAGGAAATGCAGATTTTGTGACTTGTCAACATGTAGGGTTTTGATGCATGAATGAGAAAATTGTCTTCAAACTCTCTCCAATTCAATTTAGATATGTAACTTATACATATAAATAGAGGGGAAGGATTTTCCATATAGGGGCTTACCTCAGTCAAACTGCGTGTTGGTATTTATACCTCCATAATGGAAAAATTGATGATAATAGAGAGCTTCTCCTTTTGAAGGATAGAGGATAAATGATAAACAAGTAATGAATTGACACTTAACTGCAACTCACCACTCATATCTGATCTCCTTGATGAACTAAAGTCACACTCATCACCTTTAAGGATCAGTTTTTGCTTGACTTGATTTGATTTGAAGGCATACAAGTGTTAGTACTCAAAAACAAAATGCATTAAAAAACATGAACAAAACTCACATAAAATTGACATGATACTTGAGTGACAAAATTCTGCAATAAACCTAAAAATTCTTCTCTTGACTTCTCTTGAATGATTTAGGGCACTTGTTTTGCTCAATTGGATTTTTCTTCAAAAATAACTTGCTCTTTAAAATTATGAAAATACTATGTATTTATATGCAATTAATCTAATTTCCCAAAAATTCAATCTCGATAGCCGACAATTTTAATTTTAATTTTAATAATAAATTACCAACACCAACATATTTAAATTTGGATCCAAAATAGGTAGTCTAGGGCACCCTACACCCTATATTGGATTCCTGCTTTTTAGGGATCCAAAGTGTTGAGAGAAAAATATTAAATGCCTACTTTCATTTCCCATGTTTAATTTTTTGATAAATATTTTAAAATAGGCAATTACACATGTAAGTAGGAAATTAGGAGCACAATTAGGTCCAAGCACATAGGGGCAGCAAAACCTAGTGTGAAATTGTCAAGGGTGACAATTTATGACGCTACATTTATTATAACAAAGATAAAAATTAGGGGCGGTGGCCCTAGCTCGATTGGCTAAAGCATCTTGTTGCAAGCAAGAGATCATGGGCTCTAGTCTCCTCACCATCCCCATGGTATTAGAGTGTGTGACACGCTAGCGTCACTGGTCACATGAAGAAATTTTACTAGGCGCACTACATTTTATAGGGGCAGCTACCTGATTCTGATTCCTACTATCTAAAACAAAAGAAATCAATAATCCTAAGGGACCTCTAGTCTTTTCTAGAAGCCTCTATCTAGGACTCCAATGCATTTTGTAGACATCCTTGTGTCACATTATAATCTAATTTAAGCATAAAATAAAATTATTGCCATGTGCGAGAAAGTTTCTTGTACACATTAAATGCAAAAGTGATTTTAAAGCACATAAAACATTTGTAAATGATGGAAATGATAACAAGGCTAACTAATTAACTATTTAGACAAAAAAGAATTAAAAAATTTAGAAAAGGGTGGAAAAATATCACCAAGAGGTGCTTCTTCTTCAACAAAAACCTACATACACAAAGAGAAAGAAAATTTGTTTTGATAATAAAAAGTAGCAGAACTAGGGTGTTGACTCTATAAACAAAAAATCCTAAATATAAGTAACTAGGTCAATAGACCATTAACAACATAGAAGTCCACAATAGTAAAGAGAGTCTTAAAAACCAAAATAGAGCAAAGAAACACTAAGACCAACAAAAAACAATAGAAATAAAACCAATAGGGCTAGCAAAGGAGTTGACCCCAGTCATAAGTAAGGAACATATAGAGTTCCTTATGATTCCCATCCTTGTCATCCACTTTCTTCAAATCCTTCTCCTGCAACATGCAGAGTGTGGTGGTTGATCTATGCATCACTTTGGAACTAAACTTAGAGATTATTACCATCTTTTTTCCATCTTTGAAACCTTCACCTTGAGTTCAAAAAGCTTAACAGTCGTAGAAGCACATTGAGAAAAATTATGGGCCTCACTAGGCAGGTTCTTTAAGGTGGTGTCAATGTTGTCAGTGTTCTTGGAGCAATAGTCGTTGGTGTTTTCGGATATCATCAGTTTTGTCCTCCTCCTTTTCATTAGTAGAACTCTCCCCCTGGTCCAAATCATCAACAATCACCTCCTTGTCATAGGGCATAGGCCAACTCGCAAGCCTATTAGAAATTCTAAGTTGAGAACCACTAGCTTCCTTCACCTCCTCCTCCCTAGATTCCTCCACATTTTCACTCCATAGATTAAACTTATCAATCAAGATATGGGTTGAGTATTTCTTCTATTTCTTGCTAGGAGGAGTTTCTTGTTTCCCTGCTTGGCCTCGTTTTCCCAAACACTTAGTGGGGGAGCTATTTTTGAGATTGTAGAGACCTTGAACCACTTGTTTTTGTCCAAAATTGGGAGTCTTAGGGGTGGGTTTACCACCAAGGGGGATAGTAGGATTGGTGGTAAGAGGAGTGTCATTCGGGGAGGGGGGTTTACAAAAAATTATAGCATAGGGGAGGCTTGAGTAGAGCCCAAATGTTGGAGGAGTTTCTTTTTTCCTTTAGAGTTCCTTAGGGTAGCCAAAATGGTCACCATTGGAGGGGGATTTGGAAAGCAAGGGTTCATCAATGATGACAGCCTTAATTTTTTTGGAGGGCACAAGGCAAGGTGGAAATGGTATAAGTATAGAATAAGCCCCTAGTGGAGAGGGATAGGGGGTTTTCTAGACATTTTAATTTTAAATCCACAACCTCCTTAATTGAATTTTCCAAGGAGTTTAGCAGGTAAAAAGGAAAGCTTAATAGGGAGTTATGGTGAAAGTGGTTAAGAAGGGGGAAATGATAAAAATAGAAACATTTAAACCACCTTTCTAAAGTGAAAAACTTCATGATACCTTGTCCCATAACTGTGACAACTTTTCTCTATCAAACCCATCATATAGCTTAATGGAGTTTTCACCATGTTTGAAGAAGAGAGACAAGATTTTGTTATCAACCATTTTGCTATGTTTCTTCCACTTCTTGCCTTTGGTATTCATTCTAGTAGCATGTGCAATGAACTCTTCATTGAATCCAAAATAAATTCCACCAACTCTCACCTTTCAGTTATCCCAAGAGTGGGAAAACTGGACAGACAAACTCTCATCATTCCCTTTTAGGCACTCCAAAAAAGGGGAGACCCCTCCTTCACTATAGATATGCTAGACATTGGCATCCACCAAGAATTTATCACAAGATTTGGGTTCGATTCAAACACTATTGTCACCCATTATAGATAAGCAAGCCAACAAAAGTTGCTAAAATATATCTAACCCCATCCAAATCTTAGAGCAAAACTAGAGAATTGAGCATATGTGAAAAGACTACCTGAGAGAGATTAAAGGATTGTGATGTGTGTCGTCCTCCTATAATGTTTTAACATCTAATCCTTTATAGTTGTGATTCAGAGATTAGATATATAACCTCAATAGCTATCTCAATCATCATGAAGGTGCATTTAAATTGTCAACCCAGGGACATAAACTTGAAATGGGTCAGCACTGTATGTGCACTAGGAATCCAAAGTAGCCGCATTCATCCTATAGCTAAGAAAGACACAATACTGAAAGTAAACTAGTTGAAAGGAAATAAAATAAATGTTGAACATCAACCAATAACTAGTCTAAACTAAAATGCATGACAGAAATGAGAATCTGAGCAAACAACCAAGAAACTACTATGTCTACTTTGGCTGCAAGAACAGTCACATAATGGAATTCTAGTGGCTGTAGGAACATTATTTTTCAAATTCTTAACTAATTACTAAATAGAAAATAAAAACTAAACTAAACTAAGGTACGGGACAAAATACTCACCAAGTGGCCCCCCTTGGATAAGTATTCCCTAAAACTAAGACAAACTCAGATACACAAACTTATAACTTCATTTCATTCATTGAAAAACATGAGTACAAATGAGCAACACAACTGTATTACTGAAAAGCTTAAGAGTGCGAGTACATCATCAAATTAACATTCTTCGACTAGCTAGCTCAGAAGGAACACCAGAGCCTTATTTGAACACCTAGCAAGGCGGTCAACTCTAGTGGACATAGAGGACACCACATTAGGGAAAACACATAAAAGAGCAAAGGCGACTACGCATGCACAGAATCTGTCAGGCATGTTTTCCTTAATGCGAGTCTGGCACAACAATAACGCATGCATTTTCTCAACAACAATTAAGGCCATCACAAGGCAATTACAATTCAATTTGCATGAGGAATCTCCA
>CM021105.1:639206282-639228417 GCA_007115665.2 Sequoiadendron giganteum | reverse complement strand
ATTGTATATTCTCAACTAGATATATTAAACTATAAACTATTTATTGCAATTTTTTAAATCATATATTAAAAACTATATTTGATTTTTTAAAATTATATATAAAACAAATCGGATATTTGATTTGGATATTGTAATTTTTTAAATCATATATTAAAAACTATATTAGATTTTTTTAAATTATATATAAAAAAAATCGGATATCCGATTTGAATCAGATATCCGATATGTCTGACACAAAACCTATTACCTAGGGATTAGCCTCGGGTTTGCTTTGGAATTTGGCTAGCACATGCCAATCCTAAGAAGTCAACACAAAAAATGTGTTTAACATCTTACCTTGCTTTTCTAGACTTCGCCCATGTGGCTGACGACTTTTTTCTTACCCTAAATTGATGAAACGAAAAGGGTTTTTAAAGGAGATTCTCAGATTTCCATCAATATAAATTATGCTTTACTTTGAATTTAATAAATAATTATTATTAATTTCCTATTTGAATTACGACTAAAGTCCTGATTGATAGGTTGATTGAAAAACATCTATATCTTTCAAACCGTATCACATTTTTTGAATCCAAAACATGCTTCACATACTATAGGATTAAAAAAAAAAAATTAATTTCATGAAGTTTTGACCAAGTTAAGGTGGTCAAACATACGAGTTTTTATATTTTTAAAAATTTGTAATAAAAAATTCATAATTAATTATTTACTTGGAAAAAAAATACAAAAAAATATGCATCACAATGGGACATGAGTCCTTGACTTATATCTAAAATCTTATCATTTTATTGTGGTTAGGGTGGTCAGACATACACCTACTTCTTATTTTTTCCTTGAAATTTAAGTACTACTGCATTGAAATTTCAAATTTTCACCAAATAGATTTAAAATAAATAAATATATCTAGTAGTTTAGAAATTACACTCAATTTGCTATAGATTCTATTCTTACATATTTTTGAAATAATATAGATAACTTATTCAAATTTTTACGTCAAGTTGTCTAACTCTGATTTTTCTGAATTTTGATTGCCACTTAAAGGCCTGTTTTTTCCATGATGATCCTGCACATACCCATACATTGAGCATACAAAGAGAATACATGGGGTATACATAAAGTATATACAATAAAAAAAAGCATACAAAGTATTACATCATGGACTACTAAGATTCAAATATTCTTACTAGGATCCATACCAAAGGAAATATTCATAAATCATAGGCTAGAAAATTCCATTGTTTGCTAGGTGTCTCATGAAAAAGTGAAAAAATTACATTCTAGTAGAAGCCAATGTTTATTAGGCATGTTTCACAAGTAGCAAATGAAAACAACATAGGCTAGTAAAATCCACTATTTACTAGGTGAGTTCATGTCAACAATATCAAAATTTACGGTCCAATAAAAACACATTATTTGTTGGGTAACTCTGATAAAGTGCTACAAAGATGATCAATAGGTGTTGTGATATCACAATCAGATTTGTGGTGTGTTAACAAAGTGAAGTGTGTAGTTTCATGTATGCCCCCAGCTTAAAGTAATTGCTAACACCAATCAAGAGCAATTGTCTTTAAGGTAGAAAGAGTGATACATGCAAAAAAGGCACAAGAGTTTTCCAGAAGCCATATGCCAAATGATATGTACCCAAAAGTGACATTGTGATGAAGGGTTGCCCTAGGATAAAAAAATCAAAGCGATGCAATATATAACAAGCAATATCATATAATAACACATTAGAGATTCAAACACTTGTGGTCATTATGAATGTATGATAAATATTGTATATCAAAAATAATAATTTTGAATTGACATCATTTTCCAAATATAGTGGAACTATGAGTACAAGGGAAGAAGAGCACATGAAAAAAAATATGGGTCAACATGGAAGAGAACTAAATGTTTCGATTCTTTACATTGTCCCCAAGAGGCGTAAAAATTGCATTTACAACAAATGGAAGAATGAAGATACATAAAGAAGAATGTCACAATGGATTAGTTTCTATTGTATCCTTGTACCAAAAAGAGCATCAAGGGTAATCCGAAGAGAACTAACAAAAAATACACACTAGGTAGCACATTACGAGGGTAACAGTATGTGCAAGCATAACACAAAGAGAAAGGGTACCACATTTTTTATCCGGTCTATAGCAGATTGTCTACATCCCAATCTTGCTCATCATACAAAGATATTGGGAAACATGCTAGAGAGAATGCAATGAGTGTAGTACAAGGAGAGGCACCTAGTTTGGTACTTGATGGATCATTCACCAGAGAAGGATCATCGTGCATGCTCCTAGAAGCCAAGTTCATTGATTGCATAAAAATCAAGGACAATTGTGAATGGTTTTTCAATAGTTCAACCATATCATCTGAATCATTATTTGAATATACCAAAATGGGTGATATGGTAGTGCTAACAACATGGTTGCGATCAGTATCAATCACAAAAGAAGAAGCATTAAGAGGAGAAATAGAAGAATCTTACAAACTCAAGTGTGGTGAAGGTGGCAAGTGCTTAAGCTTTTGGATTGGATAAAAAAAGTAGGGATCGAAACTATGCTTAGAAAATAAGGGTGAAACATATTTAGGGGATGACAAATATGGGTGAAGGAGTGGGACCACATCAAAATTTGACTACATAAGAGAAGGATTATTAGGTGAAGGTTCACTCTCTATCACAAGCTAGTGAGCCATAACATGAAATCATCTCTTGTTTGATAAGTAGGAGGTATTTTCCACAGCGTGTCAAATTGTGATATTGCTATTAGGATTCAACTGTGTAGTTTTACGAGTCAAACTCATTGACCCATGTTCCATGAGTAGTGGTTTATAAGAACTCATCTCTCATGATAATGAATAGTCCCCTTAGCTCTCATTGCATCTAGGTGATGCTCACAAAGGTGAAGTATTGGGCCCTCCTGGGAGGTCACCCATCTTTTTACTATTCTAGCTCAAGCGCGCTTATGAACCCATACTCTACCTTATTATTCATTATCATGAGAGATGAGTTCTTGTGAACCACTACTTATGAAACATGGGTCAATGATTTTGACTCGTAAAACTACACAATTGAATCCTGATAGCAATATCACAATCTCTTGTGTTCATATTACAATTTCATTGTGTATGATTAAGAGAATGTGTAGGGGGAACCTAGGTGTTTCCCAATGTTGGTGCCTTTTATTCCTTTATAAGAGGAAGAACGAAAGGAACCACTAAAGGTTGGGAGAAAATAGGAGGGGGGGTTTTGCACACTAGATTGCTTTCCTTTCAATTTTGAAGAGATAGGAGGAAGAAAAATAATTCACCAAAGTGTGAGGAGGTCTAGGTTGTGTTGGGTGTTTGCTTTGTGGTCCTAGATAGGATGGCAGAGGTGGAATTGTAGTATAGACACTAGACACTCAAGGTCGAGGGAGGATACCCAATTCAAGATTTGATTCCTTCACCACCTGTGGAACAAGAGGAACTATTGTCATAGCCACATGAAACAAAGGGAACTTAAGGGTAGCAATTATAATGGAAGATATGGAGTTACTGATAGACAACTGATAAATTTTACTATCTTTGAATTTTTTATAAGAGAAAAATAAGATCATCGTGGGGCCGAATAGTCTCAGCTAATTGTGGCCAAAAGTAATCAAGTGAAATTTTCCTACCAAGGGACAAGGGTCTAAATCCACTATGATATATAGTGTGCACTTTTCCTTCAAATGGAAAATTTAGGAATTTATGGATTACAGAGGAGACCATGCTCATGGAAGTGAATCATGGGTGACCCAACTTCACATAAAATTATTCTTAGGTAGGAATGATGGAAAAAAGGTAAATTTAAGATTTTTGGTCCAACCTAGACATGAAGAGTCAAGGGACCAATGGTAGACCAAGTGGAACCATCATTTTCTCTAACCGAGACTTTTGATTGCTTGTAATACAAATTATGCATGTAGAAGAACTCCTCCATAACTATCGATTCTTTGGTTTAAATTGATAAGGGGTTGAAACATAATGTGTTTCAGCCACAACCTATTCTTGAATATTGTTGAAAGAAGGAGAATTAATTTTGATGATTATTTTTATTTTTTTCTTGAATGATTGATAATTTGGGGCAACAGCCATAGACTGACCAATGTGGGTTGATGAGGAAAATCCCTTATATTGGCTAATCAAAAGTTGGTAATCATAAAGAATTGTGCAAAGATGTGTGAATGAAGGATATCACATCAACAATATTTTCTCCTAAATATGTGGTTGTAAGTTTCTAATGAAAATCCTTTGCACATCAACATTCAGAAGAGACTATGAGATTTGAGAGAAGAGGGATTGGTAGTGCCCTATAAAGTCAGTCAAATTCTCCTTCACCCCTTGCTTACAATGAAATAAATTAGTCAATGTGACTTGAGGTCTGGTGTTAGCTTGGAAATGTTGAAGAAATTGATTGAGAAGTTATTGAAAAGAATGAATTGATGTTGAATAGGACAACTCAGAGCAGGGGTGAATCAGTTGTCACATAATTAAACCTTTAATCCAATTATCAGAACTAATCCTTAACACTACTTAAATGATTAAACATTAAGTGCAAGTGCAAAAACTAAAAACCATCACAAAAACACAACACCATATTTACGTGGAAAACCCAATGAGGGAAAAACCATGGTGAGGATTAACTCACACTATGGAGAATGTCAAAACTGATTACAAGAGGCTCACTACCAAAACAAGGACTCACTGTCCAAAACAAGACTCGCTGTCCAATAGGGCTAACAATCTAGAGGGCTCACTGACACAAATATACAAGAGATATGTTATAGAGAGACGAAAATCTTAATGCAATAGAGAAATCCACCACAACCACTCACAAACATGCATGAATGATAAAGTACACCTTCTACTCACTACATCTAAAAACTAAACATTTAGGCTTAGCATTGATCTGCCACACTCGCATCACACACACTCACTGAATAGCATCAATCTCATATCTATCTACAATTTTTCTTTGTGTTTATCTCTCTTCTTCGCTCTTGTGTGTTATTATTTGTTCTCGCTCTTCTTTCTTACTAACACATCTTACATTTATACCATCTTCAACTTTGAAGCATATCCAAAGCCGACCATCCAACATTAAATTCAAATTAGGTTGGTGCCAAAATATCTTAGGGTGGAATTAGAATGAGGGTGACCCAAACACACACTTCAATAAATTTGAAGATAGTGTTTAACACAAGGCTGACCAAATCACTGTAAAACACATAGAACAATTAAGCACAAACCTTCCAAATACCAAGAGTAGCTTTATCACGATCATAGTGTTGATGGTGTTTTCTGCACATCAACAACTTAGACAAAATATGATATCCTATCTCTCTTGAAAGGTAAATCTCTATGGGAAATGAGATAACCCCAAGGTCTCTAATGTCAGGTCTTAACAATGCAACAAAACAAATCAGTGGTAAATGTGAAAATGCTGGTAATCACAAAGGGACCTTACTACAAGCAAATACTGGATTTCGAATTTATCAGATCTAAACAATGAATTGATACTTAGAATCTTGATTTGAACCCTGATAATAAAGAAACAACAAAAGCAAAGGTTTCAAAGATGATTCTAAGACTACTTTTAACCCTAAGATTGAGAATGCCAAAAGATAAAATGCTCAAAACGAACCGATCTCTCATAAACTACTTTCTATTTAACCCAGATGAATCTGTAATTTCACAGAAATAGTGCAATCTTCTAAGGTATTTAAATATTTTCAAATCACAAACATTCATTCAGCCAATCCTATTGCAATTGAGATGAACAAATCCTTATAACTGAACTAAGCACAATTTTAAGTCCAAGCTAACTTTGCAAAGCAGCTAACAATCAACTAACTGCAAAAAGTATGGACTAGAGATCGCTGCAAACATTCCAAACATGAAACCCTAAGCATCACCAAACCCTTTAACTATAAACTCATAAGCAATTTTAAAGATAGAACAACAAGAACCATGCCAGATGAAACTCCACAAGATAGATACCAAATCACAATATCTCTCTTATATTAAGTCATCCAAAATAGCAACAACTCCAGTTTTTTGTTACAACACTTGCTTGAAAATAAACCCTAATTCACTCTAATATCAAGTCTCTATTCTATCACTTATCTATTTTCTCCCTATCTCTATATGTCTATCTATATTCTCAAATGAGGCAACATGCCTATTTTATAGAGAATCCCTAAGATAGGTCGGCCCAAAAATAAGAATTTACAATAAAAACATGACCTGCAAGAGGTCGGCCTCAAAGATATTCGAACATAACCATGAAATGTGCAATTAGTACAAATTTCATCCGAGTCGGCCAAGGCACAAGAAGGGTCGGCCCAATGCATGTGAATAATGGGAAGCACAAATATTAATGTAACCCTATATAGTTACTTCCCATCTTTGTCTTTAGCTCGATCTTTTTCACCATGCACGACCAACAAGACTCTATCCAGCTCAGCAATCGGTGGCACAAGCAAAACCCTAATCCTTCTCTCAAGAGACTTGATGTCATCTCTTGCCTGCTTAACTGCACCATCCCAATCAGCTCTATTGGTTAGAAATCTGTCCATAACTGCAATATAGGTTGCAGCATCATCTAGCTGATTCCTAGTAACTGGTCCTTCACTAATTGGAGAATAAACATCCCTCCACCATTTCCTAAATTGCTCCAGATTAAGATGTTTCAGAGAAAACTTCTTCCTTCCTGTCATGACCTCAAAGAATGAGATACACTTATCATGGATACCAGTTAGAGTGTCTTCAATCTGCTTTGCCTATTTATGAATTTTCTTTAAGGCCCTCTGCCTCATTTGTAGGATTTCAAACCATTCCCAAGGTTTAGAAACCCTTGGAAACGGAAGAATCCCACTCTTTACCAACTTATCTTCGGTAAACTCCATAATTTTTGTGGCTTTCTATAGTAGGAGATTAGTATCCTCCTTGTCTTGAGCAAATACAGTCTTCAACCAATCCACTGATCTCATAGCATCTCCTCCAGTTGACAAAATGTCCTTAATGGCTACATCTCCCCTGATTTGGACACCCTGCAACCAAGCAACTGTAGCATGTGTGGTGCCTTTCATCTTTTTCAGCTTAGAGATTGTTTCCTAATGCAAGAAACCTGCAACAAAGGAGGAAGAGCTAATAGCCTGCAAGGGTTTCATCAACTCCTGCAAATACCTCTTTAGTTTCTCGTTTTCTCTCTCCAATTTATACCTAGTTTGCACAACCTTCTCCTATCTACCCACAATTACAACACTATAGCCTTCATACTCCTCAATATCCTATTCTACAGAAGCATGCCCTAGGTCAATAGTTTGCACATGATAGTCCTTGGCAGTTACATTATCCCAATCCTTATTTGGAATAGGGGTAGCAATGTGGGCCACCCTGTTGCCTAGCCCATCTCTCTCTATTTGGGACACAACCCTAGCCTTCTTCTTAGCCTTTCCTTGTTCAACATTAGCCATCAAGACATCCCAATTAGGAGGAGCATCCTCTACTATCACCATTTTATTTTTCAACTCCTTATCTAGCCAATCTGGAATAGTAGACTCAGTTGGCACTGTATCCTGCTTCTCCTATTGGTCATTAGTTTTATCCTTCTCAACACTTGGCGCATTAGGGATATCCATGATTGGATTCTAATTATCTTGCAATTGTTCCTCCATAACAACTTGCACCAGTGAAGGGACCTTAGCTGGTATCTCCTCCTTTTGAGGAGACTTGTTCAATTGCTCTTTGACAGGTGAATCTACATGTGCCACCAAGGGAGATTGAATCACTTTATCAATTTCTACCTCCGCATTATAAAGGTCTCCTTCCTAAAATTCTTCCTCGTCCAAATCTTTAGGATCTTCATCCTTCTTTGGGTCTTCTTGTGTGCTACCAGTATTATGAGGAATGGAGACACTTACCTGTTGAACAATGGGAACATTCACTGGAATATCTTCCTTTACTACAATATCCCTTAGGGAAGGAGTCCTTGACCTCCTCATATACACTTGTGTTCTTTCCCCTGAGCTCTCCACCTCTACCACTGGTGGCTCAACCTCCTTATAAGTTTTAGGAGCCTCCATTGGTTTCTGAGATAACTTTGCAAATCTTCTTCTCTTTGTCAATGGAGGAGTAATCTCTACCTCCTCTTCCTCTTCTTTGTCCTTTTCAGCTTCTTTCTTTAAGGCATGTCTCCTCTTCTTGGCAACAGGTTTCCTCTGTTTACTCACTTTTGTCACCTTCTCAACTTGAACATCCCTAACTTGGATTTTGAAAGGGGAATCCACCTTTTCCTTACCCTTAGGATCTAGTTCAAGTGATTCCTCAGAAGTAGAATGAGACTCTAAGTCTCCCATCAGATCATAAGTACATGGGATACCCTCACTCTCCAATTCTAACATCTTGTGCTTCAACCACATTTTGGTGTACCTGATCACCAGGGTCATGATTTGGTCCAACTCTATTTTCTCTTCTTCTAAACAGTCAACATCTCCAACTGGCTTATCTTTCATTGCCTCATAGACATGACCTTGGATTGAGTTTCCATCCTTTTCCACCTAGCCAGCGATGGCCTTCACATTGTATAACCTTACTAAGTCCACTGGTAATCTAGAGAACTTCTTCTTCCTTACCTCGAATTCATTAGCAAGGTTAACCAAATAATCCTCAATATGAGCCTTATGGCTGTATTCCCTATTGGCCTTCTTTTGTGCTTTGCCAGTGATGTCAAACCTTGCTCTCTTGGAATGGAAGGAGAGACCAAAATTACTCATATCCTCCTTAGAAGCATGAGCAGACTGGATAGAAGGACAAACCTCACCCATTCCTATCTTTAAGGGAAAGTCATTCCCAAAACCTGTTTTGTGCATTTCTCCCTTCACAAATATGTCGAAGTCACAAATCTGCCTAGTGACCTCCAACAATATGATATGATCAGTAGGGTATCTCGGGAGTCTATATGGAGCCCTTTGACAACCATCAATTCTAATGTATGAGAAATTTGGGAACTAGATAAACCATGCCCCATATCTCCTTATCAATTTCTTAGCTTTACCAAAAATTCTGATATGCTTTGCACCTTGGAGCAATCCGGTGATGTACATTGTGAAAGCATCATTGGATCTTCTGTAGCTTCCTCCAATTAGGTGCAACTGAGGATATACCTCATATATAGCATCTTGTCCAAAGGTACCCCTAGTGCTTAAGCCCTTGTATGGGTGAAGTCTTGCCAATGAATACACTAGGTAGGAGGTCATGGTGAAGGTCTTGGTTTGCCAGACATTGCATAACTACTCATGGATCGCTGCACTTATGACACCTACCCAGTGATAATCTATTCCCTACTCCATCCGAGCAACTACATTGAACATCCAAGTCTTGAACACCCCTGCACTCTTGAATCCTACTAGTTTGCTGAGAAGAGTGATGACGTTGTAATATTCCCTTTTGAATTTGAGTCTGAATAGTTGCTTTGGCAACTTGGAGAAATGGGACTTAGGCTTCTTCAACCAAGAGTTAATCACCTGCTGGGACTTAACTACATTTTCGTCATAGTACTTCCTAGCACCATCCATATCAAAGGCCACCACATGGGACCTGTCAGACATATCAAAAGTTGAAGCAATGGATACAAGGCTAAAGCCTACTAGAATCCTTCCCTAGGGACCAATTATCCTTTCTGTCCCTCTATCATAGTTCCTTGCACATTCAAGTACCAATTCATAACACTGCACCGTGGAAGGGAAACTTGCTACATGAGCTAATCCAGAATCCACAATTCTTCTAGCCAATAAAGGAGGGATCGGTGTTGACATCTCAGCCTTAAACTCTTCATAGTCCCACATACTGACATTGGTATCCATGATTCCTGACCAAATAAAAGTTAGCTTGCTTTTAGGAATCCGACTCTTTATGTCCAATTTTACCTTCTCTGCATCAGAGATGGCAAAAGTCTCCACACCTAGATTTGTTGCATTCCCTTTGCCTCAACTAGAAACATCTTGTCCTGATCCTGCCTGTAAACAAATAAAGATGACCACAATAAGATCCAAAAGAAACAAAAAGTGCAGGAAATCAATATCTCAAAGTTTAGGATTTGGCCCCCTTTGTGGATTCCACATTAGAGAGGATTTTTGGGAAAATCTAGACTAGGAGGATTCCAGCGAACCAAGCACACAAACTCCCATGATATCACTTTAATCCATCAATTTAACAAAGGAGTAACCTTAGAAATACTTAGCATAAGTTCATCTAATCAATCAAATACATCATCAATAAAGCAATTCCCCATAACCATCATATTCAACATTTTCCCAGAAAACTTGGAAGAATTTGCCAGAGATGGATTTTAGCGAAAACAACAACAGTTATAACTAACCCGAGAAAACGAAGAAGGCACGGAACATCCGGGAAAATCCGGAGGAAATGGATTTTAGCGGGAACTAGATAAATTATCACTTAAAGCATGAATCCGGCATAACGATTCGATTGCGGACTCTGAGAAAATCTGGAGGAAGCATATTTTAGCGAGGCAGACGAAATCCAAGAAAAAGTGGTGAAAGAGAAAGAACAAGAAAAGCCAGGGAAATTCGGGGAAAGTGGAATTTTGCGAGGACGTCAAAAACCCAAACCCATCCACATCTTTGTTACCTTCACCAAAATGATCCAAACGACCACGGACCTAAGGCCTGCACCTCGACAATGACTTAACCTAGACCTCCAATGGATCAAATACAAATTTAAAACACTCCTCACAACAATTTGAGAAGGATTGGCTATGCCCTAGATCAAGAACCCTAAAACATCCGCCATGAAAGCACAGAGAACCAGGCATGACTTTTTCACACATTAAGATGGGAAGTTTAAGACCAATGCAAGCAAACACCCAAAAGCATAGAAATACTAGACCAAGAATAAACATTCAATGATCAACCAAGTGGATTGGTACGATAATGGAAACCCCAAAACTCCCGGACATGACGTGCACCCAAGGAAATAACTAATCCACAAAAGACTAGAAAGTAAATGATGTAAAGTAACTAGCCAAGGAAGAGAGCATATCTACGTACCATGAGAGCGAAAGGACCAGAACTAGTGATGCCAACAAACAAATCTCAAACACAAGCAGGATACAAGCCATGCACAGGAAATTCAAATGTAGTAGTCGAAACAGCTTCAAAATCCATGATCTAGCAATACACCAGAGGCTCCAAGACTCAAACTCAACTGATAAGCATATAAACAAACTCATATGGCCAATTACTTCCCAAAATTCAATATATCAATGCCCCAAAAATCTGCACAATCGCCATTAATGCGGTCGACAAGACAACCATGACCATAAAAAATTGGATATTCGACAGGGCAACGGACTTTGGAGAAATCCGAATGTGAAGGATTTTCCCAGATTCAGGTCAAAAGCAGTCACTTCTGGACTCCGAAAGAAAATCGGGAAAATCTGGAGGGAGTGGATTTTCCTGAAAACAGTGAAAACTCCGGAATGCATTCATAACTCAAGATTTTCAACAAAATTCATAAGTGTACCACTTCAACTGGAAAGATGGACATCAAAGCATGAACCCAAGCAAGAAAAAAACCCCCAAGAAAGAATGGCCAAAACACCAAAAAGCAAAAAAAGAGGGTCCCCAACTTTTAGTGGGGCGTGTGTGCAAAAACTGCACAACATATAGCAACACGACTCTCAAACCACAAGTCATAAGATTTCAACAAAGAGAAATCCAGACCAAATTTTTTTATCTTGAACCTCAACCAAAACCTCAGAGAACCATAGTTCACAACTGGTGAACATAACTCGCATTGAACAATGAATCGACAACCAAAAATCTAGATATAACAACTTCCAACAATCACGATCAACATATCTGAACCACACAAACATAGGAGAAAAACCCAGAGCAATCCCTGAAAACTTGCAATCTTCCTTCAATATAATTTTCTCAATATCCTCAACATATAAGTCAACAACAACTAGATGATAACCAGTTGACCAGTTGACATAAATGAAAACACCATCATTCCTTCCATTTTGGAAACAATTGAGTTATTCAGTAATGAACAACCAATCCAAGGGCATGTATTGTAACAACCAAGGAAAGAGATTATCTAATAGGGCATCCTCAAAACTAAAATCACTACATAGGGCAATAAAGGATGATACATGGTTATTAGGGCCTCCTTTTCCATTGTACTTCTCAAAACAGGGCATTTCAATGTTTTGTGGTATTGGAGTTTTTAGGATTGTGAATAACAATGGGCTATGTGTGTAGTAGGATGGAGGATTAGATTGGGATTGTCTTTGGTTCATATTTGATATTTTTGTTGTAAAGAGCGCATGTTTTACAAGAGTTGGTTAATGATAGGATTGGTAGGTTAGATGGTTTTAGAATGGGTAGAATATGATGGACTAGAGCTAGAAATAGGTGCATTGGTATTTTGGTAAGTGAATTTTGAATGAGGTTGGCTAACCAAAGGTTGGGAAGCAATTGGATTAATATTTTGAGAAGTAAATGTGAGGCTGGAGGAAGGTGGGTCAAGGCTATATTGGTTTATAGGATTCCCACATGTAACAACAAAGCAAGTGTTAACACTATTATCAATGTGTGCAACAGTGGCTATAACACAAGAAGTGAATGTTGGAATAGGAGATACATCAACATGGGTATCAAAACCTGCATCCCTATTTGGTTTTGAAGGGACATATTATTGAGAATATTCATGCAAGTAGCTGACGTCATAATGTTTGAATCCACTATGTGAGCTAAAATATGTAGAACATCTACACCTTGAAAATTATTAACAACCTCCTAAGATTATATATGATATGGATGACCTATCCAACCAAATATTTTATACTAAAGAATAATTGGAGACTAGGAAATTTTGCGTCTAGTTTTTGAAATCAAGCCTCAGGAACATAGGCCACAGAGTTGTCAAGCCCAAGAAAATCATGAGGGGGTTGTGACTTAGAGATCATTGGAAAGGTAGGAATGAGATACAAAGATGATTGAATTCCTAAATTTCCTTGGGTGAATGAGCTAACAAACTAAATCTCAATAGCAAAGCTATTTAAAGCATAGGAAGCCATGATTTGACAACTTCTTCACACATGGTCTTCAGGTTGAGAACATCGGGTCATGGAACTCATAAATCAAGTATAAGTTTTAGGAAACACAAATGCTCCTAGGAAGTGATAGATAAAAAAGTTATGACAAGATAGATATGTTGATGATATGTTAGAAAATAGAAACTATTTTAGTTTTGTGTTTTGAAATAAAAGAATAGAACAATAATTTAAGTTCTTTATTTTCTAAACTAATCATACACTATTTACAAATGGTAAATAATATATTCAATAATTTAATGAATTAAACATAAAATTAGATTAAATAATATATGTAATTAAATTAGGATATTTGCAATTATAAGTTACGTCAGGTTCACTAGTTTGGTGTTGAAGATAGGGGGATCTAGACTAAATGACTAAATCACAACCAATGTTCCCACATAAACATTGGGAAACAAAATCAATCAAGGGGTTGAGCTTGTCTACTATCCTTAATGGAGAACTAAGCACATTTTTAGTTGATGGTTTTGGCCCCTTTGTTTTAAATGCAAGGATTGATGTGATGATGTAATGAATTAGGATAGTTGTGACTAAACTGACTAAATGTGATAAAATGTAGATGCTACAAAAAGGAACAAAAAGAAAGCAAACTTGGAAATAAAATATAGAGAGGAACCTCACACTAGAAGTTGGAGCTAACTATATAGGATACTAGAGCAACACATAGACACTAGTATGCCATGATGCAGTTATGAGGATACTTAGAGTTAGGGTTTATAGCTTGTAAATATTGGCACTATTTAAAAACCTGTGATAGAGAAAATTGAAAGTCAGTATTTGAATATTCTTGTATAGTTATTATGACCTAATCTTCTCATGACAAACTATGAAAGGCAAGAGATGCCAAATTGTGCTTCCACGACAACAACCTGGACACCTAAAAAATGAAAAGGGGAGAAGGGTTGTGCTATATAGGGGATTTCCTTAGTCAAAACCCATGTTGGTGTTTCCACCTCCACAACAACAATGATTATTGATGGTAAAGAGTGTGTGCTCTCGAGGGATTAGAAGCAATGTAAAAAATACTAATAATGATAATAATAATATAGTGAAATATTTTACCATTGAGATATAAAAACCTTTTTGGATCTATGACACTACACAAATCACATACAAACAAAAGGAAGATGCTTATTTGAGATCCTACAAGTGTTAGTGCATATAATAGTAATGAAAATAAATAGGAAACATCACATGATACATGAACATAAAATTATTGTAATAATGGAGATCATCAATTGAATTATTGTAAATTATAGATTTCTTGGATCATGTCTCTAATAATTTTCTTTTCTTGCTTGTTTTTTTCTAACTTGCTTTCTTGTTGTCTAGACTAGTGAAGGATAGAAGATGTTACTTATATATGAGATCAAGCACATATCCAAGTAATTTTTTTGGAGAAGCCATAAATTAAGGTCAAGTACTTAATCACAACAAGGTCAACTTTGGAATTCCAAATTTTTGGCGTAGACGACCAGGATGCTATTGTGTTGTGCTAGTGTCTAAGCATAATTTGTACTAAAAGTGCCCAATTATAAAGGATTTAACTAAGTTTACTAGAAAGGTGGTGAAATGAGAACATTACAAAAAAAATTAGACATATACACTAAAGTGAGTGTCAAACCTAGCATGAAATTATAAGTGGTGACAATTTACAACACTACAAGTTGGGGCAACATGTAGTACCAAAAATTGTACACCCTTGTAATTTCACACTACACCATTTCCTCACTTCAAATCTTTAATATAGAAAAATTGAATTTTAAAATGCTAGCATTTGAATTATATATTTATGGTATGTTAATGACAATTCATGATTTCTAAGTATATATTTTCCTATATGGGAGTGCAATGTGGATATTTGAGTGACACACTAGCGTCCTACAAAAAACATGATTCTAGTAGTTATTTGAGATTTACCTTCCTATTGATATTTTGATAACTAATTCTCTTGCATGTAATTTTGATTGAAAATTCCTTTTGAATTTTCCCTTTTGGTCTTTCAATTGGATTTTTCATTCCTAATTCTAATGCTTGAAAACTTTGAAGAAAAGAACTCTGCCATTTTCACAACTAGAAAGCTATACTCACTTTATATGTGACCTTCTTAAGCATCTCCAAATAAAATCTTTGTGATATTATGAAGAGTAATAAGATCAAGGAAATAAAACTCTTCTAGGGGGATTTTATAAGCTTCTTCTTGAATTGTTGTTCCCCTTGTACTAATTTTATATTTATTTCTTTTATTTGTATAATATCAAGTGTTAGCATATTGAAATTGTGATTTTTATATTATGGTCATCTAAATTTGTATTTCAAAGAATTTTCAATCTCTTTTAAAAATTGTAAAAATTCTAGGCTGTCAGGGAGGTTGAAAGACCAAAATGGGGGTTTGATTGAGGAAATCCCCTCAAACAACCACCATAAATAATGGGGCTTACCTCAAACCTTCTATAATGTTGACATCACTAAGAATATTTCTAGGTTTAATACTAAATGGTTACCACCCCCAGTTGGGTAGTGTAAGCTTAATTTAATGGTGCAACCCATGGTAACCCAAGCATGGCTAGCGAGGGAGGAATGCTGAGACCCCCCTTGGGAGCAGTTGTGGTGGGATATGCTAGAGGCCTTGGTGCTAACAATAATAATTATGCTAAGGGTATGGATCTTCTTTGGGGTGTAAGGTTTTCCCTATCTATTGGAATCAAAAACTGATGCAGGGGACACAAAATTGATCATTGATGCAGTTAAAGGCTCAACTCACCCTAGTTAGGCTTTAGAAGAAATCATTAACGACCTCCAAAAACTCATTTTAGGCCTTGAAAAATTTGAGATTAAACACACCTATAGAGAAGGAAATATGGTTGCTAACACTATGACCAACTTGGGGATGGGCCAAGGATCCTTAAGGTGCTGGTGAAGCTTCTCTTGATTCCCCAAACATATTAGGAAAATCCTTTCCTTGGAATGTCATTTCCCTATATCTGATAATGATGGTTAATTATTTTAGTGGATGGGATGTTTGGAACCCTCTCCTCATGTTCAAATTATTAGTGATGGGGTTTGGTTGGGGGTGGCCCAATTTAAATATACATATATTATTTTTCAATTATGGAATCGGTACATTTTTCTCCTACTACCTATTGACTTAGAAGTTGACATAGACTTGGGGTTATGGAATGAAGACTAGAAGGATTTGATGCGTGGCTTGGTGGTCCATGTTTCTATCATAACCTTTCCACAATCAACCTGACAACATGACACCCAATCAGACTGAGGTGTTATTTTACATTTCAATTCATCATTGTAATAATGAACATCGTACTTTCCTTATCCTTGATGATACTTGAGATTATTGATCCTCCCTCCCCAACATGCCATGTTTTTCATTAATTATGTGATTCTAATAGTTTGTGCAAGGTTAATTCCACTCATCATTATTTATGTTGTTGGCTCTTTGAGGCATGTTTGAAATTCATTTTGGATGGTTCCTAATAATAATTATTATTACTACGACACACATTGATGAGTCTAGTTTATGATCTAATTATTGATAGGGTTGTTGTCCATTTCCTATAGTTGTCATAAGACTTTGGTATTTGGGAGTTGATCTTTTAATAATATTTCCTCAAAACTATAGACTTTGGACATGAACTTATTTTCATAACTTTCAAATGATATTGACATGCTATATGAATTAACTATGTTAATTTTGCATGTAATTAATGAATGCCGCTTTAAGATGATTATGGATATGCAGTTGTTGTGCTAAAATTGTCATGTAGATAATTAAAGGCCTACAATTCAGGAAGATTTTGACAGTTGGTCGTGTGCCATATCATTCAACAAGGTGGTCATTTAATGGAGAGAAGACTCTTGGTGGTTGGAGATTCCTCATGCAAATTGAATTGTAACTGCCTTGTGATGGTCTTAATTGCTATTGAGAAAATGCAGGTGTTACTATTGTGCCAGACTCGTGTTAAGGAAAACACGCCTAATAGATTTTGTGCATGCGTAGCCACCTCTGCTCTTTTCCATGTTTTCCCTATTGTGGCATCCTTCGTGTCTGTTGGAGTTGACCTCCTTTCTAGGTGTTCAAATAAGGTTTTGATGTTCCTTCTGAGCTAGCTAGTTGAAGAATGTTAATTTTATGATGTACTCACACTCTTAAGCTTTTCAATAATACAATCATGTTGCTCATTTGTACTCATGTTTTTCAATGAATGAAATGAATTTATAAGTTTGTGCATCTGATTTTGTCTTAGTTTTAGGGAATACTTATCCAAGGGGGCCCACTTGGTGAGTATTCCGTCTCGTACCTTAGTTTAGTTTAGTTGTTATTTTTTGTTCAATAATTAGTTAAAAATCTGGCACTGACTGACTATTCCTGCAGCCACTAGAATTCCATTATGTGACTGTTCCTGCAACCAAAGCAGACAGAGTAGTTTCCTGGTTGTTTGCTCAAATTTTCATTTCTGTCATGCATTTTAGTTTAGACTAGTTATTGGTTGATGTTCAACATTTATGTTATTTCCTTCAAAGAAATTTACTTTTAGTATTGTGTCTTTCTTAGTTGTAGGATGAATGTGGCTACTTTGGATTCCTAGTGCATATACAGTGCTAACCCATTTCAAGTTTACATCCCTAGGTTGACAATTTAAATGCACCTTCATGATGATTAAGATAACTATTCAGGTTAGATGTCTAATCTCTGAATCACAGTTGTAAAGGCTTAGTTGTTAAAACATTATAGGAGGCCAACATTTTTGGCGCCGTTGTTGGGGATGGTGTCAAACTAGGAAGTTCTTTGGAGTCATTGATAGTTTTTTTGCTCTAGTATTTCTAAATCTTGTTCTTAGTTTACCCCCTTGTTTAGAAGAGTTATGACCCCCCTATTCTTTTGTCAATTCTTTGTGTGAGATGGATGAGAGTGAGTTGATACCGTATGAATAAAGAAAGGAGAAGAGATGCTCATGGAAGATTCCTTCCTAACAATCATGATCTATTCCAGATAGTCGAGTATCAGAACTTGCCAAGAAATGAAGAAGAAGAAGATCCACACCTTTTTGTTGATACATTTCTAGATCTGACCAGTTTTGAAGTTTCCTTTGAAGATCAAAATCTGATTGAAGACCCCTTTGCTTTGGAACTTCATCAAGCACGCATGGGTGATGCAAATGGAAATAGACCTAACATACCATCTTTTCCTTTCCCCATTGCTCATCAGAATGAAGCAGGCAACCTCAAAAATATCCCCGCTTCAGTCCTTCCTAAGTTCTATGGACTTTTTAGAGAAGATACTGATACATTCTTGTTTGAGTTTGATATACTCTGTAGAAGTTATGACTATACCACTAATGCCCATAATCTTAAGCTATTCCCTACCACTTTGAAAGAAGCTGCATTAAGATGGTTCATGAGCCTAGGAAGAGATACTATGGAGACTTGGGAGGACATGAAGACAAAGTTCCTTAAGAAATACAAAGAATATTGTAGAGGTAGTGACATGAGAGGAGATGACATTTTTAGGATGCAACAAAAAGAGGATGAGAGCTTGGAGGATTACATTTCAAGGTTTCTATTTTTCCTACAAAAATCTCCACACCATACACTCAATGAAGAATCATAGAAGCTTCTTTTCTTGAGAGGCATTAATGACAGCCACACTGATACCTTGGACCTGATGGGAGGAGGAGATATCACCCAAGATCCTTGGGAGGATATCAAGAAGATATGTTAGAACTATTTTAGGGAAGCTTCAAAGAAGGGGAGAGCTTACCAATCTTCTATGGGTAAGTCATCTACCAGTGGAGTTTCGAGGATGGAGATTACTCACTTAATGGCAGAAATCAAGCAATACATCATAAAAAATCTAGCTACTTAGCTAGATTCACTTCAGACCAAAAAGAAACAAGAGGAGCCAGAGGCAATGTTGGCAGAATATTGCCCTCATTGCAGACAAAAGAAGGACTACAGATGCAAGATGATAGCTAA
The DNA here is from genome assembly GCA_007115665.2 of Sequoiadendron giganteum. Taxonomy (NCBI): domain Eukaryota; kingdom Viridiplantae; phylum Streptophyta; class Pinopsida; order Cupressales; family Cupressaceae; genus Sequoiadendron; species Sequoiadendron giganteum. The sequence continues at coordinate 639,209,258 of CM021105.1, read as the reverse complement.
TATTGATAGCAAGCAACCGACACCTGAGTTCAAGCCAATCTAGGGTGAAGATGATCAAGTCTACTATCTTGCACAAAGGAGGCCATGGGCTCCAAGATAGGGTATGCCACCAGATCCACTATCTTTCACTAGGCCATATTTTAATTCTTATTCATCTAGTAATCAATGGCAATCCTTGTATCCATCTAATTATGGAGGATATCCATCACAGCCTTGGAGTAACCCTCCAAATTTTTGGACCAATCACCAAAAATCTCCACCCTAGTGGAAACAACCTCAGGGGAATTGACAACAGTTTCAAGGAAATTGGCAGCCACCTTCAAGAAACTGGCAACAAACATCTCAATGGAGGGGAGGACAACAATGGCCAAACTAGTCAACCAATTACATGCAACCACCTTCTCAGCCCCAACAACTTGCTATAATTCCTCCTCCTGCTAATCCAAGTTTAAATTCACCTAAACTTATGTAGCTACCAATCCAACCCACACCTAACCCAAATAATAAACCATAGCAACAACCGGTATACTCTACTGATCCAAATCAATTCCCTACATATGTTATGTTTGTAAGTGACATCCATTCACGTTCAGGAACTACTTTGTCAGATCCTTCCACACCCATTATCATTGAGCTTCCCATGGAAGAGGAGGAGCCTCTGAATGTCCCCATTCAACCAAGTGCACCTAAAAATCCTGAACCAGTCCCAACCAAGTAGACTGAACCTCAACCACCATTTCTCTAGAGGTTGAAAACTATGAAAGAAAAGGAGGAGATAAATTTTGACATTCTAGATCAGCTAAAGCATATATGTGTCCAGATACCTCTATTTCAAGCCATAAAAGATGTCTCCATATATGGGAAAGCAATCAAGGAAGCATGCCTTAAGAAGCCAGGAAGGAAGAAGAAAGACCCCACTATAGTTCATGTGGTGGGGCAACTTGCTGACATTATGCTTGGGAAAGTGACTATTCCCAAGTATAATGACCCAGGGAGTCCTATGGTAGGAGTTTTTATAAATGGGATGAAGATAAAGAATGCTCTGATTAATTTGGGAACATCAATAAATGTGATGACTAAGGACATCCTGCAACAACTAAATATTGTAAGCATGAGACTTACTCCTACTATCCTATAGCTTGCTGACAGTTCTACTGTTATGCCTGATGGTATAGTGGAAGACCTAGTGGTAACTCTAGACTCTTGGGAGTACCCAACAAATTTTATGATTCTTTCTCCTAAAGCCACACTAGGCGGGTACCCCATTATTCTTGGAAGACCATGGTTAGCAACATCAGATGCTTATATTGGATGTTGAATAGGAGACATGACCATTTCTAATGGAAAGAGCACCAAAAATCTTGTTTTCTACCCTCTCGCTCAGCCATCCCATGATAAGGATGATCCAGTATGGCCACATGTTGGTGAAGAAGTCGAGAAAGTTAATTCTATGGCACAACTTATGATGTTAAGCAGAAGTCCTTTCCTACAACTTCAAGATGAAGATGAAGCATTGTCTAACATAATTCAAAACCATTATGAGGTAGAGGAAGCATCGTCATCTCATGTATTTGTTTCTACTGATACAGTGGAAACGCTCCTGCCTTCTCTTCTTGCAACCGCTCTTCTTGCAGCTGCATTCCTGCAGCCGCTCATCCTGCAGATGCCTTTCTTGCAACCAAATTTCCTGCAGCAACAGGTATGTTTCATGCATTACTGCCACATGAAATCAAGGTACCAAGCATTAGTGAAGCAGTTATGGTAGAGTTAACTACACAAGTGCAAGTGTCAGAAGGGAAATTTAAGAATATCAACAGTAAATTGAGTGAAGAACAACAATTGTCATTGGAAAACTTACTAAGGACCCACCAAAATACATTTGCATGGGACTATCATGATATGAAGGGATTGGATCCTAATTTTTGCACTTATAGAATATACAAAAGAGATGATTTTACACTAATAAGGCAACCACAAAGAAGAATTAACCCTGCATTGAGAGAAATAGTAAAAGGGGAATTGCAAAAATTGCTAGATGCAGAATTTATCTACCCCATTTCAGATAGCCAGTGGGTGTCCCCATTGGTGATTGTGCCCAAAAAATGAGGGAAGTGGCGAGTTTGTATTGATTACAGGGAACTTTATTCTACCACCAAAAAGGACCATTTCGCCTTATTGTTCATAGATCAAGTTCTCAACTCACTTGCAGGAAATAAATACTTTTCTTTTCTTGATGGATTTAGTGGTTATAACCAAATCCAAATTGCACCAAAGGACCAAGAGAAGACCACCTTTACCTATTCGTGGGGAGCCTATGCCTACTCAGTACTTCCATTTGGCTTATGCAATGTACCTGCAACTTTTCAGAGGGCAGTCATTAGCATATTTTCAGACATCTCTCACGGTTGCATGAAAATTTATATTGATGATTTCACTACTTATGTTGCTAATTTCAATGAAGCATTGGAAAATATTAAGAGAGTCCTAAAGAGATGTGAAGACCACAATCTATCTTTAAATAGTGAAAAATTCTTCATGATGATGTAGGAAGGTGTAGTTCTTGGCCACTACATCTCTCAGAAAGGAATTCAAGTAGACCCTGCAAAGATTGAGGTAATTACCAATCTGCCTATCCCTGCAAAACAAAAAGATGTTAGGAGTTTCTTAGGACATGTAGGTTATTACAAGAGGTTCATCAAAGACTTCAAAAAAATGGCAACACCATTGTATACTATCCTAACTAAAGATGTTGAGTTCCAATGGACAAAAGACTGTGACAAGGCATTTTCTGACTTGAAAGAAGCTTTAACTTGAATGCTCCAATGCTCAAGGGACCTAATTGGGAGTTTCCTTTTCACATCCATACAGATGCATCAAAATATTCTATAGGATCAATCCTAGGATATAAAGCAAGAGCTATTGAAAATACCATTTACTTTGTTAGCAAAAGTCTGCAAGGAGCTGAATTCAACTATA
>CM021105.1:639176728-639206182 GCA_007115665.2 Sequoiadendron giganteum | reverse complement strand
TTTTCAAGCATTAGAATTAGGAATGAAAAATCCAATTGAAAGACCAAAAGGGAAAATTCAAAAGGAATTTTCAATCAAAATTACATGCAAGAGAATTAGTTATCAAAATATCAATAGGAAGGTAAATCTCAAATAACTACTAGAATCATGTTTTTTGTAGGACGCTAGTGTGTCACTCAAATATCCACATTGCACTCCCATATAGGAAAATATATACTTAGAAATCATGAATTGTCATTAACATACCATAAATATATAATTCAAATGCTAGCATTTTAAAATTCAATTTTTCTATATTAAAGATTTGAAGTGAGGAAATGGTGTAGTGTGAAATTACAAGGGTGTACAATTTTTGGTACTACATGTTGCCCCAACTTGTAGTGTTGTAAATTGTCACCACTTATAATTTCATGCTAGGTTTGACACTCACTTTAGTGTATATGTCTAATTTTTTTTGTAATGTTCTCATTTCACCACCTTTCTAGTAAACTTAGTTAAATCCTTTATAATTGGGCACTTTTAGTACAAATTATGCTTAGACACTAGCACAACACAATAGCATCCTGGTCGTCTACGCCAAAAATTTGGAATTCCAAAGTTGACCTTGTTGTGATTAAGTACTTGACCTTAATTTATGGCTTCTCCAAAAAAATTACTTGGATATGTGCTTGATCTCATATATAAGTAACATCTTCTATCCTTCACTAGTCTAGACAACAAGAAAGCAAGTTAGAAAAAAACAAGCAAGAAAAGAAAATTATTAGAGACATGATCCAAGAAATCTATAATTTACAATAATTCAATTGATGATCTCCATTATTACAATAATTTTATGTTCATGTATCATGTGATGTTTCCTATTTATTTTCATTACTATTATATGCACTAACACTTGTAGGATCTCAAATAAGCATCTTCCTTTTGTTTGTATGTGATTTGTGTAGTGTCATAGATCCAAAAAGGTTTTTATATCTCAATGGTAAAATATTTCACTATATTATTATTATCATTATTAGTATTTTTTACATTGCTTCTAATCCCTCGAGAGCACACACTCTTTACCATCAATAATCATTGTTGTTGTGGAGGTGGAAACACCAACATGGGTTTTGACTAAGGAAATCCCCTATATAGCACAACCCTTCTCCCCTTTTCATTTTTTAGGTGTCCAGGTTGTTGTCGTGGAAGCACAATTTGGCATCTCTTGCCTTTCATAGTTTGTCATGAGAAGATTAGGTCATAATAACTATACAAGAATATTCAAATACTGACTTTCAATTTTCTCTATCACAGGTTTTTAAATAGTGCCAATATTTACAAGCTATAAACCCTAACTCTAAGTATCCTCATAACTGCATCATGGCATACTAGTGTCTATGTGTTGCTCTAGTATCCTATATAGTTAGCTCCAACTTCTAGTGTGAGGTTCCTCTCTATATTTTATTTCCAAGTTTGCTTTCTTTTTGTTCCTTTTTGTAGCATCTACATTTTATCACATTTAGTCAGTTTAGTCACAACTATCCTAATTCATTACATCATCACATCAATCCTTGCATTTAAAACAAAGGGGCCAAAACCATCAACTAAAAATGTGCTTAGTTCTCCATTAAGGATAGTAGACAAGCTCAACCCCTTGATTGATTTTGTTTCCCAATGTTTATGTGGGAACATTGGTTGTGATTTAGTCATTTAGTCTAGATCCCCCTATCTTCAACACCAAACTAGTGAACCTGACGTAACTTATAATTGCAAATATCCTAATTTAATTACATATATTATTTAATCTAATTTTATGTTTAATTCATTAAATTATTGAATATATTATTTACCATTTGTAAATAGTGTATGATTAGTTTAGAAAATAAAGAACTTAAATTATTGTTCTATTCTTTTATTTCAAAACACAAAACTAAAATAGTTTCTATTTTCTAACATATCATCAACATATCTATCTTGTCATAACTTTTTTATCTATCACTTCCTAGGAGCATTTGTGTTTCCTAAAACTTATACTTGATTTATGAGTTCCATGACCCGATGTTCTCAACCTGAAGACCATGTGTGAAGAAGTTGTCAAATCATGGCTTCCTATGCTTTAAATAGCTTTGCTATTGAGATTTAGTTTGTTAGCTCATTCACCCAAGGAAATTTAGGAATTCAATCATCTTTGTATCTCATTCCTACCTTTCCAATGATCTCTAAGTCACAACCCCCTCATGATTTTCTTGGGCTTGACAACTCTGTGGCCTATGTTCCTGAGGCTTGATTTCAAAAACTAGACGCAAAATTTCCTAGTCTCCAATTATTCTTTAGTATAAAATATTTGGTTGGATAGGTCATCCATATCATATATAATCTTAGGAGGTTGTTAATAATTTTCAAGGTGTAGATGTTCTACATATTTTAGCTCACATAGTGGATTCAAACATTATGACGTCAGCTACTTGCATGAATATTCTCAATAATATGTCCCTTCAAAACCAAATAGGGATGCAGGTTTTGATACCCATGTTGATGTATCTCCTATTCCAACATTCACTTCTTGTGTTATAGCCACTGTTGCACACATTGATAATAGTGTTAACACTTGCTTTGTTGTTACATGTGGGAATCCTATAAACCAATATAGCCTTGACCCACCTTCCTCCAGCCTCACATTTACTTCTCAAAATATTAATCCAATTGCTTCCCAACCTTTGGTTAGCCAACCTCATTCAAAATTCACTTACCAAAATACCAATGCACCTATTTCTAGCTCTAGTCCATCATATTCTACCCATTCTAAAACCATCTAACCTACCAATCCTATCATTAACCAACTCTTGTAAAACATGCGCTCTTTACAACAAAAATATCAAATATGAACCAAAGACAATCCCAATCTAATCCTCCATCCTACTACACACATAGCCCATTGTTATTCACAATCCTAAAAACTCCAATACCACAAAACATTGAAATGCCCTGTTTTGAGAAGTACAATGGAAAAGGAGGCCCTAATAACCATGTATCATCCTTTATTGCCCTATGTAGTGATTTTAGTTTTGAGGATGCCCTATTAGATAATCTCTTTCCTTGGTTGTTACAATACATGCCCTTGGATTGGTTGTTCATTACTGAATAACTCAATTGTTTCCAAAATGGAAGGAATGATGGTGTTTTCATTTATGTCAACTGGTCAACTGGTTATCATCTAGTTGTTGTTGACTTATATGTTGAGGATATTGAGAAAATTATATTGAAGGAAGATTGCAAGTTTTCAGGGATTGCTCTGGGTTTTTCTCCTATGTTTGTGTGGTTCAGATATGTTGATCGTGATTGTTGGAAGTTGTTATATCTAGATTTTTGGTTGTCGATTCATTGTTCAATGCGAGTTATGTTCACCAGTTGTGAACTATGGTTCTCTGAGGTTTTGGTTGAGGTTCAAGATAAAAAAATTTGGTCTGGATTTCTCTTTGTTGAAATCTTATGACTTGTGGTTTGAGAGTCGTGTTGCTATATGTTGTGCAGTTTTTGCACACACGCCCCACTAAAAGTTGGGGACCCTCTTTTTTTGCTTTTTGGTGTTTTGGCCATTCTTTCTTGGGGGTTTTTTTCTTGCTTGGGTTCATGCTTTGATGTCCATCTTTCCAGTTGAAGTGGTACACTTATGAATTTTGTTGAAAATCTTGAGTTATGAATGCATTCCGGAGTTTTCACTGTTTTCAGGAAAATCCACTCCCTCCAGATTTTCCCGATTTTCTTTCGGAGTCCAGAAGTGACTGCTTTTGACCTGAATCTGGGAAAATCCTTCACATTCGGATTTCTCCAAAGTCCGTTGCCCTGTCGAATATCCAATTTTTTATGGTCATGGTTGTCTTGTCGACCGCATTAATGGCGATTGTGCAGATTTTTGGGGCATTGATATATTGAATTTTGGGAAGTAATTGGCCATATGAGTTTGTTTATATGCTTATCAGTTGAGTTTGAGTCTTGGAGCCTCTGGTGTATTGCTAGATCATGGATTTTGAAGCTGTTTCGACTACTACATTTGAATTTCCTGTGCATGGCTTGTATCCTGCTTGTGTTTGAGATTTGTTTGTTGGCATCACTAGTTCTGGTCCTTTCGCTCTCATGGTACGTAGATATGCTCTCTTCCTTGGCTAGTTACTTTACATCATTTACTTTCTAGTCTTTTGTGGATTAGTTATTTCCTTGGGTGCACGTCATGTCCGGGAGTTTTGGGGTTTCCATTATCGTACCAATCCACTTGGTTGATCATTGAATGTTTATTCTTGGTCTAGTATTTCTATGCTTTTGGGTGTTTGCTTGCATTGGTCTTAAACTTCCCATCTTAATGTGTGAAAAAGTCATGCCTGGTTCTCTGTGCTTTCATGGCGGATGTTTTAGGGTTCTTGATCTAGGGCATAGCCAATCCTTCTCAAATTGTTGTGAGGAGTGTTTTAAATTTGTATTTGATCCATTGGAGGTCTAGGTTAAGTCATTGTCGAGGTGCAGGCCTTAGGTCCGTGGTCGTTTGGATCATTTTGGTGAAGGTAACAAAGATGTGGATGGGTTTGGGTTTTTGACGTCCTCGCAAAATTCCACTTTCCCCGAATTTCCCTGGCTTTTCTTGTTCTTTCTCTTTCACCACTTTTTCTTGGATTTCGTCTGCCTCGCTAAAATATGCTTCCTCCAGATTTTCTCAGAGTCCGCAATCGAATCGTTATGCCGGATTCATGCTTTAAGTGATAATTTATCTAGTTCCCGCTAAAATCCATTTCCTCCGGATTTTCCCGGATGTTCCGTGCCTTCTTCGTTTTCTCGGGTTAGTTATAACTGTTGTTGTTTTCGCTAAAATCCATCTCTGGCAAATTCTTCCAAGTTTTCTGGGAAAATGTTGAATATGATGGTTATGGGGAATTGCTTTATTGATGATGTATTTGATTGATTAGATGAACTTATGCTAAGTATTTCTAAGGTTACTCCTTTGTTAAATTGATGGATTAAAGTGATATCATGGGAGTTTGTGTGCTTGGTTCGCTGGAATCCTCCTAGTCTAGATTTTCCCAAAAATCCTCTCTAATGTGGAATCCACAAAGGGGGCCAAATCCTAAACTTTGAGATATTGATTTCCTGCACTTTTTGTTTCTTTTGGATCTTATTGTGGTCATCTTTATTTGTTTACAGGCAGGATCAGGACAAGATGTTTCTAGTTGAGGCAAAGGGAATGCAACAAATCTAGGTGTGGAGACTTTTGCCATCTCTGATGCAGAGAAGGTAAAATTGGACATAAAGAGTCGGATTCCTAAAAGCAAGCTAACTTTTATTTGGTCAGGAATCATGGATACCAATGTCAGTATGTGGGACTATGAAGAGTTTAAGGCTGAGATGTCAACACCGATCCCTCCTTTATTGGCTAGAAGAATTGTGGATTCTGGATTAGCTCATGTAGCAAGTTTCCCTTCCACGGTGCAGTGTTATGAATTGGTACTTGAATGTGCAAGGAACTATGATAGAGGGACAGAAAGGATAATTGGTCCCTAGGGAAGGATTCTAGTAGGCTTTAGCCTTGTATCCATTGCTTCAACTTTTGATATGTCTGACAGGTCCCATGTGGTGGCCTTTGATATGGATGGTGCTAGGAAGTACTATGACGAAAATGTAGTTAAGTCCCAGCAGGTGATTAACTCTTGGTTGAAGAAGCCTAAGTCCCATTTCTCCAAGTTGCCAAAGCAACTATTCAGACTCAAATTCAAAAGGGAATATTACAACGTCATCACTCTTCTCAGCAAACTAGTAGGATTCAAGAGTGCAGGGGTGTTCAAGACTTGGATGTTCAATGTAGTTGCTCGGATGGAGTAGGGAATAGATTATCACTGGGTAGGTGTCATAAGTGCAGCGATCCATGAGTAGTTATGCAATGTCTGGCAAACCAAGACCTTCACCATGACCTCCTACCTAGTGTATTCATTGGCAAGACTTCACCCATACAAGGGCTTAAGCACTAGGGGTACCTTTGGACAAGATGCTATATATGAGGTATATCCTCAGTTGCACCTAATTGGAGGAAGCTACAGAAGATCCAATGATGCTTTCACAATGTACATCACCGGATTGCTCCAAGGTGCAAAGCATATCAGAATTTTTGGTAAAGCTAAGAAATTGATAAGGAGATATGGGGCATGGTTTATCTAGTTCCCAAATTTCTCATACATTAGAATTGATGGTTGTCAAAGGGCTCCATATAGACTCCCGAGATACCCTACTGATCATATCATATTGTTGGAGGTCACTAGGCAGATTTGTGACTTCGACATATTTGTGAAGGGAGAAATGCACAAAACAGGTTTTGGGAATGACTTTCCCTTAAAGATAGGAATGGGTGAGGTTTGTCCTTCTATCCAGTCTGCTCATGCTTCTAAGGAGGATATGAGTAATTTTGGTCTCTCCTTCCATTCCAAGAGAGCAAGGTTTGACATCACTGGCAAAGCACAAAAGAAGGCCAATAGGGAATACAGCCATAAGGCTCATATTGAGGATTATTTGGTTAACCTTGCTAATGAATTCGAGGTAAGGAAGAAGAAGTTCTCTAGATTACCAGTGGACTTAGTAAGGTTATACAATGTGAAGGCCATCGCTGGCTAGGTGGAAAAGGATGGAAACTCAATCCAAGGTCATGTCTATGAGGCAATGAAAGATAAGCCAGTTGGAGATGTTGACTGTTTAGAAGAAGAGAAAATAGAGTTGGACCAAATCATGACCCTGGTGATCAGGTACACCAAAATGTGGTTGAAGCACAAGATGTTAGAATTGGAGAGTGAGGGTATCCCATGTACTTATGATCTGATGGGAGACTTAGAGTCTCATTCTACTTCTGAGGAATCACTTGAACTAGATCCTAAGGGTAAGGAAAAGGTGGATTCCCCTTTCAAAATCCAAGTTAGGGATGTTCAAGTTGAGAAGGTGACAAAAGTGAGTAAACAGAGGAAACCTGTTGCCAAGAAGAGGAGACATGCCTTAAAGAAAGAAGCTGAAAAGGACAAAGAAGAGGAAGAGGAGGTAGAGATTACTCCTCCATTGACAAAGAGAAGAAGATTTGCAAAGTTATCTCAGAAACCAATGGAGGCTCCTAAAACTTATAAGGAGGTTGAGCCACCAGTGGTAGAGGTGGAGAGCTCAGGGGAAAGAACACAAGTGTATATGAGGAGGTCAAGGACTCCTTCCCTAAGGGATATTGTAGTAAAGGAAGATATTCCAGTGAATGTTCCCATTGTTCAACAGGTAAGTGTCTCCATTCCTCATAATACTGGTAGCACACAAGAAGACCCAAAGAAGGATGAAGATCCTAAAGATTTGGACGAGGAAGAATTTTAGGAAGGAGACCTTTATAATGCGGAGGTAGAAATTGATAAAGTGATTCAATCTCCCTTGGTGGCACATGTAGATTCACCTGTCAAAGAGCAATTGAACAAGTCTCCTCAAAAGGAGGAGATACCAGCTAAGGTCCCTTCACTGGTGCAAGTTGTTATGGAGGAACAATTGCAAGATAATTAGAATCCAATCATGGATATCCCTAATGCGCCAAGTGTTGAGAAGGATAAAACTAATGACCAATAGGAGAAGCAGGATACAGTGCCAACTGAGTCTACTATTCCAGATTGGCTAGATAAGGAGTTGAAAAATAAAATGGTGATAGTAGAGGATGCTCCTCCTAATTGGGATGTCTTGATGGCTAATGTTGAACAAGGAAAGGCTAAGAAGAAGGCTAGGGTTGTGTCCCAAATAGAGAGAGATGGGCTAGGCAACAGGGTGGCCCACATTGCTACCCCTATTCCAAATAAGGATTGGGATAATGTAACTGCCAAGGACTATCATGTGCAAACTATTGACCTAGGGCATGCTTCTGTAGAATAGGATATTGAGGAGTATGAAGGCTATAGTGTTGTAATTGTGGGTAGATAGGAGAAGGTTGTGCAAACTAGGTATAAATTGGAGAGAGAAAACGAGAAACTAAAGAGGTATTTGCAGGAGTTGATGAAACCCTTGCAGGCTATTAGCTCTTCCTCCTTTGTTGCAGGTTTCTTGCATTAGGAAACAATCTCTAAGCTGAAAAAGATGAAAGGCACCACACATGCTACAGTTGCTTGGTTGCAGGGTGTCCAAATCAGGGGAGATGTAGCCATTAAGGACATTTTGTCAACTGGAGGAGATGCTATGAGATCAGTGGATTGGTTGAAGACTGTATTTGCTCAAGACAAGGAGGATACTAATCTCCTACTATAGAAAGCCACAAAAATTATGGAGTTTACCGAAGATAAGTTGGTAAAGAGTGGGATTCTTCCGTTTCCAAGGGTTTCTAAACCTTGGGAATGGTTTGAAATCCTACAAATGAGGCAGAGGGCCTTAAAGAAAATTCATAAATAGGCAAAGCAGATTGAAGACACTCTAACTGGTATCCATGATAAGTGTATCTCATTCTTTGAGGTCATGACAGGAAGGAAGAAGTTTTCTCTGAAACATCTTAATCTGGAGCAATTTAGGAAATGGTGGAGGGATGTTTATTCTCCAATTAGTGAAGGACCAGTTACTAGGAATCAGCTAGATGATGCTGCAACCTATATTGCAGTTATGGACAGATTTCTAACCAATAGAGCTGATTGGGATGGTGCAGTTAAGCAGGCAAGAGATGACATCAAGTCTCTTGAGAGAAGGATTAGGGTTTTGCTTGTGCCACCGATTGCTGAGCTGGATAGAGTCTTGTTGGTCGTGCATGGTGAAAAAGATCGAGCTAAAGACAAAGATGGGAAGTAACTATATAGGGTTACATTAATATTTGTGCTTCCCATTATTCACATGCATTGGGCCGACCCTTCTTGTGCCTTGGCCGACTCGGATGAAATTTGTACTAATTGCACATTTCATGGTTATGTTCGAATATCTTTGAGGCCGACCTCTTGCAGGTCATGTTTTTATTGTAAATTCTTATTTTTGGGCCGACCTATCTTAGGGATTCTCTATAAAATAGGCATGTTGCCTCATTTGAGAATATAGATAGACATATAGAGATAGGGAGAAAATAGATAAGTGATAGAATAGAGACTTGATATTAGAGTGAATTAGGGTTTATTTTCAAGCAAGTGTTGTAACAAAAAACTGGAGTTGTTGCTATTTTGGATGACTTAATATAAGAGAGATATTGTGATTTGGTATCTATCTTGTGGAGTTTCATCTGGCATGGTTCTTGTTGTTCTATCTTTAAAATTGCTTATGAGTTTATAGTTAAAGGGTTTGGTGATGCTTAGGGTTTCATGTTTGGAATGTTTGCAGCGATCTCTAGTCCATACTTTTTGCAGTTAGTTGATTGTTAGCTGCTTTGCAAAGTTAGCTTGGACTTAAAATTGTGCTTAGTTCAGTTATAAGGATTTGTTCATCTCAATTGCAATAGGATTGGCTGAATGAATGTTTGTGATTTGAAAATATTTAAATACCTTAGAAGATTGCACTATTTCTGTGAAATTACAGATTCATCTGGGTTAAATAGAAAGTAGTTTATGAGAGATCGGTTCGTTTTGAGCATTTTATCTTTTGGCATTCTCAATCTTAGGGTTAAAAGTAGTCTTAGAATCATCTTTGAAACCTTTGCTTTTGTTGTTTCTTTATTATCAGGGTTCAAATCAAGATTCCAAGTATCAATTCATTGTTTAGATCTGATAAATTTGAAATCCAGTATTTGCTTGTAGTAAGGTCCCTTTGTGTTTACCAACATTTTCACATTTATCACTAATTTGTTTTGTTGCATTGTTAAAACCTAACATTAGAGACCTTGGGGTTATCTCTTTTCCCATAAAGATTTACCTTTCAAGAGAGATAGGATATCATATTCTGTATGAGTTGTTGTTGTGCAGAAAACACCATCAACAGATTGGCACTAGAAGGAAGGCCTTTGAATAAGCAAACCGGAGCGTTTCTTAAACGCCATCTCTCTTGAGAGGCTTAGAAGAAGAACTATATCTACTCCATGAGGAGAAGAATTTCAAGAGTTACAAGCCCCTACTAGGTCAAGAAGGACCAGAGGAGGGGAAGAATCATCATCTGCTCACCCACTTCCATCATCTCCATCATCTTCATCTGACTCTGAGTCTGAGGGAATTCCTATTCCACAGCCACAACCAATCATAAATCAGCCATTGCCACCCCCAACTCCACCAATGGCTTTTCTTGCTAATAATCCGTCCCCATTGATTTTTAATAATTACAATGTCATGCCCAAGAACCCTGAGCATTTTTTCTCTAAGTTTCATACTCATGACCCCAACAGAACAACAGAAGAGCATATTAGGATTTTTTAGTCCTGCTTAAGGGATAGAGGAATTAACCATGAGGATGTTGCATGCAGGCTTTTTCCTTATTTTCTAGGAGAAGAGGCCTTTTATTGGTACAATCACTTACCTGTTGCTTCCATCCATAATTGGACTGAGTTAGAAACTGTATTTCTGCAAAATTTTAAGATTCTCATTAGTGCCAATGAGTTGTACTTACAGTTTACTGGAGTGAAAAGAGAGATTAATGAGCCCATAGGATCATTCAATGATAGGTTCCATCGAGCATATACCAGACTCTAGGCACCTTGTGCTGGGAATGAAAATACTACTTTAGAAGTTTACCTTGAAGCCTTGGATAGCCTTACAACCACCTTCCTTAAACAAAGGACTAATCCTCTGAATACTTTGCTCATTGCATATGCAGAGGCATTAAAGGTCAGCATAGACTTGAGGCAACACTTATCAGGACCTTTGCCTTCTCTGGGACCTGCAGCTCACCCTGGGCAAATTCAAGCCCTTAACCAGGCTTTGACCAGTCATGCTCCAATCATGAATCGTGTACCTTCATTGCCTTTGGTTCCTCATCCAGGTCCACCTTTAAATCAAGCTCAACCTATGGCTTCTTATCCTCAAAAAAGAGCTAATCAACCCCTTCATCAACAACAAATTGGTTTCCCTACATATTTGCAGAATTCAGAAGTCTTGAATCAAGCTTTTGGTTTTGGAAGTATCCTTGGATATCCTTCTGGTGGTGGTAATCCAGCACCACCTAACAGTCTAGATAAGGAGAGGTTGGATGAATTATCTAAACAAGTGAAGAGGTTGAATACAGAGGTAACTTATTTGAGAAATCAGAATAGCCAGCTTCAGGCTGCTTAGAAGAATATACAATCTAACTATGGCAGGGAGAATATAAACTTTGAAAGAGGTCAGTACTTTAACAGAAATCAAAATTATGACAGAGGGCAAGGTTCTGGTCAGAACTTCGATAGAAGACAGGGCTCTGGTCAGAATTTTGATAGAAATCAACAAGGTGGACAGGGATTTGACAGAGGGCAACCACCTAGGTAGAATAGGTCATGGAATACTGGACCTATTAATGGAGGGATTCCTACTCCCTTGGATCAACCTTCTACTTAGGAGAAGCCTCTGAATGGGGTATACTTGGTAGAAGCAACTTTTTCTGGTTAGTGCAGACTCCATAAGACAATTCAACACTCTGAGTTAGACTGTACTGAATTTCAGACTGAAGATTCTATCTTTCAGTATGAAGTGGAGAATAATTCCACTGGACAGGAAATTGTGCCCTCAAATCCTTATGATTCACTAGTGTTGGTACTTAATCATGCCCCATTTCCCAAAGGTGAAGAAAATGAACCAGAAGAATTATTTGTTACAGAAGATGAGGCAGAGCAGGTACTAAATGAAGATGAGATTTCCCAATTGTTTAGTCAGGAAAATGAAAATGATAATGGCCCCTTGGATGAGGAAGAAGTTAGTGTTGAAGAAGTTCAGATGTTTCAGCAACCAACTAAGAAATATGATTTAATAAATAGACCTAATAGGGGTCCACAAGCTAGAGGTCCTTTCACTACTTCTATCCCTCCTAAAAATTTCAATACTCCACCAAACCCACAAGCTAGTAATAATCCACCTTATCCTCATGTACCAACCTAGTACTTGCCAAAAGGAAACAATGTTGAAGTATCCAAAGACAAGCAGACCAGTGGCTACAAGGAAGCCCATGCTGACCTGAATGTGGAGCAATTAGGCGAATATGTGACTGAGGAATTCAATAAAATTAAAGGTAAGTCTTTCTGCCTTTGAGTTATTAAGAGTTCCTGCTATTAGGAATGCAGTTTTTGGATCATTTAGTTCAAATGTAACATCACAAGGGGTAGTTTCCAATGAGACTACTACTAGGTCTAATTCTCAAGCACCTAGAAGTCAGGTCCCGCCTGCAGACAAAAGGGGAGATAAGGACAAGGGTCAAGTTGCACAAGCTGATACTCATCTGAATTTGTTTCAAGGCAAGATGGAAACTCCTCCTTTCTTAATTTATGTTTGTATCTTTGGAAAGAATTTGCATAATTGTCTTCTAGACTCAGGAGCTTCTACAAACATTATTCCCTTTGCTATTTGCAAAGCATTAGGTATTACCCCTATAGCCTCTCAAAAGAAGGTTACTGAATTGGAAAAAACAGAAGTAAGTGTAGTTGGAGAATTGAACATGATCCCTACATAGCTTGCATCAGACCCTAGGGTGCAACAAGTGATCAATATCTAGGTTGTTGACATTCCTGATACTTATGGTTTGATCCTAGGTAGAGATTTCACTAAGGCATTGAATGGATATACATATACAGACCATTCTCATAGGTGGTTACCATGGAAAGGAGCCCCAAATCATATCAGAATTGAAAGAGAATCCTGAATGAAGTATGTAATCACTGAATATCAGAATGTTTCGAATGAGGTGTTGGTGTCTAAGGTTAGTATGGGAAACTATGTATTGGTTGCATCAGTTACAACAGATGAAGAGGTTTTTATGCTGCAGGTTTCTTTAGATGAACACATTCCAGAGAGCAGTAGTCCTGGGACATTGATTGAACAAGAGGATGAAATAAGTGATCAAGAGGACAGGCAGCTGAGTTTATTGGATAATTTTCAAGAGTTTATCCAGAAGTGTATAGAAGATCAGATACAACTAAAAGGAAGCATGACATTTGAAGAACTACTGCTTCCAAATTGGTGCAGAGTCCATGATGCCCCTCATTCCAAGATGGAATGTAAATTGTGTTAGACTGATGTCCGATAGATAGAAAAATGTGTTAATCCAATTCCACCTATTGTACTTAATATGCAAGAAGAATCAAACAACGATAAGGTTAAGAGCCCAACGCTTCCTGAAAAGCCCCCCATTTTCAATAAAGAGCAAAATAAATTAAAACCAAGAGAACCTGATGGCTGTTGGACATTAAGATTTGATGGATCTAAATCTAAGCAAGGTGTTGGAGTAGGTTTCAAGTTGATCAGTCCTAAAGGTAAGAATTATTTTGTTGCTCATAGACTCTAGTTCCAATGCACTAATAATGTTGTTGAATATGAAGCTTTGATCCATGGCTTATTAATGGCATCAAGGAAGAAAGTTAAGATATTACAAGTGTTCGGGAATTCAAAGTTAGTAATCAAACAAGTAAGAAAATAGTATTCATGTCGCGATAGAAGAATGACCAATTACAGGCATAGAGTGTGGGATCTCATTGAGGAGTTCGATGCTTTTAATATCCAGTT
Source organism: Sequoiadendron giganteum (assembly GCA_007115665.2). Lineage (NCBI taxonomy): Eukaryota > Viridiplantae > Streptophyta > Pinopsida > Cupressales > Cupressaceae > Sequoiadendron > Sequoiadendron giganteum. The sequence goes on along the minus strand of CM021105.1, from coordinate 639,192,584 downwards.
GATCCCTCAAAACAAAAATCAGGTTGTTGATTCTCTAGCACAAGCTGCTAGCACCTTGTAGCCTTTGTCACTTTTAGGATTAAAGAGATTTGTAGTTGAGCTCACTCCAGTGCCTTCAGTACCTAACAACGTTACTAATTTCTAGGTCTTTGAAGATGATAAGCATATTCTGGACTTCATTACAAGTTGTGATGTGTTTACTTCCCAAGTTATTGATGAGGTAGAGCCTCAAGAAGCAGAAATTGACTTTGGAGGAATCATGAATCTAAAGACTAATACCATTCCAAGAGGTATGGTGCAGCTTGAACGAATTTTTGATTTAGATAAGATAAGAGATCAAGAACAACAAACTAAAAGGGAGTCTCTCAGCAGCCAGTGTGAAATATATAATATGGGGACATCAGAGGACTTGAAGAATATTTTTATTGGCAAGGTATGTACCCCAGAAGAAAGAAAGGGAATTATTGATACCTTACATACATATCATGATGTAATAGCTTGGAGTTATGAAGATTTGAAAACATATGATACTTCAATCATTACACACACCATCCCTTTGAAGTCAGATGTCAAACTATTTAGGCAAAGACAGAGGCCAATCAATGCTTTGTTAGAACCCATTATTCAAAAGGAGGTGCAGAATCTGCTTTCAGCATGCATTATATTTCCAGTAAGACACTCTACTTGGGTTGTGAATTTGGTTCCAGTAAAGAAAAAGAATGGAGAAATCAGACTATGTGTAGATTTTAGGAATCTGAATAGAGCATCAGAAAAGGATAATTATCCAGTTCCTTCACTAGATGAGGTGCTTCAGATCCATAATGGATCTCAAATGATGTCCTTTTTGGACAGGTATTCTAGATACAACCAAGTTATGGTGCAGTATGAGGATAGGCACAAGACTGCCTTTACTACAAAATGGGAAACTTTTGCTTACAGAAGGATGCCATTTGGGTTGATCAATGTTGGAGCTACATTCCAAAGAGCTATGGACATTGCTTTTAAGGATATAATTGGTAAGTGCATCATTATTTATATGGATGATTTGACTATTTTTTTCAAGAAACGAGGTGATCACATAACAGATTTATGCAAAGTATTCCAAAGATGCAAAGAATTTGGTATTTCACTTAATCCAAGGAAGTGCATTTTTGAAGTCACTGAAGGAAAGTTGTTGGGACATATTATCTCAAAACAGGGTATTGCTATTGATCCTAAGCGAATATAGGCTATTTTGAAAATTTAGCCTCCTGCAAGTAAGAAATAGATGAAGTCATTTTTTGGTAAGATTAACTTTGTTAGAAAATTTATCACCGGATTTGCAGAGATAGTCAAGCCATTGAATGCTATGTTGAAACAAGAAGCAAAAATAGAATGGAATGCAGAGGCTAAGGAAGCATTTACAAAAATCAAGAAAGCTATTGCTGAGGCCCCTGTATTGGTGAGTCCCGATTACACTAAACCTTTTTACATATATTCATTCACTTTTGATCACTCCTATGTTGCGATGTTAACTCAAAAGTCTAATCAAGGTGATGAACACCCTATAGCCTTCGTGAGTACTCCCTTAAAAGATGCAGAATTAAGATATCATAATGTAGAAAAGCAGGCCTATGCTTTGGTCAGAGCAGTGAAGAAGTTCAGGCACTATATTCTAAGGAATAAATTTTTTGCCATAGTGTCTGATCCTGCAGTAAAGTTGTTGTTGATGCAGAATGAGTTAGGCAAACGAAGGGCCAAATGGGTGACTATGTTGCACGAATATGATATGGAAATCCAGCCCATGAAATTAGTAAGAGGAAAAGGACTTACAAACACAATGGCTGAGACTGGTCCTAATCTCACAGCTCAACATTATTACCTTCAAGAAGTATCTCCGAGAGATTGGTATGATGAAATCATTTTCTATTTGTTGAATCAACAGTGTCCTGATCACCTCAATACAGTTTAGAGGCGGGCCTTGCACCTGAGGAGTGGAAGTTTTATGATGAAAGGGGCTATCTTATATAAAAGAAATCATGAGGGTGTATACTTAAGATGTTTGGGAAAAGAAGAATTTGCCAGAGTGATGATTGAATTTCATGAGAAATATGGCATAGGCCATGGTTCTGCATCATCCACTACACACCAGATCTTGAGGGTAGGCTACTACTGGCCCACTTTGTTCAAGGATGTACACCAACATGTGAGAAGCTGTCACATATGCCAAACTATAGCAAGTAAGGAAAAATGTGCAGCTCTTCCACTCTAGCCTATCATAGAGGTAAAACCGTTTGCTCAGTGGGGTATGGACTTCATAGGTCTAATTAATCCTCCATCTTCTACAGGCCACGGGTATATTCTTACCATAACTAATTATTTTACTAGATGGACAAAGGCTCTTGCTTGTAAACAATGTACTTCGGATGTGGTAATCAATTTTCTCGAATCAGGTATTATCAATCATTTTGGTTGTCCACTGTCTTTGGTCTGTGATAATGGTCCTACATTTGCATCACTAAAATTTTCTAATTGGGTGTTTGATCATGGGATTGTTATTAAATTTTCATCCAATTATCACCCTCAGGGTAATGGTCTAGCTAAGTCTTCCAATAAGAACCTATTGATGGTTATTCATAAGTTGTTAGAACAAAATCCTAAGGATTGGCACACCCAACTTCGATTTTCTTTGTGGGCTGACTGAACTAGATAGAAGGCATCCATAGGAACCTCTCCTTATCACCTAGTGTATGGTTTGGAACCTATGTTTCCTATCCAATTAAAAATCCCTACCCTACAGTTTATCAACGAGTACTATAATGAAGAAGATAAACGTGAGGCCCGTTTGGCTGAATTGTTTCACTTGGAAGAGAAAAGAGATGAAGCCCTAGAAAACTTTGCTAAACATCAGGGTGTGGTAAAAACATGGTTTGATAGGAAAGCTAAGGTGAAGGCCTTTATAATTTCTGACTTAGTTCTCTACTGGGATAAAGCCCATGACCGTAAGGGAGAGCACGGTAAATTTGATAAACTTTGACTTGGTCCTTACCAGATTTCAAAAAAATTGGGAGATAATGCTTTTCGTTTGAAAACCCTCACTGGTGAGGATATCTCGCTGCCTGTCAATGGGCAGTATCTGAAGCATTATTTCCAACTTTGAACTATTCTGCAGTTCATCCTGTACATAGTTAGAGTAGGTTTGTTTTCTGCTTTGTTCTGTTGGTTTTGCTTTGGTAGTTAAGGTTTGCTTTGGTTGGTTTCGCTTTTGTTTTTGTTTTTGCTTTTGGGTTCCTTATTTTCTTGGGGTTGTTGCATTTGTATAAAGGGCTATTTTTCTTGGGGTTGTTCTGAGAATTTATTTTATAAACTTTAATCATTTTTTCAGAGTCAAGTGGTGGAATTCTTTTATCTGATGTCCCTTGTACTTAGAATTGGAGTCACTTGTTTTGGATACACTTTGGAATATATTTGGGTCTCAGATTTTTACACTAAAATTAAAGATTCTGGAGTTGCATAGGGTTCTTGAGTAATCTGGCCTGGTGAAAAATCTTATATTCTACTTCAATGTCACTGTGTTCCTCATCCCTGAGTGTGAGTTTCATTACTTACAAAGGTGAAGAAGAAAGGACCTATAATAAAAGAAAAGAGAAAAGGAAAATTTTGAAAATCTGAATAAGCTTCACCTTATCAGGAGTATCCTAGTATCTCTACTGGGGCTATAGACACCTGACCAGTAGTAGAGCTATGCTTGGGAGGGTCACAACGATAACCTGGTCGGGGCTATAGACACCTGACTGGCAGCGATGCTCTATACTGATTGCTTTTGAAGTTTGAACTCTTATGTAGCCTAGTCAAATTTTCTCTGGTTCCCATTTCATTTACAAGATAGGAAATGAATGCATAATACACACACTTGGACCCTAGTATAGGAAAAGGCCTTCCTGCTTATGGTTTTTGAAACTTTGTCCATAGGTGTCCTAATGCGAGGATTGCAACCAGAGATTTTGGGTTCTTGATTCTAGTTTATTCTTGAAATGTTCTGGAGCATTTCCCCAGCAGAGTCGCCATTTGTTGTGCAGTTTTTGCATACATGCCCCACTGAAAGTTGGGGACCCTTTTTTTTCTCTTTTTGGTGTTTTGGCCCTTCTTTCTTGGGGATTTTTTGCTTGCTTGGGCTCGTGCTTTGATGTCCATCTTTCCAGTTGAAGTGGCACACTTATGAATTTTGTTGAAAATCTTGAGTTTTGAATGCATTCCAGAGTTTTCACTATTTTTGAAAAAATCCACTCCCTTCGGATTTTCTCGGTTTTCTTTCGGAGTCCGGAAGTGACTACTTTTTGAGTTTCATGTGCGTGGCTTGTATCCTACTTGTGTTTGAGAGTTGTTTGTTGGCATCACCAGCTCTGGTCCTTTTTCTCTCATGGTACGTAGATATGCCCTCTTCCTTTGCTAGTTACTTTACTTCATTTGCTTTCTAGTCTTTTGTGGCTTAGTTATTTCCTTGGGTGCATGTCATGTCTGGGAGTTTTGGGGTTTCCATTATTGTAACAGTCCACCAGGTTGATCATTGAATGTTTATTCTTGGTCTGGTATTTCTATGCTTTTGGGTTTTTGCTTGCATTGGTCTCAAACTTCCCATCTTAGTGTTTGAGCAAGTTGTGCCTGGTTCTTTGTGCTTTCATGGCAGATGTTTTAGGGTTCTTGATCTAGGGCATAGCCAATCCTTCTTGAATTGATGTGAGGAGTGTTTTAAATTTGTATTTGATCTATTGGAGGTCTAGGTTAAGTCATTGTCGAGGTGCAGGCCTTAGGTCTGTGGTCGTTTGGATCATTTTGGTGAAGGTGAAAAAGATGTGGACTGGTTCGGGTTTCTGACGTCCTCACGGAATTCTGCTTTCCTCGGCTTTTCCTGTTCTTTCTATTTCGCCACTTTTTCCTGGATTTCGTCTGCCTCACTAAAATCCACTTCCTTCGGATTTTCTCGAAGTCCGCAGTCGGGTCATTATGCCGGATTCGTGCTTTAAGTGATAATTTATCTAGTTCTCGCTAAAATCTGTTTCCTTCTGATTTTCCCGGATGTCCCGTGCCTTCTTTGTTTTCTCGGGTTAGTTATAGTTGTTGTTGTTTTCGCTAAAATCCGTCTCTGGCGGATTCTTCTGGGTTTTTTGGGAAAATGTTGAATATGATGGTTATGGGGAATTGCTTTATTGATGATGTATTTGATTGATTAAATAAACTTACGCTAACTATTTCTAAGGTTACTCCTTTGTTAAATTGATGGATTAAAGTGATATCATGGGAGTTTATGTGCTTGGTTCGCTGGAATCTGCCTCGTCCGGATTTTCCCAGAAATCCTCTCTAATGTGGAATCCGCAAAGGAGGCCAAATCCTGAACTTTGAGATATTGATTTCCTGCACTTTTGTTTCTTTTGGATCTTATTGTGGTCATCTTTATTTGTTTGCAGGCAGGATAAGGACAAGATGTTGCTGGTTGAGGCAAAGGGAAGACAACAGATCCAGGTGCAGAGACTTCTACCATCTCTGATGCAGAGAAGGTAAAAGTGGACATAAAGAGCCAGATTCCTGAAAGAAAGCTGACTTTTATTTGTTCAGGAATCACCAATACCAATGTCAGTATGTGGGACTATGAAGAGTTTAAGGCTAAGATGTCAGCACTGAGCCCTCCTTTGTTGGCTAGAACAACTGTGGATTCCGGATTAGCTCATGTAGCAGGTTTCCCTTCCACGGTGCAGTTTTATGAATTGGTACTTGAATGTGCGAGGAACTATGATAGAGGGACAGAAAGGATAATTGGTCCCTAGGGAAGGATTCTGGCAGGATTTAGCCCTATATCCATTGCTTCAACCTTTGATATGCCTGACAGGTCCCATGTGGTGGCCTTTGATATGGATGGTGCCAGGAAATACTATGAGGAAAATGTAGTTAAGTCCCAGTAGGTGATAACTCTTGGTTGGAGAAGCCTAAGTCCCATTTCTCCAAGTTGCCAAAGCAACTATTCAAACTCAAATTCAAAAGGGAATATTACAATGTCATCACTCTTCTCAGCAGACTAGTAGGATTGAAGAGTGCAGGAAAGTTCAAGACTTGGATGTTCAATGTAGTTGCTCGGATGGAGTAGGGAATAGATTATCACTGGGCAGGTGTCATAAGTGCAGTGATCTATGAGAAGTTTTGCAATGTCCTGCAAACCAAGACCTTCACCATGACCTCCTACCTAGTGTATTCATTGGCAAGACTTCACCCATACAAGGGCTTAAGCACTAGGGGTACCTTTGGACAAGATGCTATATATGAGGTATATCCACAGTTGCACTTAATTGGAGGAAGCTACAGAAAACCCAATGATTCTTTCACGATGTACATCACCACATTGCTCCAAGGTGCAAAGCATATGAGAATTTCTGGCAAAGCTAAGGAATTGATAAGGAGATATGGGGCATGGTTTATCCAGTTCCCAGCTTTCTAATACATTAGAATTGATGGTTGTCAAAGGGCTCCCTACAGACTCCCGAGATACTCTACTGATCATATCGTATTGTTGGAGGTCACTAGGTAGATTTGTGACTTCGACATATTTGTGAAGGGAGAAATGCACAAAACAGGTTTTGGGAATGACTTTCCCTTAAAGATAGGAATGGGTGAGGTTTGTCCTTCTATCCAATCTTCTCATTCTTCTGAGGAGGAGATGAGTACTTTTGGTCTCTCTTTCCATTCCAAGAGAGCAAGGTTTGACATCACTGGCAAAGCACAAAAGAAGGCCAGTAGGGAATACAGCCATAAGGCTCATATTGAGGATTACTAGGTTAACCTTGTTGTTGAATTCGAGGTAAGGAAGAAGAAGTTCTCTAGATTACCAGTGGAATTAGTAAGGTTATATAATGTGAAGGCCATCCCTGACCAGCTGGAAGAGGATGGAAACTTAATCCAGGGTCATGTCTATGAGGCAGTGAAAGATAAGCCAGTTGGAGATGTTGACTGGTTAGAAGAAGAGAAAACAATGTCGGACCAAATCATGACCTCGGTGATCAAGTACACCAAAATGTGGTTGAAGCACAAGATGTTAAAATTGGAGAGTGAGGGTATCCCATGTACTTATGATCTGATGGGAGACTTAGAGTCTCATTCTGCTTCTGAGGAATCACTTGAATCATATCCTAAGGGCAAGGAAAAGGTGGATTCGCCTTTCAAAATCTAGGTTAGGGATGTTCAAGTTGAGAAGGTGACAGAAGTGAGTAAACAGAGGAAACCTATCGCCAAGAAGAGGAGACATGCCTCAAAGAAAGAAGTTGAAAAGGACAAAGAAGAGGAAGAGGAGGTGGAGATTACTCCTCCATTGACAAAGAGAAGAAGACTTGCAAAGTTATCTCAGAAACTAGAGGAGGCTCCTAAAACTGATAAGGAGGTTGAGCCACCAGTGGTAGAGGTGGAGAGCTCAAGGGAAAGAACACAAGTGTATATGAGGAGGTCAAGGACTCCTTCCCCAAGGGATACTGCAATTAAGGAAGATGTTCCAGTGAATGTTCCCGTTGTTGAACAGGTAAGTATCTCCATTCCTCGGGATACTGGTAGCACACAAGAAGAACCAAAGAAGGATGAAGATACTAAATATTGGGCGAGGAAGAATTTCAGGAGGGAGACCTTTATAATACGGAGGCAGAAATTGATAAAGTGATTCAATCTCCCTTGGTGGCACATGCAGATTCACCTGTTAAAGAGCAATTGAACAAGTCTCCTCAAAAGGAGGAGATACCAACTAAGGTCCCTTCACCGGTGCAGGTTGTTGTGGAGGACAAATTTTAGGATAAGGAGAATCCAATCATGGATATCCCTAATGCACCAAGTGTTGAGAAGGATACAACTAATGACTAGCAAGAGAAGCAGGATACAGTGCCAATTGAGTCTACTATTCCAGATTGGCTGGATAAGGAGTTGAAAATTAAAATGGTGATAGTAGAGGATGCTCCTCCTAATTGGGATGTCTTGATGGCTAATGTTTTACAAGGAAAGGCTAAGAAGAAGGCTAGGGTTGTGTCCCGAATAGAGAGAGATGGGTCAGGAAACAGGGTGGCCCACATTGCTACCCCTACTCCAGATAAGGATCGGGATAATATAATTTCCAAGAACTATCATGTGCAAACTATTGACCTAGGGCATGCTTCTGTAGAATAGGATATTGAGGAGTATGAAGGCTCCAGTGCTGTAATTGCAGGTAGATTGAAGAAGGTTGTGCAAACTAGGTATGAATTGGAGAGAGAAAATGAGAAACTAAAGAAGTATTTGCAAGAGTTGATGAAACCCTTGCAGGCTATTAGCTCTTCCTCCTCTGCTGCAGGTTTCTTGCCTCAAGAAACAATCTCCGAGCTGGAAAAGATGAAAGGCACCACACATGCTATAGTTGCTTGGTTGCAGGGTGTCCAAACCAGGGGAGATGCAGCCATTAAGGACATTTTGTTGACTAGAAGATATGCTATGAGATCGGTGGATTGGTCGAAGACTGTATTGGCTCAAGACAAGGAGGATACTGATCTCCTACTGCAGAAAGCCACAACAATTATGGAGTTCACCAAAGATAAGTTGGCAAAGAGTGGGATTCTTCCTTTTCCAAGGGTTTCTGAACCTTGGGAATGGTTTGAAATCCTACAAATGAGGCAGAGGGCCTTAAAGAAAATTCATAAACAGGCAAAGAAGATTGAGGATACTCTGAATGGTATCCATGATAAGTGTATCTCATTCTTTGAGGTCATGACAGGAAGGAATAAGTTTTCTCTGAAACATCTTAATCTGAAGCAACTTAGGAAATGGTGCAGGAATGTTTATTCTCCAATCAGTGAAGGACCAGTTATTGGGCATCAGCTAGATGATGCTGCAACCTATATTGCAATTATGGACAGATTTCTAACCAATAGAGCTAATTGGGATGGTGTAGTTAAGTAGGCAAGAGATGACATCAAGTCTCTTGAGAGAAGGATTAGGATTTTGCCTATGCCACTGGTTGTTGAACTATATAGAGTCTTGTTGGCCGTACATGGTGAAGAAGATTGAGCTAAAGACAAAGATGGGAAGTAACTATGTAGGGTTACATTGAGATTTATGCTTCCCATTATTCACATGCATTGGGCCGACCCTTCTTGTGCCTTGGCCGACTCAGATGAAATTGGTGCTAATTGCACATTTCATGGTTATGTTCGAATATCTTTGAGGCTGACCTCTTGTAGGTCATGTTTTTATTGTAAATTCTTCTTTTTGGGCCAACCTATCTTAGGGATTCTCTATAAAATAGGCATGTTGCCTCATTTGAGAATATAGATAGACATATAGAGATAGGGAGAAAATAGATAAGTGATAGAATAGAGACTTGATATTAGAGCGAATTAGGGTTTATTTTCAAGCAAGTGTTGTAACAGAAAACTGGAGTTGTTGCTATTTTGGATGACTTAATATAAGTGAGATATTATGATTTGGTATCTATCTTGTGGAGTTTCATCTGGCATGGTTCTTTTTGTTCTATCTTTAAAATTGCTTATGAGTTTATAGTTAAAGGGTTTGGTGATGCTTAGGGTTTCATGTTTGGAATGTTTGCAGCGATCTCTAGTCCATACTTTTTGTAGTTAGTTGATTGTTAGCTGCTTTGCAAAGTTAGCCTGGACTTAAAATTGTGCTTAGCTCAGTTATAAGGATTTGTTCATCTCAATTGCAATAGGATTGGCTGAATGAATGTTTGTGATTTGAAAATATTTAAATACCTTAGAAGATTGCACTATTTCTGTGAAATTATAGATTCATCTGGGTTAAATAGAAAGTAGTTTATGAGAGATCAGTTCGTTTTGAGCATTTTATCTTTTGGCATTTTCAATATTAGGTTTAAAAGTAGTCTTAGAATCATCTTTGAAACCTTTGTATTTTGTTGTTTCTTTATTATCAGGGTTCAAATCAAGATTCTAAGTATCAATTCATTGTTTAGATCTGATAAATTCGAAATCCAGTATTTGCTTGTAGTAAGGTCCCTTTGTGATTACCAGCATTTTCACATTTACCACTGATTTGTTTTGTTGCATTGTTAAGACCTGACATTAGAGACCTTGGGGTTATCTCATTTCCCATAGAGATTTACCTTTCAAGAGAGATAGGATATCATATTTTGTCTAAGTTGTTGATGTGCAGAAAACACCATCAACACTATGATCGTGATAAAGCTACTCTTGGTATTTGGAAGGTTTGTGCTTAATTGTTCTATGTGTTTTACAGTGATTTGGTCAGCCTTGTGTTAAACACTATCTTCAAATTTATTGAAGTGTGTGTTTGGGTCACCCTCATTCTAATTCCACCCTAAGATATTTTGGCACCAACCTAATTTGAATTTAATGTTGGATGGTCGGCTTTGGATATGCTTCAAAGTTGAAGATGGTATAAATGTAAGATGTGTTAGTAAGAAAGAAGAGCGAGAACAAATAATAACACACAAGAGCGAAGAAGAGAGATAAACACAAAGAAAAATTGTAGATAGATATGAGATTGATGCTATTCAGTGAGTGTGTGTGATGCGAGTGTGGCAGATCAATGCTAAGCCTAAATGTTTAGTTTTTAGATGTAGTGAGTAGAAGGTGTACTTTATCATTCATGCATGTTTGTGAGTGGTTGTGGTGGATTTCTCTATTGCATTAAGATTTTCGTCTCTCTATAACATATCTCTTGTATATTTGTGTCAGTGAGCCCTCTAGATTGTTAGCCCTATTGGACAGCGAGTCTTGTTTTGGACAGTGAGTCCTTGTTTTGGTAGTGAGCCTCTTGTAATCAGTTTTGACATTCTCCATAGTGTGAGTTAATCCTCACCATGGTTTTTCCCTCATTGGGTTTTCCACGTAAATATGGTGTTGTGTTTTTGTGATGGTTTTTAGTTTTTGCACTTGCACTTAATGTTTAATCATTTAAGTAGTGTTAAGGATTAGTTCTGATAATTGGATTAAAGGTTTAATTATGTGACAACTGATTCACCCCTGCTCTGAGTTGTCCTATTCAACATCAATTCATTCTTTTCAATAACTTCTCAATCAATTTCTTCAACATTTCCAAGCTAACACCAGACCTCAAGTCACATTGACTAATTTATTTCATTGTAAGCAAGGGGTGAAGGAGAATTTGACTGACTTTATAGGGCACTACCAATCCCTCTTCTCTCAAATCTCATAGTCTCTTCTGAATGTTGATGTGCAAAGGATTTTCATTAGAAACTTACAACCACATATTTAGGAGAAAATATTGTTGATGTGATATCCTTCATTCACACATCTTTGCACAATTCTTTATGATTACCAACTTTTGATTAGCCAATATAAGGGATTTTCCTCATCAACCCACATTGGTCAGTCTATGGCTGTTGCCCCAAATTATCAATCATTCAAGAAAAAAATAAAAATAATCATCAAAATTAATTCTCCTTCTTTCAACAATATTCAAGAATAGGTTGTGGCTGAAACACATTATGTTTCAACCCCTTATCAATTTAAACCAAAGAATCGATAGTTATGGAGGAGTTCTTCTACATGCATAATTTGTATTACAAGCAATCAAAAGTCTCGGTTAGAGAAAATGATGGTTCCACTTGGTCTACCATTGGTCCCTTGACTCTTCATGTCTAGGTTGGACCAAAAATCTTAAATTTACCTTTTTTCCATCATTCCTACCTAAGAATAATTTTATGTGAAGTTGGGTCACCCATGATTCACTTCCATGAGCATGGTCTCCTCTGTAATCCATAAATTCCTAAATTTTCCATTTGAAGGAAAAGTGCACACTATATATCATAGTGGATTTAGACCCTTGTCCCTTGGTAGGAAAATTTCACTTGATTACTTTTGGCCACAATTAGCTGAGACTATTCGGCCCCACGATGATCTTATTTTTCTCTTATAAAAAATTCAAAGATAGTAAAATTTATCAGTTGTCTATCAGTAACTCCATATCTTCCATTATAATTGCTACCCTTAAGTTCCCTTTGTTTCATGTGGCTATGACAATAGTTCCTCTTGTTCCACAGGTGGTGAAGGAATCAAATCTTGAATTGGGTATCCTCCCTCGACCTTGAGTGTCTAGTGTCTATACTACAATTCCACCTCTGCCATCCTATCTAGGACCACAAAGCAAACACCCAACACAACCTAGACCTCCTCACACTTTGGTGAATTATTTTTCTTCCTCCTATCTCTTCAAAATTGAAAGGAAAGCAATCTAGTGTGCAAAACCCCCCCTCCTATTTTCTCCCAACCTTTAGTGGTTCCTTTCGTTCTTCCTCTTATAAAGGAATAAAAGGCACCAACATTGGGAAACACCTAGGTTCCCCCTACACATTCTCTTAATCATACACAATGAAATTGTAATATGAACACAAGAGATTGTGATATTGCTATCAGGATTCAATTGTGTAGTTTTACGAGTCAAAATCATTGACCCATGTTTCATAAGTAGTGGTTCACAAGAACTCATCTCTCATGATAATGAATAATAAGGTAGAGTATGGGTTCATAAGCGCGCTTGAGCTAGAATAGTAAAAAGATGGGTGACCTCCCAGGAGGGCCCAATACTTCACCTTTGTGAGCATCACCTAGATGCAATGAGAGCTAAGGGGACTATTCATTATCATGAGAGATGAGTTCTTATAAACCACTACTCATGGAACATGGGTCAATGAGTTTGACTCGTAAAACTACACAGTTGAATCCTAATAGCAATATCACAATTTGACACGCTGTGGAAAATACCTCCTACTTATCAAACAAGAGATGATTTCATGTTATGGCTCACTAGCTTGTGATAGAGAGTGAACCTTCACCTAATAATCCTTCTCTTATGTAGTCAAATTTTGATGTGGTCCCACTCCTTCACCCATATTTGTCATCCCCTAAATATGTTTCACCCTTATTTTCTAAGCATAGTTTCGATCCCTACTTTTTTTATCCAATCCAAAAGCTTAAGCACTTGCCACCTTCACCACACTTGAGTTTGTAAGATTCTTCTATTTCTCCTCTTAATGCTTCTTCTTTTGTGATTGATACTGATCGCAACCATGTTGTTAGCACTACCATATCACCCATTTTGGTATATTCAAATAATGATTCAGATGATATGGTTGAACTATTGAAAAACCATTCACAATTGTCCTTGATTTTTATGCAATCAATGAACTTGGCTTCTAGGAGCATGCACGATGATCCTTCTCTGGTGAATGATCCATCAAGTACCAAACTAGGTGCCTCTCCTTGTACTACACTCATTGCATTCTCTCTAGCATGTTTCCCAATATCTTTGTATGATGAGCAAGATTGGGATGTAGACAATCTGCTATAGACCGGATAAAAAATGTGGTACCCTTTCTCTTTGTGTTATGCTTGCACATACTGTTACCCTCGTAATGTGCTACCTAGTGTGTATTTTTTGTTAGTTCTCTTCGGATTACCCTTGATGCTCTTTTTGGTACAAGGATACAATAGAAACTAATCCATTGTGACATTCTTCTTTATGTATCTTCATTCTTCCATTTGTTGTAAATGCAATTTTTACGCCTCTTGGGGACAATGTAAAGAATCGAAACATTTAGTTCTCTTCCATGTTGACCCATATTTTTTTTCATGTGCTCTTCTTCCCTTGTACTCATAGTTCCACTATATTTGGAAAATGATGTCAATTCAAAATTATTATTTTTGATATACAATATTTATCATACATTCATAATGACCACAAGTGTTTGAATCTCTAATGTGTTATTATATGATATTGCTTGTTATATATTGCATCGCTTTGATTTTTTTATCCTAGGGCAACCCTTCATCACAATGTCACTTTTGGGTACATATCATTTGGCATATGGCTTCTGGAAAACTCTTGTGCCTTTTTTGCATGTATCACTCTTTCTACCTTAAAGACAATTGCTCTTGATTGGTGTTAGCAATTACTTTAAGCTGGGGGCATACATGAAACTACACACTTCACTTTGTTAACACACCACAAATCTGATTGTGATATCACAACACCTATTGATCATCTTTGTAGCACTTTATCAGAGTTACCCAACAAATAATGTGTTTTTATTGGACCGTAAATTTTGATATTGTTGACATGAACTCACCTAGTAAATAGTGGATTTTACTAGCCTATGTTGTTTTCATTTGCTACTTGTGAAACATGCCTAATAAACATTGGCTTCTACTAGAATGTAATTTTTTCACTTTTTCATGAGACACCTAGCAAACAATGGAATTTTCTAGCCTATGATTTATGAATATTTCCTTTGGTATGGATCCTAGTAAGAATATTTGAATCTTAGTAGTCCATGATGTAATACTTTGTATGCTTTTTTTTATTGTATATACTTTATGTATACCCCATGTATTCTCTTTGTATGCTCAATGTATGGGTATGTGCAGGATCATCATGGAAAAAACAGGCCTTTAAGTGGCAATCAAAATTCAGAAAAATCAGAGTTAGACAACTTGACGTAAAAATTTGAATAAGTTATCTATATTATTTCAAAAATATGTAAGAATAGAATCTATAGCAAATTGAGTGTAATTTCTAAACTACTAGATATATTTATTTATTTTAAATCTATTTGGTGAAAATTTGAAATTTCAATGCAGTAGTACTTAAATTTCAAGGAAAAAATAAGAAGTAGGTGTATGTCTGACCACCCTAACCACAATAAAATGATAAGATTTTAGATATAAGTCAAGGACTCATGTCCCATTGTGATGCATATTTTTTTGTATTTTTTTTCCAAGTAAATAATTAATTATGAATTTTTTATTACAAATTTTTAAAAATATAAAAACTCGTATGTTTGACCACCTTAACTTGGTCAAAACTTCATGAAATTAATTTTTTTTTTTTAATCCTATAGTATGTGAAGCATGTTTTGGATTCAAAAAATGTGATACGGTTTGAAAGATATAGATGTTTTTCAATCAACCTATCAATCAGGACTTTAGTCGTAATTCAAATAGGAAATTAATAATAATTATTTATTAAATTCAAAGTAAAGCATAATTTATATTGATGGAAATCTGAGAATCTCCTTTAAAAACCCTTTTCGTTTCATCAATTTAGGGTAAGAAAAAAGTCGTCAGCCACATGGGCGAAGTCTAGAAAAGCAAGGTAAGATGTTAAACACATTTTTTGTGTTGACTTCTTAGGATTGGCATGTGCTAGCCAAATTCCAAAGCAAACCCGAGGCTAATCCCTAGGTAATAGGTTTTGTGTCAGACATATCGGATATCTGATTCAAATCGGATATCCGATTTTTTTTATATATAATTTAAAAAAATCTAATATAGTTTTTAATATATGATTTAAAAAATTACAATATCCAAATCAAATATCCGATTTGTTTTATATATAATTTTAAAAAATCAAATATAGTTTTTAATATATGATTTAAAAAATTGCAATAAATAGTTTATAGTTTAATATATCTAGTTGAGAATATACAATATAGTTTATAATTCAATATATAACATATAATTTATGATAATCTCTTATGGAATTATGTATAATATATAATATATTATATTATTATGTATAATATTTATATATTATTTATATATTTTAGTAAATGTATAAATATTTATATATATTAAGTTAATATATAAAATATTATATAACTAATTAATATCACTAATATATAAAATATTTAAATATTATCTCTTTCCCTCTCTCTCTCTCCCTCCCTCTCTCTCTCCCTCTCCCCCTCTCTCTCTTTTTATCTCTCCTTCCCCCTCCTAATTCTCTCTCTCTATCCTTTTCTCTCTCTTTCCCACTCTCCCTCTCTCCCTCTCTCTCCCCTTCTTCCTCTCTTCCCCTCTCCCTT
>CM021105.1:639142097-639176628 GCA_007115665.2 Sequoiadendron giganteum | reverse complement strand
TTCTCTCTCTCTCTCTCTCTCTCTCTCTCTCTCTCTCTCTCTCTCTCTCTCTCTCTCTCTCTCTCTCTCTCTCTCTCTCTCTCTCTCTCTCTCTCTCTCTCTCCTCCTCTTCCCCTCTTCCTCTCTGCCTCCCCCCCTAATTCTCTCTCCCTCTCTTAGACCCTTCTTCCCCTCTCTCTCTCTCTCCTTCCCCTCCTCCCCTCTTCCTTCCCCCTCCTAATTCTCTCTCCCCTCCTTCCCCTCTCCCTTCTGCCTCCAAATTCTCTCTCTCTCTATCCCTTTCCCTCTCTCTTTCCCTCTCTCCCTCTATCTCCCATTCTTCCCCTCTTCCTCTCCCCTCTCTCTCTCTCTCTCTCCTTCCCACTCCTAATTATCTCTCTCTATCTCTCCCTTTCTTCCCCTCCTTCCTATTTCCATCTCCCCTCCATTCTCTCTCACTTCTTCCCCACCTCCTTCCTTCTCTATGTCTCTCTCTATCTCCATCTCTCTGCATCTCTCTCTCTCCTTCCTCTTTTCCTCTCCTCCCCTCCATTCTCTCTCTCTCCCTTTCCCTCTATCTTTCCCTCTCTCTCTCCCTTTCCCCCCCTCTCTCTCTGTCCCCCTTTCCCTCTCTCTCTGTGTCTCCCTTTCACCCTCTCTGTCTCCCTTCCCCCCCTCTCTGTGTCTCTCTTCCCTTCTTCCCCTCTCCCTCCTAATCCTCTCTCCCTCACTTTCCCTCTATCTTTCCCCCTATCTCTCTCTATCTCTCTCCCCTTCTTCCCCTCTTCTCCTCTCCCTTCCCATTCTAATTCTCTCTCTCTCTCTCTCTCTCTCTCTCTCTCTCTCTCTCTCTCTCTCTCTCTCTCTCTCTCTCTCTCTCTCTCTCTCTCTCTCTCCATTTATCTCTTTATCTCTTGTCCACCCTCGACCTCCTAATTACTCTTGGATTTATGTGTGCCACAAATCGGATATCTGATTTGTGGCACCAAAATTTTACCACCACAATACACTTTTAAATGTTTTTCAAATATTGCTCGACCCCAAATCGGATATCCGATTTGTAAATCTTAGGCTTGGGCATTGCTATGGAGCAATGTACTGACACCCAACCCAAGAAAAAGTCAACTTAGTATTTTTCGCATTTTTTGGGCGAGTGCAAAATGCTACTTTTTTCATATTGCCACTTTTTGGCCCATCATGATCCTGCACATGCCCATATGTTTGATTTGTCTTACTAAGCATACTTGATATATATACCTTCTTGCCTTGTGTATCATGTGTATGTGTTCTTTTTTATCTTAACATTGTATTTTGGTAGGATCCTAAGTCTAGGGGCTATTGCATCTCCTAGATTAGCGTTGGCCTATCTCTCCAGTGTTTTAGGGAAAATACTTTGGCTTCTCTATAATTTATTGTGTGTGTGAATGTAAGTGCATACCCTTGCTAAAGTGGGGGCTAAATGTAGTGTCGTAAATTGTTGTTGCTTATAATTTCACAATAGGCTTGACACTCAATTTGGTGTATGTGTATAATTTTGTTTGTAATGTGTTCATTTCACCACCTTTCTAAAAAACTTGGTTAAATCCTTTATCATTGTGCCCTTTCAACATAAATTATTCCTAGACACTAGCACGACATGCTAGCATCTTGGCCATTTACGCAAAAAATTTAGAATTTAAAATTTGGCCTATATGTGCTTGATCTCATTTATAAGCAACCTATTCTCTCCTTCACTAGTCTAGACAATAAAAAAGAAAGTTAGAAACAAACAAGCAAAAAAAGCAAATGATCAGAGACATGATCCAAGCAATCTACAATAGGGTGATCCCACAATACTAGTTTACAATTTTTGGCCAAACTGGATACTAAACTGATTTTTTCTAACTAAATCTTCACTTTCGGGCACCTATAGCAGCTAAATCGTGAGGAATTTGAAGATGACGCAAACTAGTGATTTGTGACATTTTGTCTGTAGATTCTAAATATATTTTTTTCAAAATTTTTGGAATCATATTGCACTTCTTTTTCCATCTCCTTTGAAAACTAGTTTTTTTAGTAAGCACCATTTTTAAGGAGTGATGCTCACCATATAACACAACTTTTTTTCCATGAAGGATAAAATTATATTTTTTTCGAATTAAGATTTGTAACTATGATATATAGTGCTTCCAATTGGTTTCATAGTGTTTTATTGAATATTTTTTCCTTAATCAAGTTTCGAATTCAAACCAATTATAATTCAAACATAGGCGGATTGTATAACACAACTTTTTTTTTGATACGCAAGAATATCTTTATATTAGAATATAGATAAAAGTTTTAACATCATATATCAGCCATCACATGAGAATAAACCAGTATCGACCATCCAGAAATTAATGCCAAAAAACCATATTAGTCCATGATAAACTACCCACTAGACCAACCAAATTCCTACTAGCCTACTAACACCAAAACAACCACCATGCCACCGCTAAAACTAGAGCAACGACCAGACATTGGAAATAAAAACCCTAACCTACGATACCAAAAACTGACCACCAACCACTTACATTAAATGATTTAGTTCTACGAAATCTTTAAATTCGCTCTTCCAATCCACGCCTTCAGCAACCACCATCCCAAAGAAATGCTTTAAGAACTTCATTGCCACCACCACAACCATCCTATGCTTCATGAGACTAGGTCCACTCAAATCCAAAAGAAACGGATATAATTTTATGGATTCGGCTAACTCCATCAGGTGCTCCAAGTCACAAGGATGTAGAACACCTCTCCCAGCTACCACCGCACGTAGGACATCATCGACCCCTTCCACCAAATCCTCCCTGAACATTTTTTCCATCAATACCTTTGCCTCAGCTTTTACAACCTGGTTATCCAGGAGAGAAGCCAAGAACCGAGATGAAACATGCAAATTGTCTCATCCATACTCCTTGATTGCCAAATGCCCGGCACCCAAGACCATTTTAGTCACCACCACCACCAAAGGGTCATTTTTTAGCAGAATTCATTTCAAGCGTTGGTCCATCACTTCTCGAAATGAAGCCTGTCGAGCTGACGATTGTAAAGAAATCAGGGTATCCACCCCAAATTTTGCCACCCCATCCACCAACACCTCTATCACAAACTAATAACACTTGGCCATTGAATCCCAAGTGTTGAACACACACAACCAGAAGAAGAAAGCACACCATCTACCATCGGCAAAAATAAAGAGAAAACCCACTTTTATCGGCCTAAAAGCCAACCCATCTTGGAGTGATTCCAAGTACAGATCAGCCACCACCCTTCCAAATAATGCTTTTCCAAACGTGCCGAGGCTAGCCAAAGGACTAAAAAGCTTGAGGCGAATGCAAGCTAGTTGTTATCGAGGCACACAAACTCTCCATATCTTTATTGCATTTAATATGGAAGAAAATACATCTTCATCCACCAACGACTCTAGGAACCACCCACCTCAGCCCATAAGCCCCACTCCATCTGACACCATGGAAAAATTGCCATGTCCCCTCCACCTTGTTGGAGGGGTGCCCACCCTTCCTCCCAATAACACATAACTTTTTTTGTATGTATCAAAATTCTCTTTTTTTGTTGGATCAAGGACTTCAATATCTGGTGCACTCATATTTTTCAATTTTTTTTTGATAATCTTCTATTTTTCCACATGTGCAGAACAGAGAACTTGATTTTCGATGAAAAACCTACATTCACAAGAAATAAAAAATAAATATAATAATTAAATTAAATTTATTTAATAAGGATAAAATCATTATATTTTCTAAAAATATGTGATTTCAGCAAAAATTAGAATCTCCCAGAAATTGTAAACCAGCATTGTCGGATCACCCAATATGCAATATGCTAATTGATGAACTCCACTATTAAAATAAGTTTATATTAATGTATCATGTTATTTTTCTTATTTATTGTTATTATTATATGTACTAACACTTAAAACATCTCAAAGAAGCATCTTCCTTCTCCTTGTGAGTGATTTGTGTGGTATCATAGATCCAAAAAGGGTTTCAGATTAGAATGGTAAAATATATCATTATGTTATTATTGTTATTATTATTATTGCTTACATTGCTTCTACTCCCTCAAGAGAAAACACTCTTTATAATCAATCATCATTGATGTTGTGGAGGTGGGAATACCAACACAGGGTTTGACTAAGGAAAGCCCCTATACAACACAACCCTTATCCCCTTTTTATTTTGTAGGTGTCTAGGTTGATGTCATGGAAGGAAAATTTGACATCTCAAGAATTTTGGAGACTCCTAAACCCTATCTCTTGCCTTTTATAGTTTATCATGAGAATATTGGGTCATCATAATTATACAAGAATATTCACAAAATGACTTTCGATTTTCTCTATCATAGGTTTTCAGACAATATCAAGACTATACAAGCTATAAACCCTAACTCTAAGCATCCTTAGGACTACAGTGTGATACACTAGCATCTTGCATATTTAGCTCTAGATTTCAGTGCCAAGTTCCTCTCTGTATCTTTTTTCTAGATCTACATTCTATTTCTATCCATTTATTCTATAGCATCTACATTCTATCACATTTAGTCAACTTAGTCATAGCTAGCCTAATCTATTGCATCATAACATCAATCCTTGCATTTAAAACAAAGAGACCAAAACCCTCAACCAAAAGTTTTATTGGCTCTCCCTTTAGGAGAATAGCCAAGCTCAACCCCTTGGTTGATTTTGTGTCGCAATGTTTAGGTTATAAGATTGATTGTGATTTAGTCATTTAGTCGAGAACCCCCCTATCTTCAACACCAAACACAACTTTAGGATACATATGAGAAACACTAAATATGAATTCTAAATTAAATACATAAATCATAAAAATTTACCCAAGGGTACTATAGAGGATTTAGGATCTTCAAACTAGGTGAATATTACTTTAGGAGGAAGACCTAAAAAGCTTCCAAAATATTGTGTGCAAGACACAAATGTTATACAAAAAAATTTAACAAAGAAAATATATAAGAAAAAATATAATACATACAAATAAAACACAATACAAATACTCAAGCATAATGAACACACGGGGAAAAAACTCAAGAAAAAGAAAAGAGAGAAGGAGCATGAAAAATATGTATAAAGAGGTATTTTCATGCAATTTATTTCTAAAAATAACACCAAATATGGCTAGAAATATGTATTATGCTAGATCCCATACAATTATTTTGATCATCTATTATTATTACAAGCTTCATTATAGGATAACCATGAAAAGAGGTAAGACATATGAAAACCCATAAGCTAGTAAGTTGTATGATGCTAGGTGGATCATATGTTATTGAGTTGTGAAGAATACAAAATTCAACAATACTCTAGAGATTATAAAATTGATGTGTGTGTAATAAGAGCCCCCATAAAATAATTGTATGATACAATGAATGTGAGTTATTATAAAGAAAGGAATGCAAAATAGAAACATGTTTAACATATAAAACACCAACAATGATATTGTAGTATTAAACATATAACATTGATCTCATGGAATGACATCACACAATATAGAGATGCCACATGAAGTATACATCATTTGAAATACATACACACTAAGGGATCCATAGACCTAGGGTCACTATAATTATATAATAAATTATCATGTGTATCAGTAAAGGAAGGAACTAATAAGTCTTCATTTCCCGAACTATGAGTATAAAGGAATAATAAAACATGAAAATAAATTAAAATTTTGGGTCAACATGTAGAAGAGGCCTCAATGCCTCAATTCTTTACGTCATCCAAAAAAGTTAAATATAAATATATAAAAAATAGAATAATATAGCTACATAAAGAGGAATGGCACACAATTTTAATCTACCATGTATCCATGTACCTACAAGGGTATCATGGTTCCTCCAAGAGTTATTAACAAGCATAAACAAGCATGAATAGGGATCAAAAAACAAACAAGAAAACATATAAAATATAAAGATATGAAATAATTGCTCTAAATAACTTCATCAAACATAAAATCACTCTCCTAGTATTGATCATAAGGGGATGGAGGATGAGCCTATAGAGGAAGAATGATTAGGACAGTATTGGGCATATCACCTACAACAATAGTGAATAATTATCTACAATTATAAATTTCATCATGAATATCTTGTAAGGAAAGTGTTAACAATCTTGTGAAGATTGGGGAAAATATCAAAATATCCACAAAGGATTCAAAGAAATTCCCCTTGGGAGAGGACACATGTCACTCAATATTAGAATTTAAGTGATAAGAGGAACATCACTACTAACAATTTGAATGAGAGTAGTGGTAGGAGCAGAAGAAGTAAAAACTTATTTTATAAAATGAATAGATGTAGAGTGGTCTAAAGGTGGTGGAGAAGGTGGGTTTATATTTCTCTTATGTGGTGGAGTGGTATAGTTGTATATTTTACTTTTGGGATGTGGGTGGGAGATATCAATTTCTATAGTTGTAGGATTAAAAAGAGTATAAAAAATTGATTCCAAGTGCATTGGAATGGGACAAGAGAAGAAAGCATGGAATTGGAAATGAAACTTGTGTTAGGAATATCTAGTGGCACAAAGAAGGAGGAATGTTTGGAATATCAATAACAAAAAGTGAGCCCATTGAAGTAGCCAATATTATGTGCACTCTTTTGGGGTGAGGCTCATCAAGATCACAACATGGGACAAAAAAAGTTGCAAGAGAAACATGAGGAGGTGGAAAAGGAGGAGATGGAGGCATGACAATATTAGGATGAAATTGCATCAAATGAAGGTGCTCAAAGGTGTGTATCTCTATAGAAGCTTTCTTGGGATCTAATACCTTCAAATGACACATATTATGATGTGCAATTTGGTTCTATAAATGATGGGATCAAATGTAGTTGTAGGAGAAGGTATAGGATATCTATGTTCCACTTAATGGATTTTCATCATGTCTAGATTAGGAGGAGGAGAAGTCCTGGTAAATAGAGGTCAAGATACCTGGGGTACGCATGGTGAATCCTACACCACAAGTTCCTTTCCTCATTCTATTGTAGAGAAAAATAGAGGAATATGAGGTAGCAATGGAGGGTGAGGTGATGGTACATGGGATAGTTATCATCTACGTGATACTTTCCCTTTCCTATCAAAGGGTTAGGTCTAGGAATAGCAAGAACCACAAAAGGATGGAAGACATAGGGAGAGGATTTGTGTAGTATGGGTACCTTTCCTCATTTTCATAGCATCAAGTTAAGGAAGACAAGGAACCACTAGTGGTTGTAATACCTTAGGGGGAATGGGAGGTTATCCCAAAGTTAAGAATGTTTGTCCTTATCTACCACCAATGATATGCATTGGGATAGAAGTAGGTTTAGAAGGTTTGATGATCGACAAGGAAGTGACTATGGGGGAAGAAGAAGGTGTTGAAGAAGAGGACCCTAAGTGACTCACTTTGAAATTTGAATATTATTTAAATAAAATTTCTCTGCAAGGTTGTAATGGTCCTAAAGGTGAAGGCCAAAAATGATCAAGATAAAATCTACAAAGAGACATGAGTTGTTTGTATTAGTATGCTAGATAGTTCGAACTATGTTTTCATGTGAAAATTTTAAGAATTTGTGAGCCACGAAGGTAGCTTCTTCCATGAAATTTAACCATGAAATTCCTAAATTCACATGGAATAAGTCAAATTGGACTAATAAAGTGATAGAACCTATGGTTGGAAGCGACAAGTCATCATGTGTGTGTATGAAAACTTATGAATCATAATACTTGTCTTGATGAAATTGGTTGATATAGAGGATTTATTATATAATGATTTTAACCCTACTAGCAAGGTCAATGATAAATCCATTGATGGTTTTCTTATTGAACTAAGCAACTTTATACATAGGACCACCCTCTATACCAATAGGAATATAATTAGAATAAAATGATATGATGGTGCTAGAAATGTCAAACACCCAAGATAATTGGGGGAAAGTATCCACCATACTCACCATATCATTAAAATAAGGAGGCTTAGATATATAAGGAATAAGATCAAGTTCGATATAATTAGCAAAATGTGTAGGGAAATGATTAGTATAAATTTGTTAATTTTGATTTGGCTTTGCAATAGACAATTGAGTTTTTAGGTCCATCGAGAAGTTGGATAGTATCTAAATCAATATTTTCTTGGACTAAATGTCAAAGATGAATGCATCTCTTGATATTGTTTCCAAGGACTCAATAAAATTGACAAAAATCCTTTGGGTCATATGAAGTAGGAAGAGATTGGTTATTCAAAAGAGTTCTAATAGAAGGAAGTTGAATTAAGTTCTTTTTTAGTATTTTTTGCATAATAATATAGAGATATTTAGATAATTTGGTAAATTATCATTTCCTTTGAGGAACTACAACCAAAACATCTAAATCTTGAGAATTATTAACAACATTTGTATTTTGTTGGAAGTATTTATTTTTCTTATAGTTTTAAATAGTTTTTTGAAGAGGTGCTACCTTAGGAATCAATGGGATTCAATGAGGTATATCCATCAAACTAAATCATGAGCTATTGATAATCTTACAAGGTCATGCAAAGATGTGCAAAATATTTTTATTTTATTAAGAGCATTTTACCGTGTAGTGAAAGCTACAAACTTATGGTGAGCACATATTATACATCAAATTTTGGTTGTGCATATAGAATTTGTGAGAAAACAGATTGGTAATGAAAGATAAAGTTAGTTACCTTCTCATTTTGCCCTTACTTACAGTGAGATTTGTAAATGTGACCTACAGTTCATTGTTTGCTTGGAAGTGTTGGAGGAACTGGTTTACCAATTGCTCAAAATTCTTTATGGAATTATTATGAAGTTATTAGAACTAATATAAGGTTGTATCTTTTAATTACCACAGGAAAATATTTGCTATAAAATCATAGTAAGGGGCAGTGAAAGTATAGGCATTAGTTTGAGGATCTCCTATCTATTGTAATTTTTGAACTATGATGCTTCAAAGCTCATGGGTAAGGGAGTGGTAGTAATTTACAAAGATAGAGGGCTACACCTATAATACCGAGTAAGAGGTTGAGTGGATTTGGTATCCATGGAAGCAAGCTAGATTTGTAGTTGTCCAACTTTTTGTAAAAGTTGGTTAATTACTAGATCTATGGTATGTGTGTGATTGGTAAAAATTTATGTACTTAATGAGTGAGAGGGGAAGACCCTAGGGGAAAAGATGTACCAATATTTGTTCCATATGACCCTAAGAATAAACTTAATAGAAGGGGGTGTAATAACCATGATTATGGGGTTTTTACCATATGCATATTTAAAATCGACATTGACAAAAATTTGTGTTGGTGATGTTTGAATGAGAATCAATTGTATTTGTAAAAATAAAAGTGTAGGATGGGACATTGTCTTGGATAATGTGTACTGAAACTTAAGTAAATTGTAATGTTTCAAGTTTGTTTATCAAAAAATTTAAATAGCACAAATAAAAAAAACTATTTCAGAGAGTGTGTCCCTAGCTAATAAGTCTTGAAATTGATGTAGATGTTGATCTAAGTTTTGCATTTGAGAATCAAAGGCTTCAAGAGCAGTTTCATGATTGAAACCTACATCCACATGAGGAGAAGTTTTATATGGGGAAGCAATATCTAAGGTTATTGGAGGAGGGGATGGAAGCATCCCAGTATAAAATTGTTCACGTGTGAAATCACATGCAATGAAAATAGGTGTTGTGAATGTTCTTGAAAGTGTCGTGTTCTATGTGTGAATGATTATCTAAACAACTTTACTTAGGTGGAGATATTGGATTGTAAAATTCATAAAAGAGTATACAACACATAATCTTAACTACCACAAAAATAATGAGGGAAAGAGACCCTTTAAATTTTTTTATTTTTTTATTTTGAAAAGATAAAAAAAATTGTGTTGAAACAACAAGTTCACCAAAATGTAAAGGGGGGAAAAGTTAATTGCTTCAAAGAAAAATCCTATGAGATCTAGCCTTACTATCTTTAAATTAGGATAAAATAGTAGCTTAGGTTTTCCTAAATCTACCTTAGTTATCCTTTTTATCCAAAATTTATAATTAAACACAAAATTACAAATTACAATGTGAAACGTCCAATTATAATAAACTACTGAAAAGTTTCTCTTTACAAAAGATAAATTATAATTTTATTCTAACAGAGATGTAAACTACTAATCATAAGGGAGATACATATATTTTTGAGAAGTTTCTATATCAAACATTAGCACATCACATTGACTTCCTCATATCAAACTGTCATCCAATTCAAACACAAAACAAAAAGTGCCACCATTTGCAAGAAAGTTCCCTGTACGCAAAAAAAGTAAAAGAAGTAATTTTAAAGCACATAAAACTTTTAAAATGATGGAAATGATAATAAGTCTAACTATTTAATTATTTAGATAAAAGAAAACTAATTTTTTTTAGAAAATGGTGGAAAATATATCACTAGGCAGTGCTTCTTCTCCAAAGAAAATCTTGCAAACAAGAAGAGAAATAAAATTTGTTTTTGGTGGTTGTTTAAGGGGCTTGCCTCAATGAAACCCCTATTTTTCTATTTTTACCTCCACAACATCCTAGATTTTTTATAATTTTTAAAAGAGTAGCTGAAAATTCTTTGAAATAAAATGTAGATGATTGGAATATAAAAAATCACTAATATAATATGTTAGCACTTGAGATTATACAAAGTAAAATAAGAAATATGAAATGAGAATAAAGGGAACAATAATTCAAGAATAAAATCACCTAGAAGCTTGTAAAAAATTCCAAGAAGAGTTATGTTGTCTTGATCCTTTTTCTCTTCACAATCTCAAACATATTTTATTTGGATATGCTCAAGAATATCACATGCAAAGTGTTGGTATAGATTGTTGATTGTAAAAATGGTTGAGTAATTTTCTTAAAATTTTACAAGAATTAGAATTAAGAATGAAAAATCTAATTCAAATATCAAAAAGGGCAAGTTTGAAAGGTATTTTTGGTCAAAATTTCATGCAAGAGCATTACTTCCTAAACTTTCAATGGGAAGTTTTTTGGTCAAATGGCCACTAGAATCACAAATTTTCATGGGATTCTTGTGTGTTGCACAAACATCCACACATTGGGCTCTAGTATAGGAAAATTCACACTTATAAATCTTGAATTATCATAAAAATCATAGAAATATACAATCCAAGTTCTTACATTTTGTAATTGAGACGCTCTATATCAAAGAGCTAAAGTGAGGACATGATGTAGTGTGAAATTGTAAGGGTATACAATTTTTGACACTACACTTGGGGGTACCTTGCAAATATTTGAATATTATCTTTACTAAATCCAAATATAATCATCTACTTGGATTAACCATGAAATGGAAAAGAAATCCCATATATTAGGCAATGTTTGGTCTTGTGTACATTAAGCTCCCAAAGGAATGAACATAAGGTACCCTAGCTATATCCTCCTTCTCACTAGTAGAAGTTAAACACTACTCAACTGATAACTTTGTCCCTATAAATAGGAACACACAAAGGTCTACAAGCTAACATGTTGAATCTCTCCAATGTTTATTCTACATGCTTACTTTGGCCTAACCAAAATTTTCTATTAATTCTTTCTCTTCTGATATCCATTCCGAGGATGAACCTAGATACCACTCAGTCCATCTCAAACTATGTCTAATATCATACTTTAATACATGAATCATATTATTTGCATAATAAAAAAATAATATATCATAAACATATAATTAAATAATAAGGAAGTGATCATTATCCATCTAGTAGAAGATGCAACGATCCAATTTGGACCTTACAAATCACAATACCAACGTAAACATATCAAAATTTTGATACCACATCCTAAGATATTTCTTAATACCATACAAATATTTCTTCAACCTACAAACTAAATTTTCTTTACCTTTTCAATATGTTTCTCTAGTGATGACATAAGTATATTCCTCTAAATCACTATGAAGGAAAGTTATATTCACATATATCTATTCAACCTAAAGATTAGATGTTGTTGTAATAGATGATAGAAGCAAAATGGATGTTATCTTAGCAATTGGAAATAAAATCTCACCATAAATAATTCCCTCAACTTGGGAATATCCCTTCACAACCAATATCATCTTGTACCTATCAACAGTATCACCTAAACCACTTTTATTTTTGAACACCCATTTACATCCAATAGGTTTATATCTATTAGTAAATGGTATTAGGTCTCCTGTGTCATTTATCTTTAATGCAACCATCTCTTCATTCATGGTCACTTTATAGTTCTCAACATCATTCATACACATAGCCTTCTTTAATAAACTAGACTCATTAGTGTTAGTAATCAAAATAAAGATACATCACCAATTGGGAGAATTATACCTATCTACTTGTTATCTCTATTAAGTGGACCTCCTCAAGAGCTAAGGTGGAAATTCTACCTCCTCTTTAGATCCCTCTAACTATCTAATCTCTCCTCTTCTTCAAATCCTTCATGGATTCTATTTTAACTTTCTCAATCCTTTGGGGTTAGCTAAACCACATCTTTCTTTTCATTCTTTTATAGTTACTTTATAGTGGAAGAAGACTTAACTTATCTAAATATAACATTTCTTCTATATAAAACTCTCTTATCCACAATATCCTAAAGCTTTTACCCTTTCACATCGATACCTTAACCAATGAAGCTATTTTTTACAACCTTATTCTCCAATTTTGACCTCTTCTCTCTAGGGAAATGAGAATACACCTTACAACTAAAAGTTATAAGATGTTTCAATGAAGGAATATTTCTTAATCACATCTCCATAGTCTCTTACCAACAAGAGTTGATGTAGAAGACTTTTTTACCAAGTAACCAGGTATAGCAACCATTTTTTCCAAAAAACCTTTGTTCCAATTTGGTGCCACTAAGCATACTCTTGTACCTCTCTATTAGTGTCCTCATTATTTCTACAACTCCATTTTTTGAATGGTGTATGGATTTTTCTAATGTATTTTGTATTCCATAATCCTTGCAAAACCTAATAAAACCTATTGAAAAAAACAATTCCATTATTAATTCTCAAAATATTAATCTTTTTATTAGTCAAACTTTCTATAAGAACCTTAAACTCTTTAAACTAAATAAATAATTTAGATTTAATCCTAAGGAAACATACCCATGTGTCCTACTATAGTCATCAATGAATGAAACATAATTGTAGATTTTGAAATTGAAGGAACATTAACAAGAATAAAATATTAGAATGTATCAAGTCCAATGCCTTAGAATATTTATGAGAACCATAATAAAACAACATAATTTTTCTTCTGATAAATATAATGTTCATAAAAATTAAACTCAAGGTTACAATCATTTAGCCCCTCAACAATGATTTTTTTTAAGATCCTTGAACCCTTCTCACCTATGTGATCCATCCTTTGGTACCAAAACATGTTTTTCTCTATAGTAAGCTTAATCTCCAAAGCATGAGAATAGTTGGGTTCCTGTAAAGAATTACCATAAAAAGTGGATAGATTACTCCTCTTTGGTGTTATTTTGAATAGTGAAGGTGAAGATACTATAGATTTCTTCACTACATGAATAGAATAACTATTACACTAAATCATGCATTTGTCTAGTTGAAATATAGTTTATATTAAAAAATCCTTAGAAAAATCCATTACTCTCACCATATTACACCCTTAACTCAAGAAAATAACCTACATAATCAAATAATTCAATTTAATTATATAAATTAGGTTGTGTGTCAAACTAGGGATATACAGTACATCATTGATCCCCTTCACTCATCTATATGGGAATCAATTAGGACTCTTCAATGACCAATAATATTTATATGATAATCATATCCAAGTTACACCTTCCCACTATCATATTATATTTTATAAGCTAACACCAATGTGATTTAATGATAAAAGATGATTTTGACTCAATCAACCACACACTTTCTAATGAGTGTGTATCCAATGTTGTGACAAATTAATCACCATCATCCTAAGAGGACTTCTCAAACTCATCAATATAATATACATATTCTTCTTTTTCTTCTCATCCTTATAATCCCTTCTATAATTTCTAGTCTTACCATAGTTCTAAATAAAAATCCTTAGAGTTACCAAGATTTAGATCTCCCATAAGATTTAGATGTAGATGTATTTCTTCTTGTCCTTTCTATTTTCTTTCTATCTACAATAAAAAAACTAAGGAATCTTGGAAAATATAGAAGCCTTTCTTTACATATCCTTAGAAATAAATGATACAATTACCACATCCATTTTCAACTTGGTGGTAGTGCTCCTAATAGTCATAACAAGTTGGTCCCTTAAAAAAGTTTATTTGGGTAAAAAAAATTTTAAATTAATTTGGGTATTTATCCACATAGCCACTATCCTCCATCCTAAGGGTATATAACTTCTTTCTTAGAAATATTTTGTTAACTAGAGATTTACCTTGATACAAATATCCCAATTTCTTCCAAGTAAGTTATGCATTATTCTCTCTAAATCAACCAAATAAAGTCTAATGAGACCCTTCTCTTTTTTATCTTTTTTTTAGTCTTCATAGCAATAAATTCGGATTCAAGTATTTTATCTTAGAGATCTCTATATACAAGGATAACCTTCATATTAATATTTTATAGCTCAAGTTTTGTTCCTAAGAACTTATCTATTTCTATTTTTCATGTGTTTTCCATCACTTTCTACAATAAGATCAAACCCTTCTACACAAGCTCCCTCTAAAATAAATATTAATATAAAAAACCCTCTATCCAACACCTAGAATCTGAGCTGATCAATATTTGCTACTAAATTAAAGGAAGCAAGGTGCACTAAAAATATTCTTATAATGATCTTAGAGGAGAGTATTGTGCAAAGTTTAGATCTTTATAATTACGAAAAAAAAAACACATATAAAACATAAGAAAAATATTACAACAACATAGGTTTATATGGGGAAAACCATTAGAGGAGGAAAAACCCACACTCTAAAGTAGCTCAATATATTATTCAATAATCTAAATATAGTTACAATAAACTTACACAAGAAGCCTTTACAAGAGTATCACCAACTAGAGTTTTGGAGTAATTTTTGTAGCATAATAATACCTATAAATAGGATGAGTAGTACATGAAACCATCAAATGGTAATTATAAAACCATGAGCTAAACCCATGCAAAAATTTGACACTTAAATACCTAGTTAGAGAGCCAACACCCAAATCCCAAGATAGTTTGTTGGGTAAAAATAATATATTAATTCATCTTGTCATAATTTAATCATAAACCACTCACCAAATTATGCATTTCACTTTGGCTTCATTATCTATACTTACTTATCCTTTATAATATATTGTAACATGCATCATAAGTTGGTCAATAAGTGTAACTCCTTCTTACAACTCATTTACATTCTGATATTTTTGTACCTTTCTAATGCAGGACATTAAACTTCTAGAGGCTATAAATATTTATCCAAGAGGTCATTGAGGTCCACTTTTAAAAATTATAGATCTGAAAATTTTCTACACAATAAGCATCCCTAGAAGCAATGTTGAATAACCTAGATTTTTTTTTTTTTTGAGAAATAGTCTATAACCCGAAAATTTATTTT
The DNA here is from genome assembly GCA_007115665.2 of Sequoiadendron giganteum. NCBI lineage: Eukaryota > Viridiplantae > Streptophyta > Pinopsida > Cupressales > Cupressaceae > Sequoiadendron > Sequoiadendron giganteum. The sequence goes on along the minus strand of CM021105.1, from coordinate 639,161,036 downwards.
TTATCTTTCATAATCCAAAAAATTAAATTCTTCATATACTCAACATTAGGATAAATGTTGAGACACCATCCTTAACAATAGCTTCTAAAGCTTCTTCTACTAAACCATACACGAGATTTTCACATTCCTACTTATAAATCCTTCATTAAGCAATGAGCTAGGGTATGAGAGAATAGAAAAAATTGACAAATTAGAGGTGTTGAGATATTACTAGACTAATATGGGGGAATTACTTAATTTTTTTTGGTTATCCATAATAGGTTCCACCTTGAAGTGCCTAGTGACTTCACTATGCTCATGATTCTTGTGCAGAAATGGTGTGTGAAATGATAGGAAAAAAATATTATCTTAAAATGGATATGTCTTTCATCATTGGATTTTGCTTGGGATGGGAACACAAAGGGTCCTATTCAAATCCGAATGGGCATGGGTGGTTAAATTTTATGTGTTAGTGTGCAAGGATGGGTACTCTTTTTTTTTTGATGAAGGAACAAAAGATCTATTTCTAATATTCTAATATTTTTAATAATATTTTTTGGGTGAGGACCCCTATACAATCTTCCATTAAGTTATGTTTTCTTAAAAAATCAATGTCACTTAAATTAAATATTTATGTTTATTAAAAAATTCTCTAACATAAACATTTTTTTTCAATTAGGAGATATTAGATTTCCATGATCCATGAAACTAGTTTTTGAATTCTTCTAGAAGATAATTGTGTAAGAGTTTTTAAATAATTTTTATAAATAAATATTAGACACACCTACCATATATTTAACATTTTTTTTGTTTTAAGTACTTTAAGTGAGCTTGCAACAATAGTGGATGATCGAGAGGGTGAATTGTCAAAACTTTTGAATTGGCATTTAAGCAAGAAATTCCATGTGTGGAATAGGGAATAGGGGGCCTTTTGAGGCCCCTCCATCATTCATGATTCTATTGCAAGTATGGATGTGTTTGGTGGTGTTGTCATTGATCTCAACATAGTTTATATTGATTGTAGATGGTACAAGTATAGTTGAGATACTGTGGAAGTGTTGAGAGTACATGGAGCTATATTTATGAAGTTGCAATGTGTTGATGCCAAGTGCTTTTGAGAAAATTAAGGAATAATGAAGATAGTGTTGAGTGTGTGTTCTGAGTGTGCTCCGGTAATGTGCTCTATATTTCTTCTATTTTGATCTTATGCCTATGTGGATTTTTAGTAGTGTTCATAAGCTTCAATGGATAATATATCCTAATTTTTAGCTTCTGAGTCAATGGAGAGTGAAAGATGTGTTCATCAGTGTGTGAACCCATTTGGCAGAACTATTTGTCTATAGACTGGGAGAGATGTTCTTGCTCTACAATATTTTGGTGGTTTGTTTTAGATCTTGAGGATCTAGAAGAAGGTTAATCCTGATGTTTTTTGTGTTTTGGCAAATGTGCTTATGGTTTGGTGCTTCGGAAGGCTTGTTCCAGAGCTACGGTGTGTTTCTGCTCAGTCTGGTTGGACTGTTAAAGAGTGTTATGTGCATGAAGTTTTTTCTAGTTGATGTAGATGTTCTTTAAGGTTTCTAAGAATTTTTCTAGTGTCTGGTGAAGCATGTTGGGTGATCCACATGTGATCATCTTGTTGGATATGTGCGTACTTCAAAGATCATTGGTGTTTTCATTAGGTTTGGCCGACCTAGTGTCTACATGTTACATGAAGATTAAGCATCGATTAAGGAAGTGTGTGATTGATCCAAGATATTGTTTTGGGTCCTAATTAAGTTTGTGTTTGGTCCTCTCTCATTCTTATCCACCGCAGGAATGTTGAGTAGCCAACCTAATTTGAATTTGAAAAATGAAGGATGTATACCCGACCTTAAGAATGTTTCTAAGGTTGAAGATGGTATAAATTCAAGTCAAGATGTTGTGAATTGTGAAGAAGGAAAGCAAGAAAGTGAAGTGTGCGAACAAGTGCAAAAATCAGAGTGTAAGAGTGGATCAAGGCAACATTACTTTGATGTGTTAGATTCCTGAAAGCATTGAGTTGATGGTGTCTACAATCCTTTGATCAAGTTGCGGATGTGTTGAACCTATTGTGGTGGATTTTCTATTCTATTTCTTTGTTTGTACGTAGTAAACCTCCTTCTAGACAGTGAGTCCTATCTGTAGGCAGTGAGTCCTTTCTAGGCAGTGAGCCCTCTGGCAGTGAGCATTTATATTTGGTATTACATTACTATTATATTGTGATTTAATCCTCATCGTGGTTTTTCCCTCATTGGGTTTTCCACATAAATCTGGTGTCTCTATGCTTTCTTCTGCATTTCATGTTTATACTTAATAACGTATTAAAGTTAAAGTGGAATTGATTAAGGTCAAAAGTAAAAGTAATTTGTACAACCGATTCACCCTCCTTCTTAGTTGTCTTGTCCATTTCAACAGATTCCTCATGGGAGAGTCTCTCAGAACCTCTCAAATTCTAGTAAGGTTAACTAGGTGAAGAAGCTTGCAAAAAATTCTTAATATTTTTTTTGTTTTGGGTGCTTCTTTCAAAGTGGTCCATTTAGACAAGGGCTTGAGTCTCAACCTCTCAGACTCGTTAGTGGAAAATATTGTATCCCCAATGGAAAATTATTTGATAGGTAAGTTCTTTTCAGCCCAACCAAATATTGATGTAGTTGGGAAATGGATTAAATATGTGTGAAAAGAGAATGGAAGTGTTATGGTTAGTGCTATGGTTGAGGGCCTTTTCCTTTTCTCTTTCTCTTCCTTTTAGGATCTCAAAAGGGTTCTTATTGGGGACCTTAGTTTTTGGAGAAAAATAAATTGTCTCTCTATAAGTGAAAACCCATTTTTGACCAAAAGTCTAATATGCATGCACTATAACTCTTGTTTGTATTAGATTCTCAAGTTTACCTCTTGAATTATAGGATGAGCAAGTGTTCATGGGTATTGCTAATGATTTTGGTAAATACCTTGTTGTGGAAAAAGAAAATAAAATCTCATCTAATATTTTCTAGGGTCTTTATCAATGTACAGGTGAATAGGTCCCTTCCAAAATCAATCACTCTACAATCCAAATTTGGGAAATGGACTCAAAATATTCTTTATGAAAACTCAATGCTTTCTTTCCAAAATTTTTTGTAGTTTGGATACTTGATGAATCAATGTTTGTTTTGAAATACTAGACCAAAAAAATAAAACAATAAAATTCATGAGGGGAAGGACTTGTCTAGCCTTGCTCTTGTTATAAGGGATGCTTAGGAAGTTAGCCCTTGAAAGATATGCATGGGCGAGTTTAACTCAAAAAAAATGTAACAATATCCTTTCTACAAGGGTAACATAAGCCTTTTTAATTCTCTGAAATCATCCCCTAATGTGGAGGGTGATTCTTTCCCAAAATATTTGTATAGGGTGGAAGGAAGTATAATACCCCTTGGATAGAATGCTTGCCAAGAAATTGTTTCCAGAAAATAGAGAGGAGCAGTTGGAAATCTCATAAGCTAGGGGAGAGGAGATAAAGAAGGATGATACATCTTCAAAAATAAAAGAAAAAAGGTGGAAGAAATTACTAAAAATTCACTTCTTGAGTTAATGTGGATGTCAGGGTTGGCACTTGCACTAGGCCCCAAGTGGACCCTAATGTGTTATTGCTACACCCTTAATATTAGAGTATACAAAGGATTATGAGTAGCTAGATTGTGGCTATCTTAACTCTTAACTCTTAACTCTCAATTAAGTCATATTATTATTATTATTATATTTGTATTTATTTATTTAGGCCAACCTAAGTCTCATATAGAGTTATCTAGGTTGGCCTAGGTGATATCCTAGGCATAAGTAGGCTATATGTAGGAGGTAGTGGGTCTTATATGGTAATCAGATTGTGAATTGTGTTATCATTGGAGATATTTGGATTTTTTTCCCCTTGAAGTGGCTTTTTATTCTTAGTTATTATGTTGGGTGAATATTTTATTATGAATTAACTAATGACAAAATGGTTATATCAACCACAATATGATGAGATAAAGTCTCTCCTTTCAAAAAGGGGAGGCTCCCTTCTTATTGCTAACTATAATCAACCAGTAATTCACTAAGCTTATTTTACATTAAAGTTATCTATAGGGTGCTTCCATATCATTTAATTCTCTTATTTCAAAATAGATGTTCTCTTACAAACTTACAATAACAATCATGTGATGCTTATAGTATGTAATGAATAACAAACTACTAATTAGAGCAATAATAACTGATACTCAATTTAGTTAAACGAAAGAGTATCTGAAATGATACCAACAAGTGTTAACATCAAGAAACCCACAAAGGCACAAAGTATTTGTTGATTCTTTTGTCAATTAGAAAAAGAAAAGATATTGAATATGATGCAAACCAAAGTCTTTGTTGTATGCCAAGATAAGATCAAACAATCATAGATGATAACTTGCAGCCCAAAGTCTTCAATTTACTTTCCAATCATGAACATAAACACAACTTCAAAGATGATATTGTAGCTCAAAGACTACAAAATCAAATTTAGAACGCCTTCTAGAATATTTGATTCCAGGCCATGATTCAATTACATACACAAGAGAATGCAATAGAAAATACTTAAGAACAATTCCAATGCACCACAAGATTGATTCAAGATAAATATTGAATGCAAAATTTCTTTCCTTATATTCATTGAATATGATTTACGCTTTTGAACACAAAGTTCCAATGTACTCCTCAATGCAACAACATTTCACTTCAATAGCTAAAAGATGATAATTACAAAAGAGCCCCCTCTTATTTATAGAGAGAAGCTATGAGAAAAAATAGTAAATATACAACTACTTTGACTTATTCAAGGGTAGAGTCCAATTTGATTTAGGACTTTACTCCTATTACATGTAATTGCATATTACAAAAAGACATGTAAAATTTCATTTACAAACTACAAATTGCATGATGAAAAACTTGGAAAATAAACTAAGTGTTTGTAGAAACATTCTCTTCTTCTTGTTTTTTTCTCTAGAAAGTCTTCATATATTTTCAAATCTGCTTGAGCTTCAGTGTCATTTGGCCCTAGTGTGTAACTGGAGATGGCTAGAACTCATGTGATAGAGTCCTCTATGTTGACATGTACCTTTTTTTTCCTATCCAAAATTATCAATAACTTGTCCATAATTACTTGAAAGTCCACTAATTTATCAATAGAAGATAGTGAGAAAGTTTTTTATTCTATCTCAGTATGAATTAGTGTAGTAAATTCTTGAACAAGTGTATCCACAAGAATATTTTTCTGACTATCAACAATTTTCTCACTATCATCAACTATCTAACATGGAAGCCTCCCTATCTTGACAGTGATGTCTAATCCTTTATAAATTCTTGTATCTTGGGTTTCCTGCAAATATTTTATCAATTCCTTGAGGATATCTCTCTTATGCTTCATTACTTCTTGGTACTCAATATGTATTTTCCTTGTGTGGATCACCCCATTCTCAACTAACACTTCCAACTTGAACAGTTTCAGCTTTTTCCAAGTCTTAAGGTCCTTTTTCACCAGCTACAAATTTTGTGATAACATGTCAAGTGTTTGATTCAGCTCTATCTTGGCATCATTCATATTGTTAAACAATTCAATAAAAGACTTTAAAAGTTGAGTTCCATGTGCAATTAATCTTTCTATCCATGCATTCATAGCTCGACCTTGTGCCTCGATCCTTTTAGCCTTCTAAATTGCACCATCATCAACACATGCTATAATAGGTTCAACCGATTCGAAAGATTGATTTATCCTTAATAGCACAAAAGTGAGTTGTTCCACCTTAAGCTTAAGTTGATCTTTGATAACCTTATCTCTATCATATCTCTCGATCAAAGTAGCCAATGCTGCTTGTAGGTCCTCCTTAGCACTTTTGTGTGTCTGTTTTCCAAGTTCAATCCTTGAGATAACATAATTAGTACCTTGGATTTATTCAATAACTTTATCTAGTGGTGGCACTGCCACTTCAGCATACTTGTTTCCTAATTTATCAACAAACACCCTTGAAAGTGTTTTGGCCTTCTTAGTTGTCTTGGGATTTACTAGAACAAGTTGGTTGAAGTCAAAGTCAATTGGGGAGATGGCTTATTTCTTTATGTTTAGTTTTTATGATATCATCCGAGGAGGAAGGATGAAATAACCCTCTTTTGTTTATGTCACCAATGTTTGTGATTATGGGGTTGGTCCTATGGCTTGTGAAGAATATGGGATATTGGGTGAAATGATAGTGGTGGTCAAAATTGGTGGGGTTTGAGTTAACACTACAGTAGGAATCTCCACACTTGAAACTTTAGATGCAAATATGAACTTATCAAAGTTTGATTGTGTGAATGTATCAAGCATAGGTGAGGATACATCAGATAAACTAGGCAAAGAGGAAGGTGAGCCAAACACATTGTCTATGTTACTCTAAGGGCTTTCAAACAATGATTCATTAGTGGGTGAGGAAGGAGATGAATGAATAGAATGTACCGACATAGTGGGTATAGTAGAAACAATAGGAACAATAGGTAAAGGTTGTGCACTTGAAGCAATAGGAGGAGTAGGAATTTGAATTGTAGAAATTACAGGAGAAGAGGAGGAAGGTTCTTCCTGTGTTGACTCCAGTTGAGAAGTATCAGGAGATTCTCATAACTCTTTATCCATAATTTCTTCCTCTTCTACATCTTCTTGAGTAGATGTTCCCTCTTTTTCTTTTCTTTTGTCTTTAGCCCCTTTGATCTTGAAGAAATTTTTTGGCTTCTTTCTAGTACTAGGAGTATCTTTTTTATTCTTCATTCTCAATTCTTCCCTTTTACAAGAAGGTTCTTCAGTAAACTCTTCTTCTGATCATGTTTTGAAAAGTTTCAACTTAATTCTTTTCTTCTCCAACCAAATATTAGTGTTAGCAATAATAGGTTGAAACCTTTCTCTTATTGAAGTCATCTCCTATTATGACCATTGAATTGGTGGAAGAGGAGTGTTAGCAATTTCATTTCCCGCATATGTAGAATTTACTATACCATATTGTTTCTGCATGTCATCAGGAATATCAGTAGGCTCAAAGTTCCTAATCTATTCTAAGGTAAGTTGATTGAAGTCTAACTTCCTTACATCTTCATCATTTTCGTATTCGGCCCATATATCTTCAATCTTGCGAACATGAGTATAGTTTCCATTTAGCTTATCCTCCATGCCCTTAATCAAAGTCATTCCTTTTCTTATACTTCTTCATAGTCATCCACTACATTTCAGTTTCCATTGCTTTAGCTCTTGGAGTTGTAGATATTGAATATCTACCAATGGTGACTGAAAACTTGAAACCAACTCTATGACATTTTTCTTGTTTTCTATGCACAACCATTATCTATCTACATAATTCCATCAGTATTAGTTTTTCACTTGAATACCTTGGTAACAAGTATTGTTTCCCATCGAAACAACCAACCTTAATATAGGTGAAAGTAGGGAATTACATAAATATACAACCAAACCTTTTCACTTATTCCCAAGCTTCATCAAAGACTTTTATTTTTAAGCTCTTTCTCAAACATTCAAATGTAACTATAAAAGAAAGAATCATTTACCCTTCTGAAGTACTTGATGCTTTCTTTTAATGTTAGCTACGAGTAGTATTTATACACTGGAATGCTTCTTCTATCACATCCTGAAGTTAGGACAAAAAAATGTCTCATGGAAGCAGCAACATATACTAAATATGAAGTCATAAAGAACTTCAATGAGGTTGACACTTTTGAGAGTTGTTCACAAATTGAGCTACTAATTTTCTTACCCTAAAAGATCTTTTGATTACCCTTCTTTATGACATATATGTACTGACACATCCATTCTTGAAAATCATTAGATGTAGCAATCCCTTTAAATTTTCTCAGAAGAGTTATCAGATCACCTACCTCTTCAATGAACTCACTCTGGAAGATGTTCTTTGGCCAACTTGATATTGTAGGTATGGGAGTCTTGAACCACTAGGTGTTAATGGTTTCTTTGCATTTCTCTATATTATTTTCATAATGATCTTGTGTTGAATCCACGGTGATATCAACATAATCATCAATGTCTGAGAACATAAAAATCTTATCAAATAATTCCTCATCTAATCTTATCACTACTTTTACATTTACATCTATTATGCTCTTACTTTCCTTATTAAAATTACTAGTTTCTGCCAACATGAACTCTGGGTTCTAAGCTAACATTAGAAAGGAAGAAACCAAATGGATGCTACTGTCAAGAACAACTTATATGCTTGAGGTGACAGGCTGTTTGTTCACTCTCTCCAAAAATTCTGACATGTCTACATGCTTGATCTTTGTGTCTTTGATGTTCTCCACATTGGACTCCATAGAGGTTATCGATAACACTCCTTGGTATTTGTACTTCATATTTTTCTTCTTGGGAAACAGATCAATCATTTGGCAAGAGACTGCAAAAATGAGTTTCAAGACCTTGCAAAGAAAAATTTCAAGTGCCAAGGTTCATGTAGTTGTGGAGGAAATCTACACTTTTACATTTTAGAAGTGTTTGGTGTAGTTCAAAGAAAATTCTTTGAACTACATGGGAATTTATTTTTTGGTGTAAAGGTGGAAAATTCCCCACCTCTACACGATGGTATGGTTTTAGGTGTAGTTTGGAGAAAAATCTCTCAACTACACTTAGGGTAGGTCAAAATAAAAGTGATGCAAGTTAGAGAATTTTCTTCGATTTGAATGTCTTAAGGGTCAGGCTGATAAAAAAAGGATATGCACTTTGGAGAAAATTCTCTAAAGTGCATGAGAGGTAAGTCTCTTTGATGTACTTCAAAGAATTTTATCTAAAGTGCATGGGACAACATGTGTGAGAATTGGATGTCTATATACAGGAGTTGTGTAGGGAAATTTACACAAACAACACTTGATGACAGGGTGTTCAAGGTAGGAAGCTATTTAGAATTTTACCTCAGAACAACACTAGTCTAAAAAGATAGGTTACATTTTTTGGAGATAAAACTTTGAACAATGTCGATTATAGAAAAACCTAAATGATGATCAAAAAGAATAAAAAACCTAAACAACAACCTAACCACATTTAAAAACATAAACAAACTCAAAAAAATAGTGGTTGGAAGAAAAAAGAATGGCATAATTGGTGAACTAAATGATGTAAAACCATAGTCAGTATGCACGGGAACTCAACACAATCACAACAATGAGCAAGAGGAAACAAGAAGCACGAGAATGATGAGGAAACAAAGAGAAATGATTGGTAAAAATGAAAGTAAAATGGGGTTAACAATAAATAAACTAGTATTTAAAACACATTTATGAAAAAATGTGTGAGACTAGGAGTGTAGTTGCAGAGAATTTCTCCACTACATGTGAGATGCAGTTAAACCAAAATATGCAAGTGCACCGAAAAATAGCGACACTGCACTCAAATGGAAAATCAACTGTCATAAAACTACTTTTGTAATTTTTCCAAAAGGCAAAAAGGTGACCCAAATTAAAATAATTTTTTGAGGGGCTAGACTACACATGAGACTAATCAAAATTTGTCTCAATTTGCATGCTTAGAGGACGTGGGCTATGAAATGGACAATTTTCATAGGGGTTATCCCACAAATTGAGCAAGTGAAATTTGAGGATAACAATTATTATTGATAATTTATAGAATATTTCATATTATATCTTTTATTGTGCAATTTATTTCATTACAAGTGGCATAAGAGCATGATCTTGGCATCATGAAGACAAGGAATTTTTTCAATTTTGGAGGTCATTTTGTGAAATGCATATCTCTCATATTTTGGTGAATTTTATCTTATTTTTAAAGGATTTTTAAGAACATATTTAAGAATCTACAATCCATATTTCAAAAAGGAATTGGAGCAAAATTAAGTGATTTATTACAAAATTAGGTTTTCCAAAACTTTCACTCTCAATGCTACAAATCTACTAATTTCTTGGATATTTAAATTTTTTAAATCATTTATATTTTTTTTTTGTGATTTACTGTAAAATTATTTTTGTCCATCATGACAAGACCTACAATAAGAGGAAAATATAATGTTATCACACTTGGAAAATCTCCTAATATGTATGAGGTAGTAATTAAGGATATTAATCCCAATTAGGAAATTAGAAAGGTTAATGAAGGCATTTCATCAGTAAAGATTGAGATGAGGGGGGATATGGATTGTCTACAAGGATATATACATTGCCTAATAGGAGATATATCAGTCATATGAAGCATGTTAAATGATTATATAAATATACCAAGAAAGGATGTCTCAATCAACCAAGGTGAATCATCTAGGTCAGCTAATATTGATCCAAATTTTAATCCTCATATAGGATCTAGGAACTTGATACCAAAGGTGAATATGTGCAAGTTTGATGACAAGGAACCACTAAAATGGATAAATCAAATTGAGATTTTTTTTATGTACATCAAGTACCAAGTGGACAAAAGGTCATGATGGCTTCCCTATATCTCAAACCAAAGAAATTCATTTTTTTATCGATGGCTATGTTCTCATTGATATAAAAAGGGTCTAACTATCTCATGGTCAGTTTTTACAGAGGAGCTACAATTACAATATAGCACTAATGTAACAAACAAATTCTTTGGCCAACTAGCTAATTTTTACCAAATAGGATAATTCTAGGATTATATCCAACAATTCTAAAATCTATCCTTAAGATTGGATACAATTATAGAGGAGAACTTGAATGATTTTTTTTTGGGTGGTCTCAAGGATCACATTCAACATGAGGTACACATGCTTAGTCCTATCTCTATATCTGATTCTTTTATCTTAGCATGCAAGATAGAGGAGAAGTATTTTTATTCCTAGAAAGAAAGGGGCTAATGGGATAAGAGAGAAGGGACACTCAACACATTCTCTTCCTCAACCTACTATATTAACACTACAAAAAAATGAGAAGTGAGAAAAAGGGTTTGTTTCAATTGTGATAGAAAATTTAGTTGAGAATATAAATACAATGAAAATAACTTGTTTTATATTGAAGGTATGAGTGAGGAAGAAGAGGAGGAACCGATATTAGAGGGTGATAGGGATTTAAATGAGGAATCACAAGATCCCCAACCAATCATTTATTTTCATGTACTATCAAGTTTTACCACACCACAACTCTCAAGGTAGTGAATTTCTTAAAGAAGTAGAGAGTAACAGTGTTGATAGGCTTGGGTAGTACTCATAATTTCATTAACAAGATTTTGGCTACTTGTCTAAATTGTTTTATATATCCAAATCTATAGTTTCAAGCCTTGATTGTATATGGTGGTATTGTTAGTTGTTCTAGGAAATTTTATAGAATTAAATTATCCATGGGATATTATCATCTTGATATCAAAATTTTTTCTATCTCCATGGGTGCAACATATATCATTTTGGGAGTACAATAGCTTACTACTTTGGGAATAATTGAGATGAGCTTCCAAGATCTATTCATGATATTTCAATTAGAAGGAAATATAGTGGGGCTCAGAGGGTTGTGTACAAAGTTCCCACAAATGGTAAGCTCTCATTAAATGTAAAAGTTTCTTAAGAAAGGAGCAAAGGGATTTGTGGCCCAACTATGTTCATTAGAAGCATATAAGTCAAATGCTCCCACCCATCTAGATTTACAAGTAATATAGATCATCACTCAATGGTTTTTGGAGATATTAATAAAGGAATTCCTCCTAAGAGGGATCATGATCATGCCATACAACTACTGACATGGATTCATCCACCCAACATCAAGCCTTACAAGTACCCTAATGTACAAAAAATGAGATTGAAAAGATTGTTCAAGAGATGTTAGAGGTATAAATTATTAGGCATAGCAAAAGTGATTACTCCTCACGCATGATGATGGTACATAAAAAAGATGAAACTTGGTGCGTGTTCCCATACTATAGAGTTCTCAACATGTACACCATCAAATATGAGTTTCTTATTCTGGTCATTGATGATTTTCTAGATGAATTGAATGAAGTTGTGATTTTTATAAAGTTATATCTTAGATTAGGCTATCATCAAATTTGAATTAAGGAAGAAGATATTTCTAAGAAATAATTTAGGACTCATGAGGGTCATTATGAGTTTTTGGTTATGCCATTTGGTCTTACCAATGCACTATCTACATTTCAAAGTTTGACGAATTCTATATTTAATAATTTTTTGAGTAATTTTGTATTAGTGTTCTTTGATGATATATTGATTTATAAAAAGAAGTGGTAGGGACATTTGTAGCATGTAAATCAAGAATTTTAAGTTCTCAAATATCATAAAATGTATGCTAATCCATCCAAGTGTGATTTTGGTCTCAAAGAGGTTGAGTACTGGAACACATATTTTTTCATGAAGCCGTAAAGGTGGATCCTAACAAAATTAAAGCTATCATGGAACGACATGTTCCCAAAACCATTAATAAATTGAGGGGTTTTTTGGGCTTTACTTGTTACTATAGAAGAATTGTGAAGAATTGTGGCCATATAGAAGCACCCCTCACATCTTTATTGAAGAAGGATTATTTTCATTGGAACAAGTTCACTAATGCAACATTTGAGAGACTAAAGGAGGCTATGTTTACTACTCCAGTGCTTGCCACTACAAACTTCACCAAGGATTTTGTTGTGGAATGTGATGCTTTAAGAAATGGTAAAGGAGCAGTTATCATGCAAGAGAGTCGACCAATTTATTTTGAGATTTTTAATTAAAGGGTAATAATCAACTCAAACCTATTAATGAGAAGGAAATGATAGCTATTCTTCATGTAGTAAAACAATTGAGGCCTTATCTAATGGGTAGAAACTTCAAGTTTAAGACAAATCATGATAGGCTAAAATATTATTTGGAACAAAGATTATCTTCTAAAGAGCAACAAAAATGGGTCACTAAGATTTTGGGATATGAATTTGAGATTGCATATAAGAAAGGGAAGGAAAATTTTCTGGTAGATGCACTATCTAGGAAGGATGATAAGGTCAAAGCTTTATTTTGTGTCATTTCAATATTACAAGTATATTGGGTAGTAGAAGCTAAAGAAGAGTGGAAAAATGATGCTGATACAAGTAATATCAGTCAACAATTATAGAGTGACCATAATAGTTCAAATAAGTTTTGTTGGAGGATAGATGATTTGTGGGCGATCGTATCCCTACAAGAATTCCACTAAAAAAATATTCTCACAGAGCTTCATGAGTCTCCATTTGGTGGTCATTCAATAATTTTTAAAATATATCATCAATTCAAGCAAGACTTCTTTTAGGAAGGGTTAAAAGGCGATTTTCAAAAATTTATGTTTGAATGTTTGGTTTGTTAAAGAAACAAAGGGGAAACAATTAAGACTCTTTGTATCATGTTTGGGTACTTAACTAGTGTTGATGGTGTTTTTATGCACTTCACAACACAGGTAATGCACAGGTGCGTTACCTCTCTTGAAAGACAATCTTCCACAATCAAATTGCAGAACACTATCCCAAGGTCTCTCGGATGTCAGGTCTTGACAGTGCTTGGAATATTTCAGTTGTTTATGTGATTTGCTGGAATCACAAGGTGGACTTACGGATTAAAGCTGTAGGGAAATTGCATCAACCAACAGAGTCTTATAGGTCTGGAATTACATGCTTTGCTGTAGGTTCAAGCAGTAGTCTTGGACTCTAGTATTTCGTCTAGTTTGGCTTCTACAATGCACAATGAACCTTGATACGAACAGTTTCTAAAAAAAAGGAAAAAGGGGAAAGGGGCGAAGAAGAAAGATGTTTCCTAAACCTGCAACTACCGATGAACAGTGACCATGGAGATTCTTGTCATGGACAGTTTCCTTAAACGGGATTTCACTTAACCAGAATTCTCACAATATCATGAAATCTATGCTATCTTCTGGGGACTGCAAATATTCATTATTCATTCACTGTGGAAGCATAGATGAAGATGAAATTCAATGAGCAGCAATGGAATAGGAGTCCAGACTAACTTTACACAGTCATCTACTCTCAGCAGATGACCAAAAGTATGGACAAGGAAAGCATACACACAACAATTATTTCCAAGATCAGAAATATCATATCAAATCTATCTAACTCAAAGCAAAGATGCTAGAACAGCAGAGTAACTTAAAACAATCTATAACTAAAAGGGAGAAGAATCATGAAACTTATTGAGAAACTCAGAAAATACACCAAAATTGACTGTATTTGCTATTTATAATTTCTGCAGCAAGTCTTTACAACAACTCAACTCCCTAAAATGAGAGGAGGAAAGCTCTATTTATAGATTCAAATAACAAAATGTATGGCCAAGATTTGATTCTATTATGTGGCCAAGATTCATCTTACATCAGGGTCTCACCTACCCCCCAAATATTACAATTAAGAGCTCATTTTGTCTCTTCCCAATCTCGTCATCTAGTGACAACACTGTAGCAGATTTATCTTTCAGCTGTTTACTCTTGGCTGTAGCTACTCTTTAAGGTACTGTTCTTCAATGACCGGATTGCCTTCCTGCTTCCTTAGTGCTGCATACTCCATGAAGCTCAGGATCAAGGTTTGGAGCTTTTCTACCTCCATGATATCAGACTTTAAGATCTGATAACTCCATTCTTGAGAGTTGTTGTTGAGCTTCTCCCAGTCTGCTTCATATTTGGTGCTATTTTCCTTGCAGACCTCTGATTGTGTGAATGCTCGAGCAGCAAAACTCATGAATTCAGTGGTGACCTCAGCAGACATTCCATCCTCCATGGTCTTCAAAAAGTGGGGTTTGAGGTTCTCAGGATTGATCTCGGCGGCAGGAACCTCATACCCTGTCATCAATTTAAGGTATTGGGTGCACTCCTCCCTGGATTCCCTCGCCCATTCAATATCTGGAGCAATTCGCTCCAAGACCTGCTCCAGCCTCCTTTTTCTATGGTTGTAGTCCCTCTTCCAGGTATCCACCAGCCAGTGGTTGTCATCCTTGAGGGCGAGATCCTTCTCCCATACATCTCTTGGCAATGCGAGGATAGCCTCAATTTTCGGGTAGGCTGCGTCGTACTTCCCTGGGAACTTTTCACAGATTCTTCTTGTGTCCTCAAGAGTTTTTTGGACCTCTAGAAACCGATTTGCTGATCGAACAGCTATGTTGATACCTGTGTTCCCTATATCCAGAACTTGACGGAACCAGCTTTCTGTGGTTTTATCCAGGTTTCGTCTCCTCTCAAGTTTCTTAATTTGTTCATGGGAAAGCAGCTGAGGCGGGGCTGACGAGGTTGTAGGTTGCTCATCCAGAGATGACCACTGCTGGATGTAAGCTGTTAGATCCGCAACCTGCTCTTTTAACTCGTCTTTTGAGCTTTTGTCTTGCCGGATGAGGTGTACGACCGTGGCGACCGACTCTTGGAGGTGCTCGACCTTTTGATCCCTCGTGGCCACTCCCAGATCAATGGTGGAGACGTTGTAGGTTGTGCCTTGTTCCCCAACCACCGGCGTTGCTAACTGTACTGCTCTTGATCCCGAGGCGTCCATAGTTATCTTTGACCTGACCTTTGGCTTCTTCTCCTTTCGGGTGCTGATATGCGCCCTGGCCATGATGGCTTCCAGCCTCGCCTTGGGATCCTTTGAAGTGGGAGTCTTTGGCTTTAGTTGTCTTTGCAGCCAATCGGGCGTTTGGGAGTCCTTTCCTGATCCCTCATCTACCGTTCCACTGTCCTCCTTTTCTAACCCAATAGTTCGGACGATGATGGCCCTTTTACTGGTTTCTATATCTTCCTTCTCTTCAGTGAGAACCTGCTTGGACGTCTCATGTTTAGCCGGGGACTCGGCGTGTGACTGTCCTTCTGGAGAATCCTCCTTTCTTGCATCCTCTTCCTCGCTTGAGATATTCAGATATTTCTCTGGACTTTCTATTTGTTGGTCCTCGGGGAAGAGGGTTTCTTTATCGTGCTCTGGAGTATGGCCACGTTCCTCAGCTGGAGATCTATCTCTTTCTGCCTCTGTAGCAACAGTCTCCTCTTCCTGTGCGAGCCGATCCTCGGCTTCCTTGTCCTCGATTTCTTTGAGCTGCCATCCCCATTCTTCATTGAGCCCGGGATCATTTGATTCCCGGATTAGCTCAGCATTACGGTCTCTGTTGTCCTCACTGTCACCGCTTGAAGCCTCATAAGCTACCGTGTCAAACTGCTGACGCTCAAATGGGGGATTCTCAGGACCCTGAAACTCTGCGGGCTCTGGCGCCTTTTCAGCTTCTAGCTGTTGTCGTTCCCGCTCGTCCGATATTTGCATCGTTGCTTTCATTCTTGGTGACTCGGTAGAGGGGGATGCTACTGGGGTGGAGGTCATAGCTTGAGCTATTGCAGCCTGGACCATTGGATTGGCTAGCATCCCTGAAAGCTCTGATGGAACATTCTGCATGTATTTTGCCAAGGACTCTGGAAGGCTTGAGGTTGGCATTGTGGCAGTGGGAACGGAAGGAAAGGAAGGAGACATGGAAGGAGAGGTCAAGGGTGAGGTGGCAGCAGATGGTGAGTCTATATGAATAACCTGCATCCCTTGAGAAGTAGGAGGGAGGTGAACAGAGATATCCACCGCAGGTGGGGAGGATGCTGAAGCTGGATCGAGGTAAGTGGAGTGGCGGGTGTGATGACGATATGTGGAGATCCAAATGAGATGGATCTTTTGCTGGCAATCCCAAAGGGTGAATCCTTGGACATCATAACCGTCGCCATGCCTCTTGCTGTTTTCCTTTTCTTCTTCGAAGGTTCCAACTCAGATGACTTGCGGACATAAGTCTTTGGCTTTGGGAGTTGTTGGCCAACGCCCTTCCTTTTCTTGGACTTTGGAGAGGGTGGGGCTTGCGATGTCTCCCCAGCTGCAGCAGTGGCTTCTCCACCTTCAGAACCGCTTGGTTCACTAACGTGTTCGCTGGCAAGGTCGGTGTACGTTAGTGCGACCCCTTGTTGTTTTAGTTGGGCAACCTTGCTGTTTATCCATCCCCTTGTCCTGGCCTCGACGGACCTAGTGAGTACACTGACATCACTGAGTTCTGGGGTATCCCAGTTGATTGTAGGCAGTGGCAGGTTGGACACTGTATCGTAGATCGGGTCTAGAATTGTCTCCTCATCCTCCTCTACCTGATCAGGAACCGGGCATAAGTTTACCCTTCGCACATGGACTACGGTCATACGCATATAATAACGCATCCGTACTTCAAGATCGTCCTTGCAATTAGCCCAGAAGTCCTCGATGTTGTGGAGGTGGGCATACCCGCGTCCCAACGCCTTGCGGACATGGCCATAAGGATCCATCCATGGCCTTGCTGTGTATTGCTCGAAGTTGTACTCGGCCAGCTCCTTTTCGGAGTATCCTGCACACTGGGATGTATGAACCTTATACATTCCCTGACCCAGATTCATTGGATAGACAGGGCCTGCCAGATGTTTCTCGCCTAAGAGGCTATGGATGGATCGCAGTTGCCGAGTCAGCTCCAAGAGGATAATTCGGTCGTTTGGATACCGAGGCAACTTATTTGGCTTATCCGAAAAGCCCTCTGCACGGATGTAGGTGAATCTGGGGAACTGGATGTACCAGAAGGCATACTGCCTAAGGAGGGCTCTGGCACTGTGGGACATCCTCCTATGGAAATCCCCAGCCTATCGACCTGATTATGTGGGCAATGAATGCATCATTCACCCTGCAGTAGCTGCTTTTGAAGTTCTTGAATTGCAGCTGGGGGTACCTGTCGTAGGGCTTTAGCTCCGGCCCTGATGGATCACTGGGCATCTGTGTCAATCCCTGGTAGTGCCTCTGATTGGCAAGAGAGTACACCAAGTAAGACGTCATGAAGAATTGATTAGTCTTCTTTACTGTGGTGAACTGCTCATGGAAGCAGTCGCTGATTATCTCTCCCCAGTAGAAGACGGTTCCTTTCCCTCGGAGAATCTGTTCTATGAAGTAGAACATCCATTCCTGGAAGAACATTGCACCAGGCAGGCCCATGACTCTACTGAGCAAAGTCACCAGATCATGGTAGTCCTCGTGGAAATCACTACGGAAAAGCTCATGGGGAACTTTCCCTGCGCTGCCCCGTTTATCCTTTAGCCAACGCTGATTAATGAGTCTTTTGCAGTCCAACGGGTCGTGTTCCCATATACTGATACAGTCTTCCTTGGTAGGGACCTCCATGCTCTCGAAGGTGGGAATGTGGAAGGTCTTGGTAATGCCTGACGGAGACATATCTGCGAGGAGATTTCCCTCGTGGTCCACGATAGTTCTAGTGTCGGGCTGATATGCCTCGACACATGCCATTACCAGCTCTGGGGCCACTAAGGCTGGTGGGAAACCTGCTGCCTTGGCGAGTCCACTGCTTTTGATAGCTCTTGCATTTGCCGTTTTGGGGTTCATCCTAACCCTCTGAATGAACTCATCAACATCGACCTGTCCGATGTTGGTATCTGAAACATCCCTCCAAAGGGAGGTAATCCGGGATTGGATGGGGACTCCCTGGAATTTGTACTTCATTAGATCCTGATCTTCTTTGCCCCTTGGTGGCTTTGCAGATCCTTTTCCTTTCCTGGCAGCACTGGAAGTTTCTGGGCTAGATTCCATGAATTCTCAAAAACCCGAAGAACAGGCTGGTCGGATGCGCGGACGTCGTCGGAAAAAACAGCTTGAAAATCGTCAGAAAGGAAGCTAAATCGTCGGGAGCCCTGGAATGCGTTTCTATTAGTCAAAAATTTGATAATGACAACCGGAAAAAATGCTTTTATAGTAGAAAACGCCATTAGTACAGCAATAAATGCTCCGTACGGTTGCAGGTGGGTTGGTGAACTTCGAAAAAAGAAAGGCGGTGGGACGTCCGAAATTGGATGTCCGAAAAGCCGTTCCCGAGAAGACGTTGCCTGGATGCCGTGAAGAACGGCGAAACCCGAAAGGAAACCCAGAAAGGGAAACCCGAAAGGGGAAATCCGGACAAGGAAACC